>VWZD01011076.1:67719-486841 GCA_013396695.1 Sakesphorus luctuosus
GGGGGGGGGAGAAAAGCCAGAGCAGCACTTCTTTAGCTTTAGTCTTTTACCAACAATGATCTAAATATTCCTATACAGGCAAGCTCTGGGTAGAGTCTCACTGATTTTGCTGGGCACTGTTAGATTTAAGGTTTCAGACACAGACCCTTTTGCGCACTTAAAAATGGAATTATAAGACACTTGGAGGTTTTGCGCTAGCTCAGAAACCTGAAGTGTGTAACCAGGATGGTTTTTTTCTGTTTATAAAATTGAATTTACTTGAAGAAATATGCTGCATGTGCACTGTGATCAGTGACTGAAAAACTGACATTTTGAAGGGATCAGTGCAGTCAACATTTGCAGGATCACTATCTCCTGTACAGTCAGGTCCATCGCTCTCCGGCAGAGTATGTACGTCAGTGTAACGGTGGATGAAACACACCAAGTATTGGTGAATGATTTCGCTCTAGTCCTTCAGAGCAGGGTAAGGATCCCCCTGCACCGACCCCACCTGAGTCCCTGAAGCGCCTTAGCCGCAAAGGAAGGATGTCTAGAGACCAGGGACGTTTGGCAGCAGAAGAAGCAACTTTATTGGAGTGCCTCATTTTTATGGTCTCAGGCAGGGAAGGTTCTGGAATAAGGGGTGGTACAAAGCTTCCCATTGGTCGAGGGACATGCAAATGAAGGATCGAAAATGGACCAATGGGGTACAGGGGTGGAAAATCACAATAACCAATAAGAGAATGGGGATAACAACCAATCAGAAGAACACGATAAGGACCAATAGGAATACAGACCTTGAACCAATAGGAAAAAGTGGCGGGAAAGGAACCCTAAGGGATTATAGAATCATAAAATCGATTGGGTTGGAAAAGACCACCGAGGTCATCAAGTCAAACCCTTGGGCCAACTCCAGTCCCTTTACCAGATCATGGCACTCAGTGCCACGGCCAATCTCAGTTTAAAAACCTCTGGCCATGGGGAATCCACCCCCTCTCTGGGCAGCCCATTCCAATGCCTGAGCACTCTCTCGGGAAAGAATTCTTTTCTAATCTCCAACTTCAATTTCCCCTGGCAGAGCTTGAGCCCGTGCCCCCTTGTCCTATTGCTGAGTGCCTGGGAAGAAGAAACTTGGATAGGGAATAAGTATAGGGGAAAATACAATAGGGAATCTGTAACAGTTTTATTAGAGCTGCATCGTAACATAGAAAAATTACTTTTTCACTGATTATGTACCTGGTATTCTCCTACATCTGTGTGTCTGGAGTCTGGGAGGCAGAAATAGTCCTTTCTGCCAATCCCACTGGTGAGATCCACACTTTGTGCCTCCCTCCCCCCAGCCTTACAAGTTTCCTCTTCAGTTCTTTGCTGTTCCAACAACTGGTGACTCAACCTGCCCTGCACAGTGCAGAGCTTTCCTGAAGGAAATTCCAAACTTTATTTCAAAATTGAGATGACTCTCAAGCAGCGTGTCTGTTTTCCAGCTGTGTTCTGGACCTTTATTTTCTTTTATTTGGTTTTGGGTTATTTCTTCATTCCTTGGGACTTGTTTTCCAAATCCTGTGTCCTTGGAGTGACCCTGGAATAATACGTGTAGAGTGGGCATTTTTTAAAGGCACTCCTTCTGGTTTTGTGAGCAAGAGGGTATATTCCCTTGTAGCCTAGTCCAGGTAACGTTGTCCTGATTCCCTTCCTTAACCAGAGGAACTGGAAAAGGGGACAAGAGTGTTGGCTGAAGGTTCAGGACGTTAGTTTGAGACTTGATTTTTAGGTTTGAGAAGGCAAGATTTGGACTTCTTCAGGCAGACAAGCAGAATTAAGGAAAAGACATGGTGTTAGGGGGTGAGCTGAACATCTGCCTCTACCTAAAGCACAAGATGAGTGAAGCCTGAACACTGCATACAAATCATACTAGCCGGGCCTCCTACTCCTCAATTTCTCCTTCACATCAGCTTTTCTTTTGAGTCCTGTGTGTATAGCACAAGACGCCAGAGAGTTCCAACTAGTAGGATTTGAAGGTATCAACTTTATGGTCATAAAGCATGACCCTAGAAGCTCTCTGATTTATGTAGTTATTTGTTGAGCTCATTCTTTGCAGTGGAAGCTCAAGATGCTGCTACCCTGTAAGCTGGATATTTTTTTTACTAATTGCTAATTTCAGTTAAATAAGGATTTTCGTTTGAACAAGAGCAAATGTCTAGGAACCAGATGCAGTAATACCTCGAAGAAGTCTTGTAGAGCTCTGAGCATTAAAATTAGTCTGAACATCGTCAGTCTTGGGACAGAGTATTTCTGTGTTAGTTCTGTCATTTGAGCATCAGGTTTTCATCATCTTCCCTGGTCAACACCGCCAGTTGTTTGTTCAGGCAATGACCTGCTTCCCGACTGTAAAGCGCGCTGTTTTGATCCCTTCTAATGGGTATTTTGAGCTTATAAACCCAGGGATAACTGAAAAAGTAAAATTACTCACATGTCTTTGAGAAAGACAATCTGCAGATCTGGCTTGCTCTGAAATCAAATGGGCCATCCACAACAGAGAGCTAAAATGACCAGTAGAACTGATTTTATATAATCACAGGTAAAATCAGTGTATTTTTCCTCTACAAGTACTTGCCCTTTCTTGCACAACAAACCTTATGTTGTGTGATTCTCATTACAGATTTGATCGCCCTTGGAAGGAGTTTCCAGTGCTCTGTCCTGCCAGAGACTGCCAAGTCTGGTGCTGGCCCCAGACCACAGCATACAAGCTGCTTTGGGGGCTTATGGCACTCAGGAGAGCTGCAGGGTGTATTTCTACACATGTTCCTGCATTCCTCCCACAGGATACAATTTTAATTTTTTTTATGTTTTAAATATACTAGACTTAATAAAAAACCCACAAACTTATAAACGCAGAGTTGCTCCAGGTAATATTTTGTTCATGAATGAAAACTGAAGTTTTGTGGGGTTTTTTGTTTTTTTTTTTCCCCAAGTCTTTTTCACTGTTGTGGAGATGACACAAATAAGAGAAAACCTACTGTATGCAATATGCTGACTAGTGTGTTGGTAAACTGCCTGGAAAATCAGAGACTCAAAACTATTTGCTTTATTTTTTCCATTTAGTAACAGATCTTTAGAAAGAAGTTTGGCAATGCATTTGTTTTCATAGCACCTGTACCTGCAGGTCTGGCTTCTGCAGATAGGTACAGTTTAGTGCCATCTCCTTAAAGCTGCACTGGCAGCAGCACTGTGGAAATTCATGGTTTTCTTTACAAGTAGCAGAGTGAAAACCAGAGGATTGTTGCTGGTTTGTGTCACTTGTGCCTCTTTTGAGCTGGTGAGTGCAGTGTTTCTAATAAGAATCAGTTCAATTGAATTGTTTCAGTGCCTTGGAAAGCTGCAGAGAAGTGCACTGTGGTAGTGAAATCATACAGCAGATGTTGTTTTCGTTCTCTTAAACAAACTGCTATGGCTCTGTGATCTGTGATATCACAGTTGCTTTTCACTCAGAGGTTTGGTGGCTGTTAAATCTTTCAAGGCCCAAGTTTTACATTCCTGTGAGGCTCCTCAGAATATATTCTTCAACACAGTGTCTAACATCAGCTCACTGCTCAAATGTTGAAACTCTTGAGTCCATTGCAGTTTCATTTTTTGTGCCCTTTTTTTTCCATCTATTCTGGGCTATGGAGAAATATCTTAAAGCTATTTCCGTTTCTTAAATGCATTTCCTTCCAAGCTATTCTGTTCTTTTTCCTGCTTTTAAACTCTTCCATGCTGATTTTCACTTGGCTTTTGTGTTACTGGTTTTTTTTTCTATATTTGTCTCAAGTGTTTCCTCTGAAAGTTTTCCTCTGCCAGTCTTTGGGGCACCATTTGTGCTGAGAAATTGGTTGATTTGTGTATAGTTTTCAACTACTTTGTATTGTTATTTGGTAAACCTGACATCTGCCCAAATTCTCGCCACCCACCTTATGAACTGTAAATTGTGCAAGCACTGTATTAAGTTATCAGAAAAAGACAGTGTTTCAATCTTGAACCTTCAATGTGTTTTATATCTCTTCCTCTGTTTGGTTTAGATTGTGAGATACTTAAGATATGGACTTTGATCTTAGTGTCTTTGTGGAGAAGAAGATTCATTTTTCCCTCCAGATAAATAACTTCTGCCAAGTTTTGTGGGCGGATAGATGACTGCCAATTTTTTTCTTTTCATTTTTCAAGCAAGAACAAGAAACTTGATTTGAAATTGGATTGGACAGTGCTCAAAGAGTACAGTTGGAATTAGAAGTCGTGGACTAGGAGCGACAATCTTTGAGTCTCGGGTTAGTGAATTAATTGGGTACTGTTGAAAGTTCTTGCCAGAGGTTGTTATGTTAACTGGAAAAAGTTATGAAGACTTTAAAGAAAAGAAGTACCTATGTAAAAGAGATAAAGTTAGGTATTTAGGAGTGAAGAAGATGACTCCAAGACTCTGAGATCAGTTGCCTTTATCACATGTTCTATATAGCCTTAGGATTTTTCTTTTTTTTTTTTTTAAGGGGGGGAGGCTGCCTTAGTTAGAGAAGGAATTATTTTATAATACTGCTGATAAGAGGGGAAACATCTCCAATCAGTATTTGAGTGGTTGCTGTATCTCTGAATCAGGCTGTGGTTTCTGACTAGTTTCTTTACCCCCATGTGTTCTTCTACATTTGTCACGTAGCATCTCACCTTTGCTTTCCTACCATCCAAGTAGGGCAAAATGCAAAAGAATGGAATGAGTCATTAGTAGGAGATGTTTTAATGTTCTGGACACCCAGGGGAAATCCATACTGATAGCAAGAAAGGGAGGAATGCAGGAGGATTTTGATTTTGAAAAAAGGGTACTCAAGCTAAAGCTACAAATACCTGGACAAGAGCACTGGCACACACTGAGCATGTTCATGCATCCAGCTGGCGGCCGGTCACCAGTGGTGTTCCTAAGGGATCTGTGTTGGGTCCAGTCCTGTTCAACATCTTTATTGATGATTTAGATGAGGGGATTGAGTCCATCATCAGCAAATTTGCTGATGACACCAAGTTGGGAGGGAGTGTGGACCTGCTGGAAGGCAGGAGGGCTCTGCAGAGGGGTCTGGATAGATTTGAGAGATGGGCTGATTCCAATGGGATGAAGTTCAATAAGGCCAAGTGCCGGGTCCTGCACTTTGGCCACAANGAGGCTGAGGGAGCTGGGGTTGTTTAGCCTGGAGAAGAGGAGGCTGAGAGGTGACCTCAGCACTGTCTAGAACTACCTGAAGGGAAGTTCTAGCCAGGTGGGGGTTGGTCTCTTCTCCCAGGCACTCAGCAACAGGACAAGGGGGCACGGGCTCAAGCTCTGCCAGGGGAAACTGAAGTTGGAGATCAGAAAAAAATTCTTTCCAGAGAGAGTAATCAGGCATTGGAATGGGCTGCCCATAGAGGTGATGGACTCACCATCCCTGGAGGTTTTTAAAGTGAGATTGGCTGTGGCACTGAGTGCCATGATCTGGTAAATGGACTGGAGTTGGCCCAAGGGTTGGACTTGATGATCTCGAAGGTCTTTTCCAACCCAATCGATTCTATGATTCTCTGCTGTTCATCATCCAGTAAGCATATTGGGCTCCCCATAGGCTCAGCCCATAGATCACTGCATATTGCCTGTAAGAGCAATACTAGAGGCTCTGAGCTGATACCCAGAGCTTCTGTGCCTCAATTGGTGTCTCTCTAGGCAGGACTGACCAATGTCAGGCTGCATGTACTTGGTAGCTCAAAGCTGTCAGCTGCCAATAGCTGTGCATTCTGCTCTGAACAGACCCTTGGACTTAGGGGACTTTGTGCAAACACTGAACCTGAAGCCAGGATGCTGACACCAGCAGAGAAGAAGAAAGGTTGGAAGGAGTTAAGAATGATGAGAATTAAATGGATGATCACTGTAACATCATATTGGTCACTGCTTAGTTTTAGCAGGGGCTGAAGAGTAAGTTTCCACATCTCAGTTGTTTCCTTCCAGTCTGACATCATCAGTCTGCCTTAAAATAACATTTAGAATACGTTTTATTTTGTTTTCCAGTAAAGCCTGTAATAGAAGCAAATCTGCCCTTCAGGAACAAGCTTATTGCATGTAATATTCTAACTTTACATCATCTCAGCCTAATCTCTTTAGACTTTGATTGCATTTTCCAGCTGTAAGCACTTGCTTTTAGCGAGCTTTCTAGATTGGTATTTCAAATGATCTGCCTATGTCAACTGTTTTTTAGATTTGCTTTCAAAATCCTTCCAGGTGTACTTCAAAGTAATTGGTCTGCTTGCTATCTTCTTAGATGCATGTTTATTAGGGAAATGGTGCTCTCTTTTCATGTGGCTTCCCATATTCTAGGCAATTAATATTAAAATATTACAGGATGACATATCAGCTAGTTGTAATGCAAGATTACTCCTTGTAGTCAAGTTAATTTTGGATATCTTAACCTGGGAATAAAATGTCCCGTAAAGAAGCTGTGTACTGTCATATTTGCCCAGGCTGCTTCCTGCAGTCTCAAAAAATGGTGACTGATACCCTTTTTGTTACATCCTTAAATATGTTATTTTTCATGTAATGCTCGCTTCAAAATGCAAGCCCCAGTTATTAATGCCCTGCACTGGTGCCAGGCAAAGGTGTCATAGACACAGTTAGAGCTGCAGCAAGATAATTGGCTTCAAAAAGGAGGAACTTGGCTTTTAACTTAGGTGTTGTAGCTACCTTTATTCTGGCCTGTCACCTCAATATTTTCTTTGCAGTTGCTTTTATAATTACCTGTTAAATTTCACAGTTGGTCCTCCATTTTTAATCTACCCTTTTAATGCTCTTCTGGAGAACAGCAGCTCATACTGATCTCAGCCTTCACTCATGAAAGGCTTTAAGACAGATCCCTCTGAAAAAAAATGAGCAGTTTTTCTTCTTAAAAAACCCCAAAAACATCAATACAAGTTCTGGGTCTTTGAATGCTTTTTTATTTGCAATAGCCTTCAAGAACTCCAGGAGGAGAACAAGCAGGACTCCATTATGCTCAAAATGAGAACTGGTAATAAAAACATTGTTTTTGGAAAGTACCCAGCTCTGACTCTGACACACTTTCTACTTTGAAGCTTTATTTATGAGAGGTGGTGTGGTGAATTCATTCATTTTTATTGTGGTGAGTAAGGATGGTCTCATGGCTAGAGAAACATGTGGGTGTTTGCAAGTCCTGCTTTCAGTTTTATGAAGATTTTTGTGTGACTCAGGCACCCTCATCTAGCCTGTCCTCTCCTTGCAAGGATATTGAGAGTACGTACACAGAAGTCTGGGGTTGCTTAGGCCCGGCAGTAAATAGGAAGCCAAATAGGTAACCAATGTGTTTTGGATTTGAGGAGAAAGAGTAAAAACTCTCTTATCTCATCAATGAATGTTTCCCCATCTAACTTTAATTAATAAACACAAATGTTGTATTTGTGGGATTGCAAGGGTATCCACTTCTTAAGAAAAAACAAGCAGAGCTTTAAAATGTGGATTTGTGTAGTATTACCTTTCACTCATTTATCTTTAGTGTAATATACACAAGAAGCGAGGTCAGTATTGGTGAAGTGTCCTGTTGGATTCTAATTTTCGAGTGTCTTTACTACACAGTAGCAAAGCACTTTGCAGGGATGAGGGAAAGGGAAAGGACAGCTTAATTGTAACCTAGGGCAAGTCAGAAGCAGTTTATTATCAGTGCTTGTGTTAGACGTGCATACCAAAGAGGCTTGTGTAAGAAAATACACCCACACTTGACAGGTTTGAACTGAGCTTACTTGTGTGTGTGTTTTGTTAGTCAGCAGTGTCGAGAGCTTTGTCTAATTACCTTTTGATTGTTTCGAAGAGCAGAAATGTAACATGAAATACTGTAATCAGAGTAAAACCATGCACAAAAATATTAGCTGAACTAGTATGATGAATGTCAAGGGAATGAATTCTGCAGCTGGAATATAAAGTGTAAGGCCATAAATCAGAACGTATCACTTGACACAATATGTTGGAACTGCTTAAATGTGCACTGAGAATAAAAATCAAATTGCACTGTTAATATTTTTTTTTCCTAAAATTACCTCATTGTCCCTCCCCAACCCAATAAATCACTGAAACCTCTTCAGAAGGGTATCAGTGTACATTTACATACAGTGGAGTAATGGAGGCCCAGCAAGGCAGAAGCAGCCTAGATGATGTAGAAGGGCTGCCCTGCATGCTGAATTTAAACTCTGAAACCTTCCAGCTGACCATCAGCTCTGCAGCATCAATGCTGCCTTCAGTTTTTTTGGCCCTATCCCAGCATTTGGACTTACTGGGAGCAGTGCTTTGCTGGGGCTGAGATGCGTGTGCCTGGAATGCCGTGTGCTCACACCAGTGGCATGCATGGAGAAGGCCCCTGTGTTCCTGCCTCACTTGCTGCCTTTCTTTGCACACAGGGGATTGTTTTCTTTGTATATCGTGCAGTGTGTTGTCCATTCTGTTTGAAACTCTTCCAGAATTCCTGGCTTCTTTTGGGAGATGTTTCTGCTGCCAAATAAGCTTGGTTTCTAGATGTTCTACTGAAGCTTCCCTTTTCTTTGTCTGTTGGTGCTGATCAGAATGCTGTTCGTTAGTAATGCAAATAATTTTTCAGTCCTTTCCCCGTGTAAGCCTGTTGGATTCTATGTTGCTTTCCTGTAGCTACTGCCTGGCCAAGATTTAGGAAGATGTTCTTTTCTTTTGTAAATTGTTCTTTTCCTTTGTAAATCATTCTTTTCCTTTGTAGTACTCCCAGTTGCTGTATCTGCTCCCTCCCTCACATTTGTCCCTTACAGTTTTTCTCATAATAGGATGACAACATCTATACAGAGCTTGATTAATGCATATTGCTTTGTAATGCACTCACTTCATCACATTTTTCTACTGTTTTATTTATCTTCTAATGTTATGATTCCTATGATCTCTATGAACCTGCTCTCTAGATTTATGATTTTATTTTAAATTCAGAGATCTAATAGTCTCTCCAGTAATACATTAGTTTGAGTTGTTGATTGCCCATTTTTATCAATCTTAAGGAAGCTTTCATACGTAGCTTATACAATTCAGCAATTCCTTCAGTATTTGTTTTCCTTTGGTATTTTTCCCATTTTGCTACATGGTGACCAATACCAGTTGCAGCTGAATTGCTCAAGTTGTAACTTCAGTTAAATCCCTGGTAAACAAAATCAAGGCTTGCCCAGTATTTGGAAAGGAAAATTACAAAAGGTAAAAAATGGAACTAGTCACTTAAGAATACACCCTCCAAACACCCCTCACTACCATTTTTTATTTTATAATTTTATATTTTAAGCCAGTGTTGGTTGTGAGCTTCAGCCTGCAGTAACCCTGTGTTGTATTTCACTGTGTAACAGGAAGTTTATGTTGCTCCTTCATACACATTAGCAAGTAGGGAGGTCAGTAATTGCGTTTTGGCAAAATTCCTGTCAGGATGACTTGGTTTTCTCCCCTTGAGGTCCTTCTGAAATATCAAATGGAAACAGGAGTTTTCATTTCCTGACACTCGGAAGTGCAGTTATTGTAGACTTTGAAGTGGAAGATATTAAAACTGGCTGGTGGAAGTGAAAATCCAATTGCTGCACTGCCCTCCTGGTGATAAGCCGTAAGCAAAACAGCATGAGATTGAAGGTAGTGGCCAAACCAGCCAATTCTGTGTAGTTGGTTCTTCTGAACAATCCTAAAATGCTCTTATTTTCAAAAATCAGTGACATTGTAAACCTCCTCTGGACTCTGAATTAGTTATTATTGACTGATAATATTTAGCATACACTATATGGAAACTTAATGGCTTTTATTCAGATTAATTCCCCTGTTGACACTTTGAATGCTGTGGTAGGCCAGCTATGAAATACTTGTTTCTTAGCAAAAACTCCTGTATTAGATTTGAATAAGTTTTTTATTTCTTGTAAGGAAATACTCAGATTCCTCCTCAGTATTTAAGCTGTTAGACTACCTGCTCCTTCAGTTCATATCTGATTTCTGAATATATTTTGTGTCTCTCATTGTCTCATCTTATGTGGTGCTGCTGGGCCACAGGACTCGCCTTTCTTGCACTCTCATTCTCTCTGTGTTTGGTTGCATATTCTTAGAGGTCCTTCCAAGGGAAAGAGTCTCCTTTAAAAGAGAGGGTACCTAACGGTAGATGGTTATGCTCTCAAATGTGCCTTGATTTGCATTGCTTTTCAATTTCTTTAAATTTGGTCAGCTCTCTAATAATGAGCTGTGATTTGTACCAGAAGTGCATGAGGTTATTCCAGAAACTAAAGCCATGAAATAGAATTCCTTATATCTGAAAGCAGCTAGAAGGATGAGTCAAGTTCTGCATGATGCCATCTGACAGGCTTTGTTTTTTATAATTATTTTTAATTTCTTCCTGCAGTATTGGAAAAAGATAAAGCTACGTGATCCAGGAAGTGCACTAAAATTGACTGAGCAGAGCACCACAATATCCAGACAATGAAATGCATGTTTCCAGCCTTAAAATCTTGTTTAGTTGTGTGTTTTACTTACAGGGATATTTTGACATTACTGCAACTTAGGTATCTATTTGAGACAATAGGAGCCACTTTCCTTTCTCCTGTTTCACAGTGAGATGTGGTTGTTCTTAAGGAGAGGCTGAAAACTCTTCCTGTAATGAATGTTGTGTTTATTAGATCTGAGTTAAATGAGCTTTTTATGTATAGTCAGTGTTTTAAACTGAAAACATTTTCTTCTTTGCTCTCTGAGGGTGACGTTTGTTTCTATTGGTTTTGAGTCATGTAGAAACCGTAAGTGTGTGAAAAGTCTTCATTTGACAGAGAAAGGAAGAGCATTTTAAAATTTGAAAATATTTTTGTGATTGGTTGGTAAATCTTGCAGTCATTCTGTGTACAAACACAAGAGAAAGCATCTCTTAACACAGGGTAAATCACACTGAACACCTTGTCAAAAGCTGAAGATAATTTCTGCTTCTTTTTTATAATAACACTTTTCCTCCCTCACTGGAACAAGCATCTGTATTCTAACTCCCAGTGTTGTTCCTGATGTTTTTACATCCCGTTTTTATTTCTTTACGACCATGTTTTGTTACAACTTATTTACAGTTTCACTTTTTATTTTTTCCTTTTGACTCCTCATCCAAATTTATTGTAGAAATTACTTTCTAGTGTGGAATTAACTGCATATTTGGAAAAATGGAAACTTTATGAAAGTAAGGTACTTAAAATTTGTGTACTTCCTGACTGCCTGTATAATGTCTGTATGACAGTAAGCTGTATATTGTGCCTGTGTTTGCCTGGAGACACTATATCCTCTTTTAAGTTAATATTCTTTGTATTTGAGGTCAGTCTTTGTACAGATCTTTGTGCATTTATGAAAGTATATATACTTTTTAGGGCCTGAAGATGACTCTGAATGTACATCCATCATAAAAAAGACTTGTCAGGTTTTGCTGCTGTATTTGTAGAACACGGTGCAGATGTGGTTCAACAGTTACACTGTTCTCCTTCTTACTCACAGAGGCTTGTTGGAATGATGTTTTGCATAAATTTGATTTTGTTCTGGTATCATATGGCATTCGCTCAATGAATAAAACTACTTTGAAACAGTGCTTTGCATTAAAACAGACTTGCAAGACTTGTATGAAAATTTGTGCAGTCAGTCACGCAGTCTGCATTTCTCATGATTAGAGATTAATTTCACCCTGTACCCAGTACCATGTATAATCTTTGTGGACAGGATCTGTTCTGGTACTGTGATAGGCCACCACATCATGCAGTCTGATTGTGGAGATTACTGAGCTTCACCCTGAAAGCAGGTTCATCATGCTGCCCATTTCTGTTGGGAAGCAATTGTAAATATTTCCTCTTTTGTGGGAAGTTTTCCTCTTTATTGTAGCCTGCATCTATTCAGGGTTGTATGGCCAGACTTAGCGAATGCGGATTTGGGCAGGGCTCTCCCCACGTGGCTGTGCCCTTCCAGCCTGTGCAGTGGATGTTTTAGGTGAGGCACAGCGTGCACAGAACTGGCCCCACCGTTTCAGTCCTGAGGTCCATTCGCCACATCCGAGCGAGCTTGGACAGTGACAGTGAAGTCCTCGGGACTGTCACAGCACCCGGTACTGACCGGGGCTGACCCTGCTGAGCATCCGAGATGTGACGGGATGGGGTGGCAGGGAGGCATTGAACTGCCAGGGGATGGTCCCCACTGAGAGTCAAACTCATGTCCTTGGGATTCAGAGTCCAGAGCGCTCTCCTTTACACCACGGGACCGCCTTATTCAGGATTAGTTTATATCTATTTAGTCTTTGTCAGTTGTCTTGAGTTGGGCTGGCAAAATGCCAACTGCCCAACACAGTGTTAGAGCCTCCCTTCCCCCTGCTGAGAAAAGAGAGAAAGGAAAAAAACTGGAAACTCAGAACAGGTTTAAACTAAAACTAATTATATATATATATATATATACAGAAAAGAGAAAATTAAAAGAAAACTACAATATAACATACACCGACACAAGTTAGATATAACAACCATTTTCTACCTCCCACTGAAAACAGATTTCATTACTCTAGGATAATAAAATACTCTAAAAGACACCCAGCAAGGCAAAAGAGAAAGCATAACAATAAAATGTTTCTCCTTGGCTGAAACTAAAACAAAATACGATGTAGCGGTGGCAGGAGCAAGGCCCAGGACAGCAGCAGCACATCCTGCCTCCACTGCAGACATGATGGCAACTGAGAAACTCCTCCTACCTATCTCAGGTTTGCATCATCTGGTGTGAAATATTTCTTTGGTTACTTCAATCAGGTGATACCTGTCTCTCCTAATCTATGTAGATTGTCTGAGCCTTCTAAATTGAGGCCTAGCTAAAACTACCACAATCTCCACTCTTTATTTCATACCAAATGACATCAAACTCATATTCTATATCTGTCTATTTTCCATGCTTAAACAGTCTTTGCTCTTTTCAGAGCTGTTTTTCACCCTTCCGTACTGTAGGCATTAGTCCATTAGGATGGAGTAGATACTTCGGGCAGGAAAAGCAGTTCATTATTTGGACAGCAACACTGGTTCAGCTCAGGTCTTCTTCACCTGATGGTTCATGTCCTGCAACACACAACTCACACTGCAAGTTATTTTGTCTTCTCAAGGTTAAATGTCTTTGAGGCACACATTGGGATCATCCTATGACTTTGTATTGGGCAGTTGGCATTTTGCCAAGCTAAACCATAACATCAGTGTTATCCTCTCATTCAAATAGCTCCCTCTTTGGCATTGGCCCATGATGTATTTACAGAGTGCAGCTTTAATCTACCCAGCTGTTTTGTTCAGTAGCTGAGATGAGCAATTTTTGTCTCTTCTAAAATTGTGAGCTCCCCGTCATCACTCCCGTCTGAGTGGTGCTTCTCTGCACACAATGTGCTTTCTCTTTTGTTTTATCGATGACTAGAGAACAGTGTATTCTACTGTTGACTTGCATGAAGACATCACTATTTTCCCTGCCTCTACTGGAAATAAATTTAGGGTGTTTGGTGCCCAGAATGATGGCTTATGGTCAGTCACCATGCAATCTAAATTCACTTTTCTGCCTCTTTGAATAGATTAATCCTACATTTGGAATAAGGATTCATATTCACACTGAAAGGTGTGTTCTTCACTATCATATTTAATCCTGTTCCTGTCATTTCAGTCTGCAGGTTCATTCATTTCTTCCTCAGTTAATATGTAGGGGTGACTGTGAGTGCAGACTGAGAGCAGTTTAGAGTTCTCCCTTAAAGACAGGAGAGCTACCTGGAATGTGTGTAGTGTCTTGTGACCAATGAGGTGCTTTGGTGAATGTGAGGTGAATGGGCTAGACAATAATGTCATGACATATTGGATGTGAGAGGGTATAAAAGGTGTGGATGTTACTGAGAATAGAACTACTACTTAACTACTTCTAGGAACTACTACTACTACTGCTACTACTATGAACTATGAGCTATGAGGAAACCGTCTGTGAAACTGTCTTGAATAAACTCTTGTAAGCCTTCTGATCAAAGCCTTCTGATGCCTGCTGGGCCTGAACCCTTCTGACCGTCATTCCCGCTGCCCCCTTACTCAGGACAAGGGGACTCCAACAGTAATGTGAGCTTCCTTTCTGTTGACAGGTGCACTAAAGGTAAAATGCTGAGAAGCATCTTTGGTCACTGAAGAAAAATTAGGTCACTCCCTGGACCAGTATTCCAGGAATCCAATACTGAAATATAAGAATGCTGCACAGAGTTAAGCCCAAGCCCATCCATGCATATTCATCAAATTTCTGTTATATTGTATTTCCTATAGGCATAACCAATAATCTCTTCTTTAATTATTTTGCATATATTCTGCCTCATGCCTTAGTTGCAATTTCTCCAATCTCTTATTTTTCCCTTGGAGGTCTGCTGTCCCCCCCCCACACTTTTTTCAGTAAGGCAATTCAGAATATTAAGCAGAAGATTAGATTTTTTTTGACAGTTTCAACTATTTTCCCATTTTCTAATTCCATATCTATTTCCTTCAAAGCTTGTTTCACTCCCCTGTTTGTTAATTAACTATAGAACTACGAGTCTTTACTTGTGTCACCTTTTTCTTGTTTCTTGGTGTTCTTTGCTAATATCTGTGCATATCCTACTGCCATTTTTGTTGGAATTAGTAAAAATCTCTTTTGATGAATTCATAAGCTATTATGTGTGAGGATAATCCTGTAAAGATTAGCTAGACTTTTATGAAATATACACTCCTAGGGACTTTGGGTTTGCAAGAGGCCTTGCAGTTTTTGTTCTTGAAAGAAGTAACTTTGCTAGCAGCATGCCAGAGGACTGTATTGTTCCCCTGCCCCTATTTCCCCTTTTAAAAAAAATTGTGCAACCTTCAATAAGTATATTTGCAGATAGGCTTGCCTAATCCATCCTGCAAATGCTCTGAATAATATGGGCCAAAAAGTATGGAGAAGGAGTGGCAGGAATTCGCAACTAGATTAGTTCTTCGGCATTTCCTCTCTCAGCAAGATGGTCCTAGATTAAATGCTCATAAATTTTCGATAATTTTACGTAATTACAGCTTTACAGGAAGTGTTGAAACCTTCCCTTTCCTACCAAAGATTCTGTTTTCTGCCTTCTTACATCCATCTGAAGTTTGTTATCCTACTGCAACTCTCTTCTACAGTCATATGCCTTCCCAGTTGCGGATAAACATCATGGTATTTCTTTTGTTTGGCATTTTCATATTTGAATTTTTGCCAGGTGTTTGACAGTTTCATAATTAAGTGACCTTGAACAGTGACATTTATATAACAGCTAAGAACTATTGGAAATGAGCATAGTTGAGGACTGCATTTGAATACAGAAGATTTACTATCCAGACTACTTTTCAAGGCTGAATGACATCTTTGCATGATTTATGGGAGTACATGGTAATGGTCTGTGTGCCTCACAACAGAGTTTTAGTGAATTTCTTCCAAACCTGGTCTCCACTGAAAGTGAATCACTACCCATTGCAACACAAAGGGAATATGGTGAAAGGTTAATGATTCCCCAAGGAATTCAAACGTGTAAAAGTTCTTTTATATTGGTATAAACTTGTATGTCTTTGCAGAATCTGTTTTGATTTCAACTGTACTTCTTTTCTGTGGAGGAACTTACAACAGAGTTGACTAGAAGAGTAAAATCTGTGGCACATCTCTGTTTTGCCTGTTGTAAGCTGGTGAAATTCATGGTTGTGCAGGAGATGGTGTTAAATCAATGAGGATGTGATTTACTGAAGATCTGATAAAAGTCAGATGTGATTTTTGCTTTTTACTTTGAGAAGACTGTCTCAAAGTGAGATTTGAACCTACTTTGTGAGAATTTAGAACTATCTTGTTAAAGGTAATCAGGTACTTTTACTACATGTGTTCTGAAGTAAACCTTTTTTCCATTTGGGTCTAAATTTTCCTTAAAACTGCAAAGTATAAATTTCTGTTCCCAGATGGGCCATAATACCTTGGGGTTATATGAACGTAGTTTGGTAGTTTTTGCTTTTCTTTGGGGTGGACCTTGGCAAGTAGTACTCCTGAAAAATAGGTTCTTGAATTAGGAGCATAGTTCAGACAGCACCTGCTCACTCTTGTTCTTTGTTTTAGAACATAAAATGCTTCTGATATTTTTCTGCTGAATCAAAAAGACAGAAATGGGGGGGGGGGGGNNNNAGAGGTATGAATGGGGGTGGGGGGGTATGTGTGATGTCTTCATAGCCTCATACACTGTATTTTTTATTAGGATATTAGGAAATTAGAGTTTCAGTTTTATATATATTTAACTGATGATGTGTGAAAGTGTGCAGTTTTACGTAAGCAACATTCTGCCTTTTATAACAGATTTACTCATTTTCCCAAATTGCATGACATTTAATTCCCATCACATAACCTTTATTCTCAAAATTACGATTTGTGGTTAAGCTGAAAAGCTGAATCTGCATCCCTTCTGCTGAGAGATATACCATTTCCCTATGGTTCACTTAAACTTTGCAGTATTTCATCATACTTTTTGCATAGGACAGCACAGTTTGAAAAAAAAAAACAACTAAAAAACAATCAGATTGCTCCCTGGTACAAGAGTGTTGTTATTGTGTTCAGTTCTGGGCCCTTCAGTTCAGGAAAGATATTGAGGGGCTGGAGCGGGTCCAGAGAAGAGCAACAAGGCTGGTGGAGGGACTGGAGCACAAGTCCTGTGGGGAGAGGCTGAGGGAGCTGGGGGTGTTTAGCCTGGAGAAGAGGAGGCTGAGAGGTGACCTCAGCACTGTCTAGAACTACCTGAAGGGAAGTTGTAGCCAGGTGGGGGTTGGTCTCTTCTCCCAGGCACTCAGCAACAGGACAAGGGGGCACGGGCTCAAGCTCTGCCAGGGGAAATTGAAGTTGGAGATCAGAAACAAATTCTTTCCAGAGAGAGTGCTCAGGCATCGGAATGGGCTGCCCAGAGAGGGGGTGGATTCCCCATCCCTGGAGGTTTTTAAGGTGAGATTGGCCGTGGCACTGAGTGCCATGATCTGGTAAATGGACTAGAGTTGGACCCAGGGTTGGACTTGATGATCTCAGAGGTCTTTTCCAACCCAGTCGATTCTATGATTCTATGAAGAGCTGGGCTCTTTGCTTGTTATTGCTTTGTCTGGTCTCTGCAACACGTTTGATTTCTTTGGGTTGTGTGGCATGTATCATAGAATCACAGAATGGTTTGGGTTGGGAGGAACCACAAAGATCATCTCATTCTGACCCCCAGGCAGGACATCTTTCACAAGCCGTGTCCAACCTGACTTTGAACACTTCCAGGGGTGGGGCAGCCACAGCTTCTCTGGGCAACCTGTTCCAGTGTCTCACCACTCTCACAGTAAGGAACCTCCTCCCAGTATCTAATCCTAACCTGCCCTCCTTCTTCCCTCATGGCTTCATGCCCTTGTGAAAAGTCCCTCTACAGCCTTCTTGTAGGCCCCGCTTAGATATTGGCAGAGTGCTGTAAGGTCCTCTTGGAGACCTTGTAGCATCCCAGATGCGGCAGGAGGGATGGAGAGCAGTTGTGTCTTGCTGAAGTTCAAGCTCTTCATAAGCTCTGACAGTTGCCCATCATTCTGATCAGTAGAGGCTTCTGACTTTTTATTCATCCTTATTGTACTGCCTTAAATTATGGTCTGTGATATGTAGCATCTCATGTGGCTTGTTCAGACTAGCACACTGAGAGTAAAAATTAATTAGTTGGGATTGAGTCACTTGATGAGTTCTGAGAATTGGCTTAAGAAAAGAAAAAACAAACAGTCTTTTAAAATACCAGGCTTGAACTATTTGGGGCTTATATCTCTTCAAGGAATCAGGTTTTAATTCATGATCCATGCTGTCAAGGTAGCCCTATTTTTCTGCCTTCTGACAAGAAAGTAAGCACCATCAGTCACAATGTTTAGTTATGTTAGTATTTTATTACTATCTGTATATGTGAAAAAAGACAAAATAGTTAAAAAGTTCTTTGCCTTCCTGTAGTTAACTGTGTGTTACAAAAATTTAACTTTTTATTATTTGAGAAAGAAGAAGACAACCTTTTGAATGAAAACTGTTGAACCTGTCTTTAATGACTGAATTCAGTTTTATTTGGTTAAATTTAGTTCTGTTTAGTTAAAAGTGTATGCTACTAAATTCTAAATCTCTGCTTTTGGTTTCTGTCCTACAGGGAACACAGTGAGTAACCTGATTTTCATTCTACCTCCAATCTATGGTGCGATTCAGACCTATAAAGATGGCCTTGAAAAACGGTATTTAGCTGCATATTTGTGTCTTACAGGTATGTGTAAAACTTAGTTTGCTCTTTCATTATAAAGCAAGCTCAGATGTGCAATGAACAATACATCTAAATATTAATTAACCAAGTAGTTAAATCTAAGTACTATGTGCATGAAAAGTAAACCTCAGTTTGTTGTACTTGTTAATGTTTACAGAAAATTGGTGTTTGCTGAAAGGACATGAAGCTAGAATTCAGCAAATAACTAAATGAGATTTTAAAGGGATCCCTTTCTGGCTTTAGGTCCTACTCAGTGCATCTTAGCTTGCTGTGTACTTTTATGATGATTTACAGAAGGTGCCTTGTGTGTCCTACTTAGTTTTACACTATATTAATAGTTTTGTGACATTTGTATAGAACAGTAATAAGAGAAATGTCCAAGATCTCGAGGGAACTGGAAGTATTCTTTCATGAGCTGGAATTTGTTTTCAGTTCCTCTTTGACATACATCACCCAACAATAACTGCCAGAGTAACTGGGAAGCTTTGCAAGGGAGGAAGAACATTGTGATATTCATGTTTAGATCAACCTCAGGGCATTCTGCTTTCTCAGTAATAACAAAATTCAGAAAAAGAACCAACTTCCTTGGAAATGTTAATCACTCAGCTAGAAGTCGTGTTCCTTATGAGAGAAGATGCTTGAAGATGGTTCAGATTTGGCTGTTGGGTCTCAAACTAGATTTCACAGAATTTCCATATTCCTCAAGATTTCTGTGCTTTCTGTGAAGATCTTTCCCAGCCTTTGCAGTGGTAAGGGATTGGTAAATGTTACTTTTAGGATTGGCATAGTCTGTGTTTAGGCAAACACTGTTGAAGAACACGTATCTATGTGCTAAATGTATCCTTGATGCAAGTTTCACTGTCACATATACTCTGTGCCACTTGGTGAGTTTGCAGTTACATCAGCTTTGTTGATCTATATGGAAGATAGGCAGCAGCAATGCACAGCTTTGCATATTGTCTGAACACTCTCCAAATAGCCATTTGTCGGCTTTTTATGGGTTTGAGTAATTATAAATTTTTGTCTCAGTATGAAACAGAATTCTTGAAGGTCAAGGTTTGCTTTTAAAAGGACAGGGAAAGAAATTGTGTGTAAGCATTTGCTGAAGTTCAGTTTGTCTGTTCTTGAATCCAAGTATCCTATACTTCCATTCTTTTTAAACTAAAAACTAAAAATAAAAATAATTAAAACTCTGAGACTGTCTTCACTGTAATTTGTGGCTACCTCTGTCAGTGACACCTTATGGTGGACAAAGTGTGCCACTATCTGACCAGAATGTCAGGCTGGCACACCAACTGGGCATTTCCCATATCCCATTTAATTTTTTTTAATGTTTTAGGGTTTTTTAAAAGTCATCTGTGTTTGATCATAGTAAGTACCATGGACTTCAGTTTTATACTGTTTGTGATGTTGATGGAGGGTTGCTCAAGCTGCATATCTGACAGCAGTGCTGGAGGGCAGTCCTAAGTTCCAGCTGGGCCCTGGCTCATCTGTGACTGGGATGGCTTTGACTCCCAGCTGAAGTGATAAATGCTTGCATGACTTGATTTTTATCTCGGATGTTGGACATTAAAGGTCACTCCCAAAAGCATTTCCCTTCTGTTTTGTCTCTGCTTGAGTATTCATAATGCTGCACTATTTTACAGCAGTTGAAGGATGTAAAATAATGTAGAAGATTTTATAGTTTCTCTGTGAAAAACAGGAACAGGATGATTTGGAATCACAAACCTCTTAACATGTGCTATACTACAGAATAAAAGGAGCAAATGAGGACATAAACAGAATTTTAAAAATAGCTGAAATGTGCCAGGAACACTGGCGTTCTTTCTGTATGTGTGACTGAATGAGCAGCATGCTGAACTGGAGGTAGTAAGTGCACAGAAGTTCCTTTTTCTAATTCCAGTGAGTTCTTTCCCCCACAGGATTTTTGTTTATTAACAGATTTCACTCTACTTACTTAATTTGTAACAAACAAGTATAGACTTACTCTGTGAAGATATAGTGAATTTAATGCAAACTTCTGATTCCATTTCAGGTACTCTTCTTCATTAAAGACGATATAGTAGTGCTTCTAACTAGCTGGTAGTGTCTGAGGATTGTAATGTCAAAGTAGAATCTTTAACAATTCTGCTGTGAAGATGGGGGTGGAAGGGAAGGCACTTTAGTTAGATTTTAACAACTTTGAATAGTTACTGAGACTTTACAAGGTATGAAAAGACAGCTGTCAAAGCGGACGTTAAAATTAAATCTGTTAGCATTTGAGAACATAAGAACTGTTGTTGCTAGACATTATTTTGATCCAAATCAGCTGGGGTTTTTTGGATGCTTCCAACATGTAGCTGATTGCCAGTTCCTTTGTGTTCTACCACACCGTGTTCAGTGTTTCACTTTTATACACAAAATTTCTTTGGTTGACATTTATTTCCTTTTAGAAGCAAATGCATTTTGAATTATGGAAGCACTGTTTGTTTCACATACATGCTAAGATCTTGGCAGGACCATAAAGGGTATTTCTAAATAATCGTTCAAATAAATTTCTTGTTCATACTGGTGCTGAGACTAAGTTGCACTTCTCAGCAAGTTCTGTGAGATGCACTATTCTCAGACTTTTTTTCTGCCACCTTTCAGCACAAAGGGCATGTTGTTGATTAACTCAGTAGGAACTGGATATGGTTTCAAAGTTTTAAAGAACCATTTAATCAATCTATAAATTATGAAGAATAATCTGAAACTGTGACTTTAGCATGGTGCATCTCCTGAGGTATGTGGAACAAATCATCAGATTGTCACTACCTCAAAGAATAAGCAGTTTGTTTTGAGTGGTTCCTTACGACACTAGGGTATTGTATCTGGCTGTACCATGTCCTCTCTTCATGCATCCTGGGAAACTGATTCTGAAATGGTTCATATTCTGGAAGGTTGTCAACTAAAAAAAATATATATATATATATATTTAAAAAAAAGGGGGAGTGTAACTGTTCTGAACTGAGGAAGATACAAAAAAGCGGTCAGTAGAGTAATGTACTTTATTAGATACTTCACTTGACATTTGGAAGAATTGTTCTGGTTTGTATTTCTTTGCCCTGTTTATTAGGGCTCAGTCATTCAAGCTGTGCCAAAGTGGAGGAAAAAAGGATGCAAAAAGTTTTCTACATTAGGCATAGCCATAGGAACTTGTAAGCAATTTACTAAACTTTATTTTCAGTGAAACTGTATCTGTGAAAATACTTGTTAGCAGCTCTTCAGTCAAAGTTAATTCCCCTATTCTTACCTAACACCCATAGAGAAGCTCCCAGGGCTGTGCCAATGTTAGTAAATCAAATGTGGTTGGGAACATTCCTGAGTGCTGAAGCCAAGTGGTGTGGAACAGCCCATGTCTGTTCATCTTAGCCTCCAAAACAAGGTGACTGCATACAAATTCCCTGCTGAGCACAGGGCCCAGACTCTTCTGGCTGCCTGGAAGCTGCCTAAGGAAAGTGCCAGTTGTGATAGTCCAGATTCATGCCAAAGACTGTTCTAACAACTCACTAGTGCAGACAGTTGTATTACAATGTCTGGGAATAGTACCAGCAGCAGTTTGTTTGAAGAGCTGTAACCTTGGAGGATCCAAGGTCTCTCCTGTCTCTTATGCTATAGAGGGAAACCATTACAAAACAAAATAATTAATCAAAAATAATTAATTTAATTCTACTTTTTCACTGTTTTGTTCATAGGCTTTTTATGATACAGCATGTTGGGTTTTATCTTTAATTCAGCTCTATCACTGTAAAAAAAGAAATGTGTAAGTCACCTCCAAATTTAAACACCTGAACACGTGTCTGCCTGTGCAGAGCGCTCTGTCTGCCATTGCAGTCAGTAAAGCCAGGAGGATCATTTGACTCATTGTAAAATACCTGTTTGGCCAGCTGAATTACTCCTAATAATGCCATTCTCTTAGTGGAAGCTTTGATATGTAGTTCATGTGTAGATGCCTAAATAAAGGTATTTCAGGATATTTTAATGCAGTGCATGTACAGTTTAAATTCAAACCATTTCTGTGAAATGCTAATAAACTACCTTTTTTTGTAAAGGATTTAGGCTTTTGATGAGAATTTTGAATGCTGGTGAATAATTCAGTTTGATATAACTATCACTGATTATGTGATACTTCCGATGCATCTTAAAACTATTGAAAAAAATCCCTCTAAGGTTCAAATCCTGGAAATTTATATGATACAAGTATAGAGCTCGATCTTTTCTATAATGTTAGATTATTTCTAGCATTAAAAGTTATTGTCCTTAAGTTTTTTGACAGTGAAATAACTGTACAAAGTAAAGTTTGCAGCTGTGTTGCTTTTACATCATCGCTACCCCAACTGCTTAATCAACTGGCAGTAACCACACGTTGTGTTTGCTGCAGGACAAAAGAGGACTGTGTTAGTCTACATATAGCAGCTAACCTGACTGGGCATTTCTAGTCTCTTTAAGTGCTATTGTGATCTCATAATACTGTAACTTATTGTCTATTTTATGCTTAAGATGAGGTGGTCCCGTGGTGTAAAGGAGAGCACTCTGGCCTCTGAATCCCAAAGACCTGAGTTCGAGTCTCAGTGGGACCGTCCCCTGGCAGTTCAATGCCTCCCCGCCATCCCATCCCGTCACATCTCGGATGCTCAGCAGGGTCAGCCCCGGTTAGTACCAGGTGCTGTGACAGTCCCGAGGACTTCCCTGTCACTGTCCAAGCTCGCTCGGCCATGGCAGATGGACCTCAGGACCGAAACGGTGGGGCCAGTTCTGTGCACGCTGTGCCTCACCTAAAACATCCACTGTGCAGGCTGGAAGGGCACACCCACGTGGAGAGAGCCCTGCCCAAATCTGCGTTTGCGAGGTCTGGCTATATATATATATACACACGCTTAAGACATAATTTTTATGTATCTCCTGTAACTTGAGAGGTTCATTGATGTAAAAATGCCAAGTGACTTACAGTATCTATGAAAGGTGAGTTACAGTAGTTAGGGAGGAAATGGTACTGCTTCAGAGGCCTTAAAACTTCCCAGCCAATGTGCAGCTTTTAGGTTCAGCCTGAAGTTAGATGATGAGAAATATATCTCAAGAGAGCTGCATTCCTGTAGAACTGCAGGTATAAGCTATGTGTGAAGGCATTGAGCTTAAGTTTTAAACCACTGCTTCCTGGAGGCAAATACACCTAAGTTTGTAAGTTAAAGTGTGGCAGAAAGGTCATATAATTTATAGTCATGTAATATTCTGGGTTATCTGCTGAATGCATGTATACCAGAGAGACTTGACCATGCTCATGAGCTCTGGCATGATTGCAGCAAGAAGTATTTGCAGCCGTTTCCAGTACAGATTTTTATTTTAGGAAGGACCATATGATCAGTCCCTGTAAACTTTTCTTGTTTCAGATATCTGTTTTATTGCTACGTAATACAGCTAACACATTGTTCTGCAATGCACAGTAAAATTTTGTAATCAGAGAAAATCCAAGTGTGATCATTACACAGAAACAAGTGGTGTTTCATTAATTTTAGAAATGAATTGTAGTCGTAGGATTAATAACCTTGAAACACTAATATCTGTGGCATTCCTGATTTTTAGAAAGACTAGAAAGGAAAATTTAATGTAGAAGTAACTCCTTCTAATCTTATAGGAGGAAGGAGAGAAGTTCTGTAGCTGATTGTTGAGATTTATTAACCCAAATAACATTAAGAAAAACTAAAAAAAACCCACAACCCAACAACAAATTTCGTTAATTTAAAATCAGTTGAAATTTCTTATGTAATGATTTTGCCTGTATTTGAAAATTACATTTGTTACAAATTGTAGGAGTTTGTATCCTGTGACAGCCAGGATAATGGATTGTATGGTTTAATTATGATCTTAATGGTTTTTTTCTCCAGAATGATAGTAGTTGTCATATATTGTGTATACACAGAAAAATGGTTATGAGAATTTCTAATTAGAATCTCAGTGAAGGGGAAAGCAGCTGTTGCTTATTGTTTGAAAGGTTTTTCAGAAGCAAACGAATGTAATCAGAGTTTACAGAAGTGCATATGGTTGTTTATGTTCTGGTAGAGAGCTGTGCTCAATTTTCCCAGAGAATTAATGACATTAAAAGTGTTCGGCAATGTTTTTAAATGGAGCTGTGTTACAGTTTCAAGTTTCATTAAAGTTACATGCTTAGGTATTTAATTTCATTGAGCACATGTAATAATTACAATTCTAGTCTAACAGCATCCCAAGGAAGCATCTCCAGACATGTCTGTCAACTATCTTGGGAATCCTTTACAGAAAACACAGAGATAGAGGGTTTGTTTATGCATCAATGAAACCTGACTGTTATGTGGAGACAAGGTGATGCTCTTGCAGCACTGCCTGGTGATCAAGGCTTGAGTGCAAATTACTTGGCTTTCTCTGAAACAAGAGTCTGAGGGGAAAGAAAATTTCTTGAAGGAAGACAAGACATTACGTTAATGTATTTATTTGTCCAAAATCAAAAAGAGCTGGTGCTTGATCAGAGTGTTTCACTGATAACATTTCAAAGTAATGAATGATGCATTAAATACCAGTTTTGCTCTAAAAAGTGAAATGTAACTTGCAAGAAACATTGTCCATGTCTAACTGAAAAGACTGTGTATAGGCAAAGTATGTATCTCATAAGGTAATTTCAGAAGTAAATTCAGAGTTTTCAAAGAGGGTATTTCAGATAAATATAAATCATTGCTTAGAAGCTCATCTTTCTATGCAGAAGGCCAGGAAATGGTGATCTCATTTCACAAAATGAATCCATATTGTGTGGTGTTTGTTTACCTTGAATTTTGAGTTCTGAGTTCTAGTAGCAATTAATTTTTGCTTAGAGAGACAATAAAAAGCTCTTTGTAAAATTTATGTTTTAAAATTAGACAATAAGCAGAAATATAAGAGGCTTTCAGGAGTACTAGCCATTGAATGATGTTTTGCATTATAGAAAAATTGAAAATGATAAATCTTAATGTACTTAAAAGAAAAACACACAAGAAAGAAAAAATATATATTGAATTATAATACTGCATTCATTCTGGGTTCCCTCTTTGAGATTACACCAGTTCATAGGAGACAGTATTGAGAGGATGGAAAGAGGACACTTGCCCCCAGACCCCCAGAAATTCAGGGACATCATCAGTGATTCATGTATAAAGTAGAAGGCTGTAGAAAATTAGGATTCCCTGCAGTGGAATATGCTGATGTTATAATTTTTTTTCACTGTGAAGTTCATGCACTTAAGTTAATATACCTGAAAATCTTGCATGTAGTCTTTTATGTTGACCAAAGTTTTGATTCTTTTTCAGCTGTGGGATTGGGATCTTGGTGCTTCCACATGACCCTGAAGTATGAAATGCAGGTGAGTACTGATATGTAGCTGTAAATCATTTTATGTATCTCACTCTACAGTCACATTGCCATTTCTTGACTAGATGAAACTCATATAAATTGAGTTAATCTACCTTAAGTATCATTGTACATGACTCCTGCTCTCAACAAGAGAGTAATGTAGGTCTTATTTCATTAGGTATTTCCCACTGATAGATATACAGGAATATATACTTGCATGTAAAATAAGAGCTATAATCAATTGCTTATGTTGGTAGAGGACACTTTATGCTTTGGGAAATCATTTTATCTTTTTATACAAGTTGTTGTTTTAAAATTCCTACAGCTTTGGCTTAATAACAAACAATATAGACTAGAGTTACTGTTAGTTATTTCATCTTTTTCATCTTTAAGTTTTCTATTATGTTTTCTATTTATCTAGACATACTTGTAGTGTCAATAGTGAATTCAGTATGTTTTGAGTAGCAGTAGCTGAGTTGCCTTCTCTCTTATTTTCAAGTAGAAAGCATTCAATAACAAACCACAGGGCACAGGGATTTAGTCCTGGTATTTCCTGTTTTCTAAACAGACACAGGAAGTTCTGTCCTATTGTCCTTTTTTAGGTCTTCGAAGATTAATGAAATTGCTCTTTGAATCAAAGTCAGGATGCAGTGGGATTCAGTTTAAAATTGAGAAACCTACATTTAAAAGTCTGCTGGAAGTCTGTGCTCTCTGGCCATAGTCAGTGGAAATACAGTCAAGTCAATGGAATTTAGAGAGTCAGTCTGCTGGGCCAAGTCATTCTCCAGACTCCACTGGCAGCCTCCACTTGAAAAAGATTCATTTTTCTGAATGTAGGTGTTCAGTGTGTGCTGGCTTAAAGATAAACCAGCAGGAGAAATGAACCCAACACAAAAGAGATTGTAAGTCAAGGTTACAGTTTAATAAAAATATTACAATAAGTGCAATGACACAAAGAGAAATTAGTTTTAACCCCCAAAACCCAGAAGTATAACCCAGCACCCTCAGGCACAAACAGAATGGTGTTCATTAGTCCCTGTGCTGAGCCCCACGTGGTTCCCGAGTCCAAAGTAAAAGAGAAAAAAACCTGTTGGTGCAGATGATGGTCGCAATCTGGTCAAGAGTGGTGGTCGCAGTTCTGTCAAGGTTCTGGTCCTCCTCTGGATCCAACGAGTGGTACCAGAAGTCCCCAAACCCCAAGATTATATCCCGTCAGGTTCAGGTGGGAATGCCCACTACCTCCCCCAGGGCAGGGAGTTCCACAATGGGTGATCTGACTCTGTGAGTAATGGGGTATTTTTGGAATCATTAATGGTCCATTAGCAGAAACACCCCCTCAGGCTGGGTGTGGAGGTGCTGACAACTTCCTGGAGGGGAGTTATCACAGCTCTTATCTCACAGGCTTCTTTAACACCCATCTTACACCCTGAGGGGTCAGGTGTGCCCTGGGCAGCTGCTGCAAATGGTCCATTGTTAACAGTTCATGGGAAATGACATGTAGGGTGGAGAATACACAGCTTTGGTCACACCCACACAGTGGTCCCAGTTGCTGAACTAGGACACACTGTTATCTTAGAACCCTTAGAGCCTGTGAGTGTTCCATCAGGCCTCCAGCTGCAATCCTACAGGGGTGCAGGTTTCTTAGCTTCTCCTGTCACATCTGCTGGTCTTGGGCAGGTGTATCGGAGGTGACAGAGCATCTCAGATGGCATTAGGCAACTATGCTGTGGCAACAAAATTGAGTCCTGGATTTCTACTGATTGCAATGGGACCTGCATGTTGCTGATTGATTAAAATTTGCCTCCATAATGCTCTGTTTGACATCTCTGGCACGTGCTAGAGACTGCCAGCTTCCATAGAACATATAGTTGCCACCATTTGGTGTTCTTCTTAGCATGAAAAAGGTGGTTTGTAGAGCCATTTCACCACATCCTCCTGAATTAAGGTATGATTTACCTGTATTCTCTGGTGAAATTGCCTTGAATTTCCACCTTTTTCAAATGTCTTCCCTGAACTGCTTATTCCTAATACGCCAGTATTTCAAATGCTCTTTTTTGCACTGATGCAGAAGTGAGCAAGGGCACTGTGAAACCCAGATCATTAAAATGATGCAGACTTAAAACAGTCTTACGTAGGGTTTTTTGGGGGAGGGTTGTGTGTGTGTAGAGGCTATTTTAATCCAAGCCACTTTGCTGCTACTTGCCATGTAGTTCTGATGTTGCATCAGAGCAGGTAAGGGGCCTATGAACTGTGGTAAGTAAAGTGTGGGCAGAGGCAGATGAGAGAGAAGCGGGAATGTCTTGCATCATTTTTCCAACTGGTGTAAAAGGCTTTGTGTGAGGCACAGAAAGTACACTTATTTTGGCAGCCAAATAAAATCTGCAAGTGGCCCATAATTACCCCAATTGCAACCTCACAGATCACCATGCAGGAAAGAGGTCAACCAGTAAATAACATTTTCTCATTCACTTTAACTTTTGTTATAATTAAAAATTAGCATTCATGGCTGCTCAAAGAGATTTGGGGTTTTTTTACATTTGTTCTGCAATCTTAATACTGTAAAGGGTCAATTCAGTTTGCTTAAGTAAGAGAAACATGAAAGCTTCTGTTCTTGAAAGCAATTGTTCAGAAGAGTTCTGAAGCATTCACCTCTTTTTCTCTTATTCTTATGTGAATCCATGTAATTGTGTATTCTGCAAGAGTCTGAAATGCTTATTTAATCAGTAAAATCAGCTCACCGAGTTTCCTTCTTTCCATGGTTCTTCATTGTCCAGGCATGCCTTTGACATTATTTCTAGAAGCATCAATTCCTTTGGATACAGAAGCCATTGTCTTCTGTATGCAAATTCTATATATGGAGAGTCTCTTTGTTGTTTCTGTAATGTCCCTGAGGTGCTGACAGCATATGAATTGAATATGAACTTGAGTGTAATCAGCTGTCCAAATTTGAAAAATTTTTCCATATTGTATTTCTTGTTCTTCCTCCCCTTTTTCTTTAATGAGATGTTAAATGACTCACAGTCTTTAACAGCCACATGAATTAATCCTGCAGCTAATTCCTGTCAGACTTGGAAAAGCACATCACTGATTTTATAAAATGTTATTACTATAAAGCTGAATTCAGCTATTGCTTCTATTTTTTCCCCTCTAAGATAAAGTAATGTGATGGCAGGGTGCCACCTAACACACCTGTTAGCTTCAGCTGCTATCAGGGTTCCTGATACTGTCTTCGTGCTACCTGTTGTGGCCCCTGACCCTGTACTGCACTAGTGCAGAGATCTGCAAGGTTAGTTGTGTGGTGGCTGAGCTGCTGGACCTGGTGCACTGTGGGTCAGAGAAGTCCAACTTGCGTCCCTGGAGAGGAGCAGTGGGAGTGTGGGTGAAGAAGCAACACTTCCCCTTTCAGTGGCAACTGGTTAGCAGAGATGTTTAGCAGCATTGTGAAACATTTCCTGAACTTTCTATGACCAAAACCACTATGAGCTAATACTTCATACTCAGGATAATACATTTTTCTTGTTCTGTAAAGAATTAGATCCCTTTCTTTTTAACCCAGTGTGAAATTTCAAAACTAAAATGAAGCTTCTGACTGTGCAGTTAGAAAAATTATCCCAAACCAAGCAGAATCAGTCTGGCTTTATAAAAGGGTTTGAGTAAGCTGCTCTTGCTCCTAATGTGCCTCATTATTCAGAAAAGCATGGTTGTGTGCTTATTAAGTATCCTGTGCTAGCAATAGGAAAGCAATTTCTGTACAGGCACGGCCATCAAGAACTTTCAGAGTGATGATAGAAAAAGATCAAAATCTTTTTTGTATCTAGTTCTTGTTTTTCTTAGGAATGAGTCAAGTTCCAAAAAGCCTAACTATTGATGTTTGCTTAACATATTAGAAAGCAAAGGCTGTGGATCTTCATTGATCCATTTGTGTGCTTTTTGATGATTTTCAGTCCTTCATAAGCGGAGGTAAGTTTAACTATGTATTTATAAGCAGAAATTCATTGAAGTTCTTTGATGAGAAAAGTTTTAGAAGAAAATGGTATTATGATTTTTTTTCTTCTAATGATAAATGGCAATTTTGAGTGTATCTGTTCGTGAGAAATCAGCTATCTTGTGATTGCTGTTTTAGTTCCGTAGTGTTAAAGTGGCAAGTTCCCAGAAAGATAACTGTTTTAGCTGTAACACTAGTCTTCTCCCAAAGTATAAAAATTATTTGAGACAATGAAACTTTATATGCAGTCATAATCTGGAGGGTAGGAAACCCAATAAAACACATGAACTCCATAACAAAAAACCCCCACCAAACAATAACACCACATCAAAACACAAAAATTCCTGTCTCTGAATTAAACAATGTAAGAAATTGCTAAAATTAGGAAGTAAACATGCAAGCACATTGCCCATCATAATGGCTGAAGTTGTATTTTATGGTATGGAAAGAATTTGTTTCAGTTTCTCTGTGAAGTAAGAAGGTCCTACTGACTGTAGGGCTATAGGTGGGATGCCCTTATTCAGCCTGACTTTACAAAATTAATTCTTACAAGTGTTTGAAGAGGTATGAACAGCATAAGGCAAGCATCTTTGAAGGTGTGGGCTTTTATGAAATGTCAGAAGATTCAGAGTAATAAGCTTATTTGTGCAGCAGCTTTTGACACTGCTACATGTTAAAGTGCCATCAAGAAGGTGGATATCCAAGTGACTTAAAAATTCCTGTTTACTTAAGACTTACGTCTCCTTAGTTAACTTACACAAGCTTGTGATTTAAAAGTAGTTTTCATGGTTTGATGTCTTTGCTTTTTATAGCTGTTGGATGAATTGCCAATGATATACAGTTGTTGTGTCTTTGTCTACTGCCTGTAAGTATTTGCTAATTTCTTTTTCCTTGAATATTTATGAAATGTTAACTTTTGAAATGTAGATTGTCTGGAGCTGAATTTAGTGTACAGTGAGATGAAGCTTCTATTGCTTTCAGTGAGATCTGGTTTGTACAGTATTACAACATTGGAGGACCAGGCTGGCATTAGTTAGTCCTAGTTTTTGCTAATTTAGATATATTTTACCAGTGTTTTTTAGCAGGAAAAAAACACCACTTTTATTAAAGACTTAGTGTAGTATACAAGCAGAACTCAGTGCTACTTGGTATAAAAAAAGTGGACATAATAAAATCAACTTCAGTAATGCCTACAAAAATAGCAACATTATAATTTATTGGAGGTGGATTTCTGTGATGTAGTCTGACTCCAAATGCAAATTTCAGGTTTCTGGCTAAGCATGCTTTCCATTCAACTAGAAAATTAAAGAAAGATTTTATGAAGAGTTTAATGCATATTTTGTGTAGAGTGTCTTGGAACATGGGTGACAGCTTAATGCAATGCCAGAATGCTTTCACCCATTTAATTTTGGGAGCAACGTAACATTTGATGACTGTAAAGATACCCTAAGTTGGCTTTTTCTTGCCTGTTGCTGCAAGGCCTGGATTTAATATGATATTGTTCTGTCACTGGGAAAATCTAAATGATAAATCAACTTGTTGCAGACAAAAAGAGGAAAAAAAAGACTTTTTGCTTTTGAACATATCAAATATTCAGCTGTTGAAAATTGTAATGCTTTTGGTAAAGATTACCAGTAGCTTCCAATGGAGTTGGAGTGCTCAAGGACTAAACCTCTGTCTGTGGAAATAACCCTCAGTTTGTGATTCATACATTAGTATGATTTGTACAAAGTCAGGACCAGAATCATAATGCCTCTCTTAGCAGGAATATTTCCATTGTAGCTCCTTATCGCCTTGAAATTGCCTTTGCATTTATTTTGGCTGATTTGAATGTGATTGGGAAAGAGGATGGGAAGTGGCTATAAAAATCTGCCTGAAAGTCTTTCTTTTTGCAGTACTTGTAATATATATTATCTTCAAAAGCACTGAAGTCTGTTACTGCATTTATAGCTCTAATAAGATTCTGTGTATATATGCTTGGTGTCAATTAAAATCTTCAAAAGAATGAGCTAATGTGTAGTTTAGGAGGCCTTTAATGACTGTTTTGGCTTTCCTGAAGGCAGGTTGCAGGTGGTTCTGCACAGGACATTCCCTTATATGTCATTCAGTCCTGCTGGCTCTCAGGCTGTGTCATTACTTCAGCGGGCCATTTTGCAATGTAGCACATTGTGCTGCCTTTAGATTTTTTTCCCAGATATGGTTTTCCTTTGTTTCCTTTTGTTCATTCATAAGTGTGTCTGTTCCTCAAAGTTTATAAAAAAATAAACTAGAAAGATGTAACTTGGAATTACATAGTGAACTTCTTCCAGCCCTCATGATGATGATGGCTTCTCAAAGTTCATTTTTGTTGGGGGTTTTTTTGGACCTTTTTTCTGACGGAGATACAGTCTGGGATGTGTGTGTATTTCCATCAGCACTGAGACTGAGGCATAATGCAGAGATTGTGAAGCTGATTTTAGTTGGTTGTTTTACATACAGGGAGCACTTGGCTGGTGTTACTGTCCACTTCTCCCAGTACCCCATCTAGCAAATTTACTGCACTGTGACTGTAGTGAAGCCATAAACAATCTGCATTTTAACATACTTCTGGCATTCACTGTTTTGTAAGGCAGTCCTTTTCCCACACTGCCTTTAGCCCACAGATGAAATGTTTTTGATAGCTGTATTGCATTTTAAACTAATTTCTAATTTGCCATCCATTATCAGCCTTTAAGCACCTTCTGAAAACACTTCTGGTTCACAAACTCTTTCCTTAGAGCGAGTTACTTTTTTGTATATGCTTGAGCTTATTGGTGTTGGGGGGTTTTTTGCACTAGATTTTTTAAAATAACTTTTATTGGTAAAAGTATGAATTTTTCTATTAAAGTAATTAGAATTACAATTTCCTGAAGTGCCTATGACCCATTAGGATCGATTTTCTCCCAAGTTTTGTGATGATATATGTGAAAAATGCATGTTTTATGTGGTAAGTGATGAGTGTTACCACTCTCCATTATGTTCTCTTCCAGATATGAATGTTTCAAGTACAAGAACACAGTCAATTATCCGCTTCTTTTCTTGTTAATAACATACAGCTTCGTAGTCAGCATAGTAAGTAACTTTTTCTAATACGGCATTTTCACCTGTAGGTTGACAGTTTTCCTGCCAGGGAAGGAGTATTATAGAGGCAATACTGAATCTTTGTCACTTCTAGTCAGGAAAGACAAATTATTCTTTTGTTGGCAAAATGATGTGCTGGCTAGAGAAACATGAAACCTTTCTATGTAAACCACTGTATAGAACAAATGAAGAAGAAAAGCAATAATCGAGTTGCTGGAGAAGGAATGTGAGAAAAACAGTCACTGTTGGTTTGTTATGAGACCTTGTACGGGCTGCATTCCTCACCCTCTCTCACTGGAATTCATCTACAGAAATAAGAATTGACAGACTGCAAGAAGTGAACTGTGATACCCAGTCTAGGATGTTGACTGGTTTTTTGAAACAGCCAGAATAAAAAAAGAATCTAGCTATTAGTTAAAATTCTTCTAAATTTTTTTTGTCATGGCTAAACTTGTCTCCCTTTCTCAGTGCAGTGTTCTCCCTTTATGAGTAAACTTTGTTTTGTGCTGTCAACCAAAGATGGAATTTCCTTCATAATTTTTGTTGATATCCACTTCTTTTTAAAAAGTGTATTATTTTAAGTCTTCTCCAGCTGTTAAAATCCTGGCCTGCTCTCTTCTGTTTCTCCTACAATTTTTTACACCTGTGGCATGTTATGCCTAAGGTCTAGTACCGTTCTCTCTTCAAGAGTATAAATTAAATGAACTTAATTAACAATTGAAAGAACTACTAGCTTTTCGTAAAATGAATTGAAATGTTAACTTCTTGTCAAAAACATTAGTAATAGCAAATCAAAGTAGAGTACATTTTCTTCTTGCAATGCATATTGAGAATGTGCCTGGCAATTTCAGCATCTTAATTGTTTTTCTATGTGCTGCAATTCTATTAAATGAGAAGCCTAATGTTAGATGTTAATGTCTCTATTTGTGCTTCTTAATTGAAAATAATTCCACAGTTAAAACCTCAGGTGTTTGTCAGAGGAAGCTTCAGATGTTTAATCAACTTTAATGGTGCATGGATAGGCACTCATTGCGTGTTTCTAACAGAACAAGCCTTGGCAATATTTAGATGAATAATGTTACTATCGTTCCGTGTTGCAAATTATTTCTCTTGTTTTAATCTTTCCAGGTTTACTTAAATTTGAAAGAGCCTGTATTTCATCAGGTAAATCTTGCTCTGTTGGAGCAGCTAATCTTGTTTTTTAAGTATGCTGTTTTAGTGGGATGTTTTACTGTATTTTATAGCTGGAAGGAAGTTGAATGAGAAGAACAGTTTGTCTTTTGCTTTTTCTTTGAGCATATTGCTGCCTGTCACGTTGCCATCCTCTTACTTAGAGACCTGAAGAACTAGAATGGTTGAGTGTGTGTTCTGGTTTAGTATTTGACCCAATATTTCCCATTGTTATCATCAGTGGCAAATGTAACAAGGTGTCTCTAAGGTGTATGTGAGACAGGGGGCTTAATAAATCCTTTTCTGCTTCTTTCTATTAGCAACTACTTTGAAACTATGACCTTGCATCATAACATGGCCTGTGTGACTTAGCACCATGTTATCCTCTGTGCTTTAACATATTAGTTGATTGGGATTTTTAACTACTCGACTTTACTTTGTGTAATTTCAAGGTGAATTTGAACACAAAATGCCTTCTAGGGTTATACAGCAGACTGGTTCCTACAGGCTGAATGGCATGTTTGGTACAGGCTCCTTTTGTAGCAGCCCAGGAATATTAATATGCATTCCCTGCCTCTGGGGATTGGGCTCATATCACTTTCCTCTTCACAGGAGGTTAGAAATGATACTCATTTCTGAATGCAATAGGTAGTTTTCCCTCACTTACGATTTTTTGATTAGGGATAACAGCTGAAAAATTTCCAAGCAAAAAGCACTGAGCTCTTTGCAGGACAGAGCTTTAAAGCCTTAATTTGTGAAATTGGTAGTGTCATTGCTTGTCAAAATGTGCCTGCTGCATCAGCAATTGTGAAAAGGATATGTGGCTCCTGTTGGTGGATTAGTGATACACTGATCAACAGAATACATTCTCAGCTACTCCAAATAATCTCTCCTAGAAACATGAATTTTTGCTCTACCTGTAGATAAAAAGGAAACTTGTAGGATTGGGGGGTTTTTATACTGTTAATTAAATCCTTCCCTTTTTTCTCCCCTACTAACATTTCCAGCAGGAAGATTCTGGCTGAGATGAAAGTGGCAATTTCTGATGCTTTTACTGAGCTGGTCATAACTGTCTTGAATGAAGAGAGAGTAATTTTGTTAACAACAGTGGCAGAATTTACTGTTTTTTACTAAATTTTATTTCTTTAATAATTTATTTACCCCACCTATGTTTATTGCAATAAATATGTCACAGCCTCAGTATATTCCGGTTTGATGCATTGGCATAGATATTGTCCCATGTCTCAAGTACCAAGACAATATATTGCAGCAAGACCAGAGGAGATCGCAGGCACCAATGTGATGCAAAAGGCATATCTGTTTTTTATTCAAATCAGCTCACACTTATAAACTCCAGTTAACCCCGCCCTGAACACAACAGGTCTGACCCCATAGGCAGAAGGCTGCAAACATGGCCATATAAGGTAAAACCTAGGTACTTTCCAGGTTGCTGTGTTGTTGTTTACTCTCTAAGTTTGATGTCCCATGCTCCTCTCGACTCACCGAGCCAGTGGGCGGCAACAACAATAGATAGGAAAATTGTTGGGAAAAAATAGGGGAACTCTAAATTGTTGCCCGAGACCAAACCTTTAATTTTTTGCATATCTTTTTTATTAGGTACAGAATATGAATTCCCTGTTATAACCTATACACATGGAATCAATGTAGGGAATATTTGAGCCCATAAAAGTGCTAGACTTTTTACAACAACTCCTTGCAAATTGATTTTTGTAGAGAACATACAGTTATGGCCAAATTCCAAATGCTCAAGTACTGTACTCATTTTTTCACAGTCTTTGCCAAATATGTTGTAAATCCTAAGGAAATGTTGTTCTGACTGCACAGCTAAAGCAAGGTTATTTTCTTAATTCTTGTCCATTATTTTAGAGTGCATTAAAAAGAAGTAAAATCATTTCAGTAATCATTTTCCATCTGAATAGATCACATGGACTTGAAGTAAAGTTAAATATGCTCATGCAATCATAGTTTAAATCACAGTCTTAGTCCCTGACTGTATTAGAAAGCAACATCAGGAGATAAAGCTGCATTTGATTCCTCTATGTGTCTGTCCATGATCATTATAATTTGTCAGACTTGCAAAAAGGGGAATAACTACATGGACAACTTAATATTGTTCATTGTTTTAGTATGAGTGCTTTTTATCCCTGAAAGGAAAGCAGTAAGAATGGAAAAGTGTCCTATTAGATTTAGCCTCATTTTTCCACAAATTACTTTCTACTTTGTCTTTCCAACTTAGGCTCATGAGTTGCTGACTGCCAGCAAGGCACAATGGTGATTTCAGTTTGTTATCCATGGCACATGACAACACAGACCAACTTCTTTTTTCTCCATCCACATATTGGAGATCTCTAAGGGTCATAGTGCTTTAACTGTAGGAGTAATGAGATGCACACTTTGGGCAGCTGGAGGCATCACATCATTAGAAGGAAAAAGCATTTCCCTGCCTGACAACTGCTCTACTATTTTTTGCCACCTCATCAATTAAATAAAAGATATCAGTGGCCTTTACAGGCATATATTGTTTATGTTCAAATATTTCAGGCTGGAGCACTATTATTTCCTAATTTTTAAGGTGCTAAATATAACCCTACATCCCTGTTGCCCAGTTGTTTTTAAGGCAGCATCACTGTCACAGAAAACAGGTGTACCTCTCCCCTCTTTTTTCAATCTGGCACACAAATTTACTCTCTGATATGAATTTGACTGGAGAGCTCAATGGGTTCAACTCAACAACTAATTCTCCTCAGAATTAGTTTTAGATCAGATTAGTTGTTCGTCCCTGTTTACCACATATATATTGTGCTTGCACAAGAAAAGGGGTAAGGGAAGACCAGCTGCTGGTGTGGTGATCCTCAGACACCCAAATATAAGACAGCCCTGGAAGTACAAAAAATAACCCTGGCAGTTAATTTTTTCAACTCAAGTGTTACAGTAAGTAGCCTTCTTTCTCATATGATGAGGTCTAGAAAGCTGTCACCTACAAAGCATTGTTTTCTATCCTGATTTGTTTGCTTGCTGCATACCGTATGCTGACTATGCACTTGTGCTTGTAGCAATCAAAAACCTCATTCAGCTAGTGAGCCACGTTCTGTGAATAATAAAATAGATCTAAACCCCTATTTTATTTGCATAGTCATCTGCTGCAAGAGTTTGAAGCAAATTTTAGCAAACAAATTATTTAAAGGTAAATGGAAATTTAGATTAAATAGTTTTATCTTCTACATTAGAAATGTGATGTAAAAAACAGACATTCCAGTATGTTGTTGTTGAGGTCCCATGAGAAACTAAGCAAGTTGGAGTACTAGATCAGCATGAGAATTGCAAATAGGGTAAGGGAGTGACTAGTGAAAAATAATTAAAGGAGTTGATGTAAAGCCTGGGTTTTCTTGGGATAAGTCGTGGGACTGTTTCAGGAGGTTTTTTAAAAACCCGTAGCAGGAAAAAGAGTAGTGTACTGATGGTATTTGTGATGATATAAAGTTCAGAGGCATTGCTGAGTACAGGGGAGGAGTTGAAGACATCACTGGGAGACTTGAGGACTAGGATGACAACTGATTCAAATGGAAAAGATGCACTGTTGAACAAATACCAACTATTCTTCTTCTAAACTGCTCAACAGATCAGCAGAGGGGGGAGAGTTCCTGGATGTTCACTGATCACAGCACAGTAATATGACCAGTGGTTTTTTGTTTTACTTTTGATAGAAGTAAAATACAAGTATTGGATTTACCAATTAAGGTAACTTTGAGTAAAAGGGAGAGAGTAAACATGGCAGGAAAAGGTATTTCAGTTGACTTGATAAAAAAACTACTAACATTTTTTTCTATGTGTGTTTTAAATATACAGGTGCAAAGAAGAAAGTGAAATCACAATGAAATGTATATGTAGAAGTACATAGGACAGCTTGAAACTGCATGAAGAATAGCTTGTATTAGGGCACAACTTGTTCAGACTCACAGGGCTCCCCTTTTTGGGGAATCTGTGTTGACCCGCTTCGATGTCTTACAGCCCTCCAGAGTCCCTCCTGCTGCTAAGGCAACAGTTAGTTGTAGACTTGTGGCTAAATATATTGTGCCTTTTAGTGGAATGTGTTCTTACTTTCTATATGCTCAGGTTGCCAAGCAGTTTGTTAAAAATGACCTTTTCAGGCATAGCTTCACCACAGAGCTTTTTCTGTTTTGTCATTGTCCTGCTGAAGATCATATATAAATCTAATGAATGACATTTCACTGTTGCATAGTTGGTTTGGGTATGTCTTGCAGAGAGCAAGTACATCGTTTATTCTGGCTAGTGCTTCTACCTGCACAGTAACTTCAGGAATGAGAAACGATATTCTGACTCTCTAAGGATTCAGCGCTACAAGTCATTGAAGGGGAACTTGGTTTACTGTGACAGACAGTGTCGCAGAAGCTCTACAGCAGCAGTGACTTGTGTGTTATTTTGCTGTCATGTACATGCATCTGAACAGGGCCAAAGCCAGTGAATCTGAATTCGTTCATTCAGGACCTTTCTAGGCATCATGTAGTACCTCACAGCCGTAACTGCTGAGTTACTTGGTGTAATAGGGTGGGTTCTGCAGTTGCTGGAAAAGTGAGGCTGAGCACCATAGAGAGTTCAGGGAAAAAAACCCAGTATTTTTATTAACAAGAGTGACCAAATAGCAAGAACCCAAAGAGAAGGGAGAGAGAAGGAGGGAGACTAAAGCAATAAGCCCAACTGTGTAAGCACCTCAGTCACCAAAGAGTTACTCACATAAGGTTGTTTTACCAACTCAAGACACTCCCCCGAAGGCAGGGGCTACATCTTCTAAGCATTGGCAGGCAGCAGGTGTCCCTGCTGTCTTTTTGGGGAAAGAACCAACACCACCAAGAGCACGAGCCCTCACCTTTTTTATTGAGCCTCCTGGAGACATCTGCCGGGGGGGATGAGGCCTCCATCCCCCCAGGAAGAAGTCACAGACCCAGCTGCTCACTCTCACTCACTTTTTCCTGCTTCTCCCTTGCTCCCTTCCCCATCAGCTCTCCTCCCGAGGCAGTCCAACCAATAGGAGAGACTCAAGCAACTGTAGTTTATGCAAAGTCTGTCTTCAAGGACAAAACTTTCATTTTATCAGCTTTTGTTTCCTAGAACTTGGCAGGAAAAGGATAAATCTTTTCACCGGTGGCAATGGCAAAAACACAGACCAAAATGTCAGCAGTTGTCATTCCTGATACACTTGGTGTTTCAGTATCATCTTGGGGATGGTCCTTCCTTTTTGTCTCAGCTCAGATTTCTTTTCCAGAAATCCAAAAACATGTAGAAATCACTTTTCTTTGTTGCAAATTGCAAAAGCAGTTTCCAAGTTCAAGTACTTAGGCTATCCTATGATAGCTGGTTGTTGTATTAATAGATAAGCAGCAGTTGCCAAGAACCCGAAATCTCTGTGGTTTCCAATATGTATACTAATGTTTGAGGCTGATAAATTCAGTTTATTAACCCAGAAGGAGCAGAAGGCCAGGAACAGTGGAAATAGCAGGCTGTTGCTGCTTTCTGTACTAGAAGGGTAGATGAAGAACCAGTGTTGTATGCTCTGCCCCTTAATGTGGAGTACCAAGCTCTGACTTCCATAAGTGAATCTGTATGATTTGCTTGATTGCCTCGACATCAAAAGTGCTGCCAGACATTGAGCCCTGAAGTGTGTACTTTCCATTTGTGAATTAGAAGGATGTTCTTTGTATTTGGCCTGCTTATCAGGTAATCCACTGTGTAGTCATCTGACTTTGGGTTTTTCCCCAGTTGCAAAGGTAAGGGCTTTAAAGCTGAAATTTGTGCAGCTTTACTTGCATCTGAAACAGCAAAGAGGGAACTGTCTAGTGATAACAAAAGATTATGAGATTCTGCTTTTTCCTTTAGTTTCAGTTGAAGTGCAAGGATGTTCTTTGGCTTAAAATTTAAAGACACTGTGAGAGAAGAGCAGAAAACTTGCCTGAGTTTTCATCTGTCACTTAATGATGTGTTAGTTAAAGAAGAAGAACAAAAGGAGCTAAAGGAATGGAAAAATTTGAGTTAACTTGAATAAGGCAGAGGGGTTTTTTGTTTGAGTGTTTTTTTCTTTTTTTTTCTTTTTTTTGGTAACATTGTACTTCATCCTTCTTTGAGTGGATGGATAATGCCTAACAAATTTTTACCATGATGAAAATAGTAAATCCATGTTTGGCAGAGGAGATGAAGTAAGCCCTGCTCCCTGGAGTATGAACTAAATTATGCAGCTTGGTGTATAGCCCTCTAGTAAGAGACAGGTGTAGCGAAACGTGCAGCAAACAGTCTCAGCAAATCACCGAAACACCTCCTCGGTACTTACCTTCAGCGTGGAGGATTGGAGCATGCAGAGCAGAACAGCTTGTTGTTCTAGTCTTTCACAGGCTTTTAAACACAAATATGTTTCATTGCTAACAACCTGGTTGGGTGGGGGAGCAGAAAAGGCAAGAAATCGAAGTGTCAGCTGTGGGCGTGTTTTTCTGCAGTCACTGCAAGGTTCTTTTTGGGTTTTTTCTTTCCTCTGTCTGTTAAGACTGTCCTCTTCTGCAAGCTGTTAAGCAACTCACTAGGAAATACCAAGCCACAAGCTCTACAAAGAAAGCTTCTTAGCTTTTGCTCTTTCCTGCTTTTAGAAACTGTTGAAAACCATAGAGTTTTACCTGGGCTTTGGGCTGCCTGTAAGATCTGTGTCTCTAGCCATAATCTGACACTATTTAACTCCTTGTACAAAGAACCCAAGAGTAATTTGGATGCAAGCATAAAGGTGGCCACCCCCCTAATGTGTATGACAGTTTCTCTTCATGGATAGGTTTTTCCCATATCTCTGCTGCAGAGGAGTATTTTAGCAGTGGAAATTGCAAGGAGGAGATAGCAAAAAAAGGGCATCACACTGCAATTTGGATTCTAGAGGAGCCTTTCTGTGAGTGTCTTCCTATGTGCCATCTCTTTCTTAGAATAAATTACTGGATTTGATTAGAAAAAATTTAAACAGGCTGTTTTAACTGAGGCTGGTGAATTAAATGGTGTTCAAGTTTAGCATTTAGTCTGGATTTGTTATATGGTAGGGTCTTTTTTGGCAAAACGTCAGGAATGAAGAACTGCACCAGCATGCAGCATTTACCACACCTCAGCGTTCCTCTTTCTACATTTAGCTTGGCACTGATAAGCATTTGATACTAAGGCTGTGTTTAGCAGGTTTTGTTGGTTTTCTTTTTTTACTGATTTATGTGCTGTACCCCAACAAGGGGACTGGAACTAACCAACAGATTTGTATAAAGTACAAGCCAGAACCAATTAGCCTTTCAAATAGTTTTGCTTTGTTTAGCTCTGTAGAGCAGAACACAAAGTAGTAGTAATTTATTTACTGGAGTTCTCTAATCTCACTCTGAATGCATATAAAGAGCTGCTGTGCTGAAAGACTTTGAATAGTCAATATTGGAGCTTACTTTACCTGTTGACAAACTTCAAGGGCTCTGTTGTCTGTCTTGTTCTTTATAGATGCACTGATAATATGGTGTGTGGTACTAACCTCATCCTTCAAGCTAAAAGGAGCTTGCAAATTTTCCTTTATGGACTTTTGAAAGGCAGGTTTCACTTTGCATTATTACAGCTACCTATTTTATGTCAGATGGCAAGACATATGCATGTGCTTACAGGATAGTAGTACCTGACTGCCGCAGTCACAGCAGAGTAAGAGGCAGTCCTTGTCTCAGAGGCAACACAGTTTAAAGGAAGGAATGGTATAAGGAGGTCAGTTGAACATGGTAAGGACACTGGTTTGTGTACATGCTTCTGTGAGGTTTAGTGGCTTTTAAAAAACAAAGGTTTATAATGTTTCTTTTTCATGCAGCATTACATAAGTGTCAACCGGAAGCAAAATGAGAAAGGTTGAGACAGTGAACAAAGACGAAAAAGATACCAAGGGGCTTGTGGACCATTGGAGAGGCAAAGAGCAAGGCACAGCTGCTTGGAACAAACTGCCTTTTGGCAGGAGGAAACTAGTGTTCAGAATACAAAGTGTAGAGAGTAATTGAATGTCAGCAATGTCTAAAAATCCTTCCTGCTGCAGGGGCTTCTGCATCACTTCTAAGGCATGACTGACCACATTTTTTCTTTCCTTTAGTCTTTACATCTTGGAGATTGTGTTACATGGATCCTAAGTTTGTGATTAAAAAAGGAGAGTGATTTAAAGATCATGAGACAGAAAATAAATTATTACTTTCACTTTTTATATATGTCAGGCAATTGCATTAAAAATCATCAAGCCTACAGTGAGCCAGATTCTGCTCATGGATCTTCAGAGCATGCAGCCTTCCCACTATATAATGAGATTGAATCCCAACAATCCGTAATAGTTCTTTGAAATGCTTCCTGAAAAGTTTCTTCCATATTGAAGCTCAGTATGGGCATAGTGGATAGTCTATTCAAGTGTTTATGTTCAGGAAAAAATATTAATCAGATATCCATACAAGAAGTACCGCTGTCAAAAATGGGTTTAAGTGATGCTTACAGAATCCTGGGCTAAAATACGTAGACAGAGAAGAGATGACAGGAGTTAGTTACCATTCCTGATTTCAGGATGCTTTACGAGTGTCATCTAGTGTTAGCTTTCTGATTCAAAACAGTGAAACAGTGGTTTTACACAGCTGATTTTTCCTTTAATTGCATAAGGGCCATGCTTTATAATCATACTTTTATTTGAAACTTTAATAGAAGGCTTTCTGGAGAGGAAGTTAGAAGGAATGCTGCTTTCTTGAGATTAAAAAAGCAAAAAAAAACAACAGAGGCTTCAAGATTTTTTTTTTTACTTCTATAGTATTTTATAAGGTCTCTTGAATCCATCTGCTGAATTTTATCTCATTTTTTACTTCCAGGTCATGTATGGAACGCTAGTTTCTATTATAGTTCTACGATCTGTTTATATAGTATTATGGTAAGTAACCATTAAGCATTATAACATACTTTTTATAACAGTATTTACTTTTTTTTGGTGGGCTTAAAAAAAAGGAAATTATAAAAAAAAAAAGAAATTGGCAATAGCAAAATTTGTTTAACTGGATACATACTGCTAGCTCATGAGCTATGCTTGGTTCATAGAGAATGGCTCATCACCTTGCACTTTTTGAAGCCACTGGGATAACATTTAACTGTTTGCTGCCAGCTGTCCTGCTGGTGGCTTCAGCTGTTATCTTGGGACTTCAAAGGCAATGGAGTTTCTGTGTTCATAGTGCTGGGTAATGTGAAATATCTTGGTAGAGTCCAGGCTCTAATGATGATACCTGGAGAGTGGTAAGACTGCAGAGGGGAACCATCACTTAGCAATTTCTGTTTCTCTTCCCTGCTCAAGTAGTTAAAGTTCAAATGTAAAAGATAATAACATAGAAGGTTAAATGATAGTTTTTCTGACAGTTTTGTCTGGATAAAATTAGGTATACATTTTATGGAAATTAAAATAAAAACTGTAACAAACAAAAGACATTAGAAGTGTTACGAAACATGAGAAGCATTAGAATCATCAGAGCACAGAGTTGGTAGGTAAAAGAGAAGAAGAATTGAATGAGTATTGGAGTAAACACTTACTCCTGGCTCTTGGGGGCTCAGTTTGTTGTCCATTTCTGTCTATGCCCTGTGAATTGTTGGTGTTCTTGTGTATTTGGAGATTGCTCCTGAAAATTGCTCCTTTCTTTCTACTGTCATCATTCTAAATGTGGTTTTTGTTAAACTTTTTTTGAGTTCCACATGTATCTGTTCTGGAACATATGTGAAAATTTAACAAAATATGTAAATTAAAGTATCATAGAATCACCAAATATCCTGAGCGGAAGAGACCACAAGGATCAATTACATTTATGGAATTGTCTTCCATTTGAAATTTCAATTCATTTGATTGTGCTTTTCCCAAGAAATTTCCACAGACCAAGTGCAAACGTGCACAGACTTTTATTAAGCAAAAAGAACTTAAAGCTGATACTGAGTTGCAGTGGTAGAAACAATCATCAAATTAAAGGCACTTTTAAACCCCAGGAACTGGAAATTTGAATCCTAACCTAGAGATCTTAAATGATATGACATTAATTCACTTCCAAGGGGAACAAAATTGAAGCGAGTTCGTCATTTTAATTTTGTTCTTATTCAAGGATTGAGCATAGTTCTAGTCAGATTAAATTTCTTTCTGTGTGTGTAGAAAAACTCTTGGGCCTGCTATTTTTCTAGTTCTGAAAATTCCATACAGTTGAGCATTCCCATTATTTCCAAAGCATTTTATAGTCTTCTGTCTTTAGCAATAACATCACCATCCTCCCTCCCAGAGTACCATTCATTTTTTGTCTCCAGCAAAGTCTGTCTCTGAAGTTCCACCTGCTTTTTGCTTCAATGTTAGGCGTTTAGAATGTATACTCTTAATTAGCTTCATCACTTCATTTGCAACAGGGGCCTACGAAGACTTGCTTCCCCCATTTGGTTATGTTAAAACTGATCAGAAAGTTGGGATGGGGGGAGAAGTTGGTTTAAACTACTTTTAAATTTTAATTAAACTACTACTAATTTTAAATCAGTTCTGCTAGAGAAGCTGTGCCAACCTGAAGGTACCCTTTCTTTTCTCTAAAATTCCTCTCCGAGCACACTTTTGGATTCACTTTCTCTGCATTGCTAGAACATATTCCTGTATGTCCATCAGTAGTACTAGCACTTGTCCACCTGTTTCAGCTTAAATATTGACCCTGATTTTTGTTTATTTTCTTTCTTACTTCACTTCCTATCACTCATAGTTCTTATTGCAGGGCTTGAAGTCTCAGAGTTTAGAGTGAAAATCCCAAAGAACAGCATGTTATTCCTTCCAGGCTACTACTGCATCCTGTCTTCACCATTTATTCCTTGTCCTGCCTGTTTCCCCCACACCTTTTATCTCTTTCTTGTGTCTGCTTCCTTCCCAAGATTACAGCTGGGCAAATGTTACTCTCCGCTCACAAAGCATGTTCCCCATTAATAAGTGATGCCAGTCTCTTTCTCATTCCTTCACAAAACACCACCGTTTATTCCCTGAACAGTTCCAGCTATAGTTACCTCTTTAGCAGCATGTCTAACATATTGTAGAGTGCTCTTTTATGTTTTGGTGTTGCTTATGTCTCTGGAGCACTGAGTTGGGAATATTACAGTGTCATATGCTGCATAGTGCTCCACACATTTATTAGATAAACAAGTAATAGTTTTGCTAGTTTATATTGGCAGTACATTCATGAACATGTACAGCTCGTATGTGGTTAGCTCTACCTGTTGTGTTTTGCACACTTTGGTTCCCAGTGCTCACAGCTCTGAAGGGTGTGGTGTGTGTGGCACACACAGTGTAGGAAAAAGCAGCTCAGGAATGCATTTTCACCCAAAATTTCAACTGTGTACTTGTAACAGTTAAAAATAATTTGAGCAGTATTTCATGGCAACCTTTTAGGGTTAGATTTTGGGTTGCTTTTGGACTTGCCTTATTAGTGGGAAAGGAGCTTTCCATGTAGCAGTTTACAATTCCATGGTCCAACCTGAATGTAGACAGGGAGAGTAAGTTATTAAGTGGTGCACTTCCTTGCATCTGAGTCTTCAGTGTGTTTCCCATATCTTAAACAGAATTTTTTTTTTCCAAAATTAAATTGATATTTTTCTATCCCCAGTAGCACTCAACTCTAAAATACACATAAAATTACTGTTTCCTAATACCATTCATTTGGTTAGTTGTTGGTCATGGTGGTCTATGTTCATAAGAGTCATTTTGAAAGACTATTTAAACAAGTCCACTAGTGTAAGGATATCATCTACTGGAAAAGAGCCTCTTCTTTGGGGAAAATCCTAATTTGTCACATGGCTTCTTTTTATTTTCTTTTTTTTTATTTGAAAGATTATACATGGAACCGAAGAATTAGTACCTTTTAGCCAACATCAGTTTTCCCACTTAATTGTTTCATTAGAAGAATAGTATTTAGGGAAACAATTAGATATATAGACATAAAGCATTTAAAGAACAGTCTCAGAGTATTTGAAGTCAGGAGAGAGGAGAAGTAAAATACCATATTTAAATAGATGAAATTTGAAGTTGTTATTTTTTTCTTTTGGGGAAAAAACAAATTGATAAAGCATTTTATTTAAATATAATAGTATTTATGTATGTTACACACTGCCTTTGAAGCATTCTCAACTAAACTTTGCATTATTTCTCTCTCTCTCTAGGGTATACCCATGGCTGAGAGGCCTAGGCTATACGTCTCTTACTGTATTTTTAATGGGTTTTTTTCTCTGGAATGTGGACAATATTTTCTGTGATAAATTGAGGTGAGTATTTCTTTCACTTTGTCTGGATAGCTCTTTGTCTTGCGTTGAGCTGGCAAAATGCCAACTGCCCAAGTAGAGAGTTAAAGCTTCCCCCCGCTCCCCGCCCCGCTGAGAAAAGGGAGGAAAGGGGGAAAAAAAACCCTTCAAACTACGTTTATGCTGAAACTAACTATATATTTATACAGAAAAGAGAAAATTAATGCTACAATATAACACACACTTACACAAGTTACAAATAACAAGAAATAACTTCCCATTCCCCATCGAAAAGAGATTCTATCACTCTAGATCTATAAGCACTTGAAAAGACACCCAGCAAGAAACAGAAAGTATAAGAACAAAATGTTTCTACTTCCCTGAATTCAAACAAAAGGCAAGTAGCGACAGCAGCAGCAGGGCTTACTTCAGCAGGACAACTGCGGCATGTCCTGCCTGTACTTCAGCCATGACGGAACTGGACAAACAGCTCATACTCCTGCACTCATATCTTAAGTTTGCATCATCTGGTATAAAATATCTCCCTGGTTGCTTAGGCAATACCTGTCTCTCCCAAACCACACAGACTCCCTGAGCCTGCTAATTTGAGGCCTAACTAAAACCACCACTCTCTTAATAATCTTTTAGTATAAAGATTTGATTTTGTGGTGTATATTTAAGTTCCTCTCATGTTACGTATGGTATGCTGCATACAAAACATCTGTGAGGGTTTTATCTAGTTTGCTCATAATTAGATTCAGCACTCAACAGGTTTTTTATTTTAATGGGGTTTTATCCCTTGATAGATTTATTTTCTGATATTTCTTTCTAACTTCAAATTAAACTGTGAGAAGTAATGTCACTCAAGTAATTTTGAGAATCTGTGGCTTACTAAAGCCTTCTATTTACACTTAATCACATCTGAATATGTTTTTATCTTGCTAGTTTGGTTTTATTTTTTGGTTTCTGCTCTTGCCATTCCCCAGAAAAATATCAAAAGCACTAGTTCTGCACATTAAATAAATGCCTATTACAATGTATATGTTACCAATAAACAGCACCAAGTTGTGATGCATGTGTTCTGCCACAAACTGGAGGAGATGGGAAGGTTGACTCCAAGCATCCAGAAAAATACATTGCTGGCAATTTGAAACACTGTTAGACCACTGAATCTATGGTGTACCTAATTGTCCTAGTAGGTTGCTTTCTCAGTGCCAAATAATAGTATGCTGTAAAGAAGTCTGGAGTTTTCCATCTGTTCCTTTTGGCTCTGTAGCTCCTGCACTCGATTAGGCCAACTGAAAGTTAATTCCAATAGAGTATTCTTGAATTTTTTTTAATTAATATAATACATGGTGCCTCATCCCTAGGAGCACTTGATAGTGATGGGATAGAAGAGTTATTTGCAACACAAGTGGATCAGTATGCAGTTACTTTGCAAATATTGTCATCCAGGGTGATTTTTGCAGCTGCCTCACATCACTGGTGAGCTCATAACCCACAATTCACTAAGCCTGCTGAACTGCTGTGGGTCCTTGGGGCTTTTGAACTGGTTCCTAGGCCCAAAAATTATACCAGCTGCCGAGGTACTTTTTTCCATCCTCATTTTGTAAAGAGAATAAATGCTAGCATACTTCCTGTAATATTTGCTAGGTTATGGTGCTGGAAAAACAATAAATATGCTTGTTTACTAGCTGTAATCAGACATTTGCAGAGCCTTGGATTTCTCTCAGTGGTTATAATTTGAACCTTTGGAGAAAATGCATTTCAATTCCCTGAAATTTTTTGTTCTCTGAATATGTAACTTGTGAATCATCCACCTATCTGCTCTGGTTGATTTTCAAGTTCAAAATTGGTTTTTGGTTCAGATTTTTTTTTCTATATTTCATAGAATCATAAAATCGATTGGGTTGGAAAAGACCTCTGAGATCATCAAGTCCAACCCTGGGTCCAACTCCAGTCCATTTACCAGATCATGGCACTCAGTGCCATGGCCAATCTCACCTTAAAAACCTCCAGGGATGGGGAATCCACCAACTCTCTGGGCAGCCCATTCCAATGCCTGATTACTCTCTCTGGAAAGAATTTGTTTCTGATCTCCAACTTCAATTTCCCCTGGCAGAGCTTGAGCCCGTGCCCCCTTGTCCTATTGCTGAGTGCCTGGGAGAAGAGACCAACCCCCACCTGGCTAGAACTTCCCTTCAGGTAGTTCTAGACAGTGCTGAGGTCACCTCTGAGCCTCCTCTTCTCCAGGCTAAACAACCCCAGCTCCCTCAGCCTCTCCCCACAGCACTTGTGCTCCAGTCCCTTCACCAGCCTTGTTACTCTTCTCTGGTCCTGCTCCAGCACCTCAATATCCTTCCTGAACTGAGGGGCCCAGAACTGAACACAACACTCAAGGTGTGGCCTCACCAACGCAAGAGTCCAGGGGAAGGGTCACTGGCCACGCTAGTTTTGATCCAGGCTAGTATCCCATTGGCCTTCTTGGCCACCTGGGCACACTGTTGGCTCCTGTTGAGCTTCCTGTCCATCAGTACCCCCACGTCCCTTTTCCCCCGTCCCTCTCTAGCCACTCTGTCCCCAACTTGGAGTGCTGCAGGGGGTTGTTGTGGCCAAAGGGCAGGACCCGGCACTTGGCCTTATTGAACTTCATCCCATTGGAATCAGCCCATCTCTCAAGTCTATCCAGATCCCTCTGCAGAGCCCTCCTGCCTTCCAGCAGGTCCACACTCCCTCCCAACTTGGTGTCATCAGCAAATTTCCTGATTTGCTGATGATGGACTCAATTTCATTAAATCTGGAGTTTATTTTTTTAAAAAAGCAAAAAAAAATAAGAATAAAAATAGGAAAGCAAAATCTCTAGCACTTGGTTTCCCTGGTTGGAATTTGGCTTTGAAACATCCTGCCATCCAAAGGCTTGGAGGTTGTGCCAGGCTGAGAACACAACCAGTGTGTTCCACTGTCATTGCTGGGCTCACTGAATTGAAGCTCTGTGCTAATACTTATGACTGAATAGCTCTGGAAACTAAGCAATAGTTGAGGGTTTAGTCATGGGGACTGAGCACTATAACATCAAACATTAAAATGTTACAGAAGCTACAGATTTTTCTTAACATATGCAATCACTTTTTTCCCTTTTTTGTTTGACTGAATGTGAAATCAAAGTGCAGAAAGACAAGCAGGTGCAAACATTTGCTCCACCATCAACCAAAATAGGTGATAACTGCAGAAGCCTAGTGAGTGGGAGAAATCAGAGCAATGTAATTCCTTCCCTTTATATCTTTACCTCCATCCCTTAGCCCCTTCACAAGTAGCTCGTTCCCCTAACTACAAAATACAGAGCATCTTGTCAGAGTATTTCAGACCCTCTACTTACACTGATTCCTCACTAAACACCTATTCTGTCCCTGTTTTAGAGTCCAACAGGGAAAAGCAAGTTAATGCCCCATGGACCAGGGGAATAGGTGGTGTGATTGCCACAGGTGAAGTGCTGGTGTCTGATAGATCCCATTTCCTCTCTCGGACCTTAAACTCAGCGTTTCATCCTATAGACAATAGTTCACAGGAGTTTGGGGGAGGAGAATGGTAGAACTCATTTGGGTCTGTGGGATGCCATAAATGTATTCCCTGAAATCTGAGTCCAGAAGTAACTGATCACTCATTGTATGAAGAAGTGTGTTCTTTCTTTAAATGTGTAAGGAAGTTAGTGTGCTGATATCTTTCTGTACTGGCAGTATAAGGTATAACTGCTGCTGACCTGCTGAAAGCCTGATCACATGAAGCCTCACCCTTCAAGCATATGCCTGAGATACGGAAACAATAATGTGTGATCTGAGAATCAAACACTGTGATTTGAGATTGCTTAGCTTAAAAAAATATCCTGTTGCATGGGATTTCTTTCTTTCAGAGCACTACGAGAGAAGATGCCTCCTGTGGTGGGAGCTGTGACACAGTTTCATGCATGGTGGCATATTCTCACAGGACTGGGTTCTTACCTTCATATCTTGCTAAGGTAGGAGATGTTCATAAACTGGAACTGGATATTCTTAAAGAGATCTTAGGAGTCTTCACACGTTCAGACGTACTTCAGAATATTATATCATCCAGGAGAGCAGGAAAATGACTTGTTAAACTGGTGCGAGGTTTCCTTTCCTCTTTGCAACTGATATAAAAACTCCCTAAAATTATTTTATACTCTTCAAAATGTAATCACTAATCTTTAAATAGTCATAGTTCTTCAAGAAAATGTAATTTAGAAATGGGAACCCTTTGGCAGTTAAACTGGAAAACTATTTGACATTATAATAATTTCAGAATGTAAGCCATTAATACCTGTCTGTTCTTGAGCAGCAATCCTAAAGTATTTAAATGTGTTTAAATTTAGAAGCATAACTAATCTTTTTGATAGACACTGTCACTCCCAATACCTACATGTCATCATGCTGTAGTGCAGAAGGGTGATGGCTGAAGTAGTTGTAGTAGAGCTGTTCCCAGAAGGGCAGGATATTAGTTTTAGGAGGACACTTGAACAATAAGGTAAGTTAGCAAGTCTGGAGCCAGCAGACGTTTATCTCATTTTTGCTCTGTACCACCATCTAGTGGAACCAGGTACAAGAAGAGAATTTAAGCTGAAGTCTCTCAAATGCAGTTGATTCATCATACAATGAAGTAATAATTTACCATGTAACCATAACTTAAGAGAATGTCTGTTTTACAAATACATTCTGTATAGTTCAGGAAACCTGATTACATAAAATTTTTTTTACATCTAGCATGATATTCTCCTTTATAGTCAGATGTTAAAAAAGCTGGTAAAAGGAAAATGCACAGAAAAATAAGTACAGTTCCAACAGTTGATCTGATAGCTTTTGTTTTATATGTATATATATATATACCTGTATGTATACATATGTAGATGTGTATATACATATGTACCTTTAGATACATACGTATATATAAAATATGTCAAGGTATATGGAAAACAGTTGCTTCGTTTATGGCTGACAGGGTGTCTGCTGCCCTATAGACCTTGAGATAATATTTTTAAGAGACTTCCTTACAGGAATCAAGCAGAGGCAAGGTTTTTCCAACATGCAGCTCAAAAAAAAATACTTTGGGTTGCATCCTCTAGCTCTTGGGGAATGTGCAGATGCCTGATTTCCCTGTGTTACCCAGTGAACTATATGCTTTCCCTGAAGTAGTTTCCTGAGCATTTTCTTAGCCACACAGTGGCATCATCTAGTCCCCTTTAAAAAAGTGAGTTCATACACAGAAAAAGATCTTCTGAAAGAAGAAAGTGTCTAAGAACAAAAATGAGAGAGAGAATCAAGCTATGTTGCTTTTCCTCCCTTTTACATCTGCTATATTTTGTGGTAAAGTGATTAAATTCCATCCTTCTAAAATGAGAGGCTCTAGTCCCTGTTGGAATTTTCCCCCCCTCTTGATTTCATTCTTTCTTCCCCTATAAGTTATAGGGTAAATTAGTTTGCAGAGTCTTTAGAGGGATTTACTGTAAGGTAATGTCTCTTATTCTGACTAAATCTAGAATGAGTAGCTCTACGATCACAGAAACAATTGCTTTCTAGTTGGAAAAATAAAACTGGGATTAGTACATCATTATTTTAGATGTTGTTTTATACATGAAATTTTAAGCATGCTTTTTTCCTTCTCCACAGTTTATATACAAGGACACTTTTCCTGAAACACAGGCCAAAGGTGAAGGTAAGCAAGCAATATTTTGTGTGCATTAATGTGTATTTGGATATCTTGTGCTTCAAACTTGTGTTGGGGATCAATAATTATGCCTGTTAGGAAATGCAGTTGCAATTTTCATAGAATTACAGAATGGTTTGGGTTGGAAAGGATCTTAATGATCATCTAGTTTCAACCTCTCTGCCAGAGGCAGGGACATCTTCCACTAGACCGCATTACTCAGAGTTCCATCCAACCTGGCCATGAACACTTCCAGGGTTGGGGCATCCACAGCTTCTTCAGGCAACTTGTTTCTGTGCCTCACCAGCCTCACAAGGAAGAAGTTCTTCCTAATATCCAATCTAAATCTACTCTCTTACACTTTAAAGCCATTACCCCTTTGTCCTATCAATCATTACTTTATGTTTGATAGTGTAATATGTAAAGTGTTTGCTTTCTGATCCAAGAAACATAATATTCCAAGAAATCTTTCCCCTCTTCCTATTTTTTCTTTTAACAGTTTGTGTTTGGAATATGGCCTGTTCTTCTTGTGGAGCCACCCAAGAAGCTTTGACTGAGACCTGGGCAGTCACAGGAGATCACCCAGCCTGCCTGAATAAAGCATTTCAACAGTTTCTGTGGCTGAAGTGTCAAACTTGTGGATCGATCCGAGTACCATTGCTTTAAAAGGACTTCTCTGTGTCACTGGCCCAGTCGGCCAGAACAGAGCAAAGAGTTGGCACACTAAGGAAATAGCGTTCAGTACAGCTTTATTCTAAGTTGTTAAAACAAAGATTGAGACACAATATTTTTATGTATATATTGTATAGCTTATGATATTGAGGTAATATTTCGTGCTGGTCACAGAAAACTAACCATTTTCAAAGTGAATTGCGTACGTTTTTTCATTCAGTTTTTTTTCTTTCTGTGGTCTAAACTAATATTAGTAACTGAATGACAAAACTAGGCCATTGATGGCCAAGCTAAGCATTTGTGTGGCCTATAGTGAACTGAATGCTTAACCCAAACTACTTTAATCTTGCACTTTTATACAATTAATGAAGTATATAATGGTTGATTTAGGGCTTTATTCTGTTTTGCTTTTTCACAACCTCCTTTGCAATTTATATTTTAAGCAAAATGGTTGTGATACCTGTGCCATTTAGTTCATTTCGTACCAAGCTTTTATCTTCTCTTTAGTCCAACTGAGAGGGTCATCATGGAGGATGTTCCAGGGTGTGACCAATAGAAGACACTGAAATGGCGAAGCCTTATCGGGGTTCTTTTTTGTATCTGGAAACTGAATTCCTAATTTGTGTGATTCATCAGGAAACTGTATAGTGACTGCAGAAACATAAGAAACACTCTTTTTTATTTTTTGTAATTATTACTTACATACCTCCCTTTTCTATCCCTGCTTTTTTACTTCCTATTTCCCATTCATACAAATAGACAAACACCTTAGATGCGTGCTAGTTCAGCTTTGAATTCATCTTTCCCTTATTTTACAAGTCTTAAATGGTGACTTTCAGAAGCATCTTCTTATTCAGAAATGTTGAAGAAGGAGTAAAGAACAAGATTGAGGTTGAGGGTACCCCCAAATATAAATGCCAGCACTTTGCTTGCTCTTAATCTATTTGTCATGGTTACTCTGTGGAAATCTGACCACCAAATTTAGGAGATTAATGGCAGGGACAAACTCTCTGTTCTCTGAAATTTTTATCTACCCAGCTGGTAAAAGTTGATAAGTAAATGTAAATAAAACATTAAACTAACACAGTTTTTCAAAATATACCTCATATGAAGGCTGTGGTTTTGACTGTCTTGATTTTGGGGCGACTCACATAGTCTGTCTCTGTGCCTACCTGCTGCCATGCTATGCAATTTTTTTCTGCTTTTGATGCTCTGAGAGATTTATTCTTCTTGACATGAAGAAAAAAAGAGAAATGCTCAGACTGATTGGAAATCCCATTCTGTGTTGATTTTAAACCTGCCCACAGCAGCAAGGCATGGTAATGTAGCTGTAAAGCTGTCTCCCAGATCACAAAGTCCTGACTATTGTACAATCAGTACTGGCTAAAACAGTCTCCTTCCTTTAATGTCTTTTTCTCTGTTTGCAGTTTATCTGCATCTTCTCTGTCCATCAGTAACACTCTTACTGATAAGAATCTCCAGATAAAACTGTGGCTTTTGTTATATGACTGACCCTGGACTCTTGGGATCAAACAGACCCAAACTTGGGGCTGGAAAAAGATACTTAACCTTGAGTGAGTTCAGTGAGGTTTAAGCACATGCTGGTAGCAGTGCATCTCAACCTGTAAACCACTATAAAGACACCAGAGGGTTCATTTTAGAACAGATTTGGTTTCAGTAGGCTCTAGTTCCATAGATAAGGTCAGCACCTGTGTTGGGAAATACGTGCTTTTCAGACTGAAAGAAATTAGAATAATTAGCATAGAGGTAGGAAAATCCTGTAATGGATAAAGTGTCTTTAATTATCCAGAAGGCATATTTCTTGTAAAGAGATTTGAGAACTGTTTTAAAAATGTAGCTTGAAAATAAGTGCCTGCCTGTTCACCCTCAGGCTCTCTCAAGCATTTTTCTGCACACTGTTATCTCATTTTCTTATTTAGTGTGTTTGCATGTTTTTATAAGTTAGGAAGAGAGTCCCATAAGAGGAGCAGTTCAGCAACAAGACATATCAACAGTCACTTGTGACATCTGCTAGGCATGGTATTATTTTTATGAAAATGAAAAAAACTTTTATTTTTGTGACCTTAGTTTTGTTCTTGAAGGATCTGGGGTCTCTGTTTAGTTTTCCTAAGAACGAGAGTGTCCTGAAAAGCCACTTTCTTATTCATCGGACATCTCTATAATGGTGTATTTTAAAGTTATTTGCTGAATCTCCTGCACATTTGCTACTAGGAAGTGTAGTGGAAGTTTTTTTCAGATTATGTTGAGTTGAACTGTCAGGATTTAGGAAAAAAAAAGTTGTAAAAGCTCTTATTTTAATTTTATGCTGCTGATAGTTTTTTGTTCATGTATCATTTGTCATTGATGATTTTATCTTTTAAAAAATTACGTGAATTGGCTTCTTCCTTCATTGAAAATGACCAAAAACATGCACGCCTCTACCACCCTGCCAGCAACCTTTCTTTCAACAGGTTGTATTAGACCCTGAAGAATGTAATTGACCTGTGTGTCCTTTTAAGCATAAATAATCTAAAATCATGGGTGCTTTGGTTGGACTGCCTTACTGATCTTGTGAGCGATATTGAAAATGACAAGCCACTTCAGACTGCCTTTTCTAGTGCCTGGAAAGACATATGTCTTTGCTCCTGTAATGTGTTAAATGTCTGTTAAATTGCTTTTTATTTTTATCACTTGTATGACAATGCTGATTTTTTTTCCTACGGACCTTAGAGCAGCATATCCCAAGCTTTTCTTGCACTACATCTTATAAGGTCATATTTGATCCTTTTTTTTTAGTAGGATTCAGACAGCAGCTACTTTAAAGAGAATTATGGAAGTAACAGGTATTATTTAATATGAATCTACAAGATTTGATGGACAGACTTGATAGCAATGAACTCTTCTGTTTTTTAACATCTGTGAAGAACCAGGAAATCTGCCACCTTATGACCATCAGTTTGAGACAGATGAGCAGCAAGTATTTCTGCAGAACGTGACCTGAAAAATTCTTTCTTGAAAACAAGAGAAAAACTTCAAAATTACTCTCCCAGTACAGATCAAAACTGTACTTTCTTCTGTGAATCTAGATTTTTTGGATACAGCTCAAGACATGCATTATCCAGAACTGAAGATAAGACATGAGGAATCTCATCCATGTTTTGAAGGCAGTGTTGTTGGCTAGCAGTATTAGTCATCTCCAGACTTCATCTTAATGTTTTTTTCTATTAGCACAGGGATGATGTGCTACCCACGAGTGTTTAGAAGACTACCCATAGTCAGGGTTGGAATATGCAGTCTGTCACTCCTGAACTACCTCTGTTCTGTATTGTACAATACCTGTGTCCTTAATTATATTTGCCTGAATGTGTGGAGCAGCCTGACTTGGACCATTCAGCCCCTGAGAGTGGCAACAGTATTATATTGATTCGTGACTGACTCCGTTCCCTCCCTGTAAACACCCTGACTTGCTTGGTGTCTGTCACTTACAGCTTGTGCTCAGTGTGCTGTTCGTGTGTGTGTGTAAGTCTGGCTGCTTTAGAAAGAGATTTGAGTAGGACTTTAATTCAGACAGGTGTAGTGAAATCTTTTGGGAGGGATGTGATGGAAAATATTGTTTTATAATTAATCTAGTTTTGTGCTGTGTTCACCCCTAGGGCTGTCTTGTTTGCCTGAAGCTAAATTATGTGATCTGAAATGTAGTTGATTCTTTTGGCTGTAGTGGATTTGCTCCCAACACTTGGTTTTGAGCAGCTGAATGTCTTTTTGAGAAGACTCTTCCACATGAAACTCTCAGCAACAGGAAATGTTCCCAATGCCACCAGTGTTTCTCACAATCCCTGTCTCCTTATTTAATCTGTAATCAAGAATTTCAGTAATGCCATTTTTTTATAAAATCTATTTCTCCCTGTGGATATATTATAACATTTGATAGCATGTGGTGAAATAATTCAATACATCACTTCTCAGTCAAAGATGAGCTGTATGAAGCAGAACTGCTCTTTTCTTTAGCAGACATCAGAATTCAGGAACACACCTTAATTTTGGTGGAATGTGCACCCCTTAATTTAAACGAACATATTCAGGTAAAACTGTTGGTTTGCTTTAAACCCCATCTGCCCTTTCTAAGTAGGCAGTGGGAGGCTTTAACTGCAAAGTGCTGTTTGACTGTGAGACTTTATCATGAAAAGGGATAAATGATGGTGTCTTTATTACCCCTGAGCAGAGCAAAGCCAGAAGGAGATTAAGAAATCTTACATAAAAAGAGAATAACAAAGGCTTAAGCACAGAATCCGGTATTACGTCAGCCATCCTCTTGGTATCTGCACTTTAGATATTTGAATGTTTTGCTATTTATACATCTAATTTTCTGAGTTAACTCTACACTCTTCACCATAGAAATGATATAGTCTCTGTTACATTCAGTTCATTGTAGATTACTTAGCAGCTGTTTTATGAGGATGAAACATGACACGGATTGTTTCGTACATGAATGAATACGTTTCTTATCCATCTGTAACGTCCTCTGCCAGCTTTGTTTGAGAGTCTGTAATCTAACTACAAAGAACGTCCTGTATAACTTATTAAGATTGGGTTTGGGTTTCTTTGTTCAATTTCTCACGCACAACTGCCTACATCTGCCAAGTGCCTGATCTCTGTCACAAGGCTTTTCTGAGAGCTGGCGCTGTGTTTTCTACTGCGGTCTGTAAAACAAAGTCTTTGATAAGTGGGGTCAATTTTTGTTAAAAATTCTTCTACAGGAATCACAGCATTATTTGTAGTGGATATCTAGTTAGTTATCCAGGATGTGGCTGCCTCCGTTCGGCTCAAATGTGCGCCTGACAACCCCACATCCCTGATGCTGTTACATCTTTCCAGGCTTTGAAAGCTGTTTGAGGGATTTAGCCCTACAGCTGCTGTTTATTTTAGGTTGTGTAGTTCAATGACAGACAGCGTGAGGGCACAGCAGTTCAAGCAAGCACTTTTTGCAGAGCCCTGTTACTGGAGCTCCCTGGCAGATGCTTCAAACAGGGTTGGGGATAGAGGGATTCATATGTACAAACTGGGGGACAGGTTTGATGCTTGAACCTCTTACTTTACTTTAGAACTCTCCCATATTACTTGTTGAAAGTGTTTAGGTTTGATGAAGTGTGTAATTGTAGATTTAAGAAGAACCAAGTTCTGAGTCCAGTTGATGAGAAACTCTAAACCAGTGCCTGCAGGGTTTTTTGCGCATGCTTCACACAAGTTGAATCTGCCTGATGTTTAAGAGTAGATTGTTACAATTTTTAAAAATGCAAAGATAAAGGGTCTTTTGCTTATTTGTCCACAGGAATAGCTGTAAGCACAATCTCAGATTCATCTTTTTTTCCTCAAAACTCTGGAACAGATATATATGTTTCTCCAAAGACAGTGTTGAGTGGAATGGGCTTTCACACATGCTCATAGGAGACTATGTACCAAAATATTTTATACATTTGAGCCTTGGTCAGTCGCTGTGGAAGAACTTTGGATTCATATAGTATTGCTCCCTGGATTTTGGAAGAGAGTTTCAAGCAGCATAAGCAGTAGTTACTCAGACTCAACAGGAACTCATTTTTCTCTTGGATTTCCAAATTCATGTTGACTGTTGATCTCAGCTTAATGCACCAATAATGTCACTGTCTGATCAAATAACATAGCTGTTCACCTGTAGTGGACATGAAGTCCCCCAAGCGTTAAGTGACCAAACTTTCTAACATTGACACTATCAGTTCTAACGTGTGGTTTTTCTTCCAGAAACTCAGTATATTGTTGCAGATAGATAATGACACTGTGACAGATGATTAGCAGTTGACATGTAAAACACAGCTGTGCTGAATAATGCTTATTGACAATTTTGATACACTGAACTGACTCTTCATACCAAACCAGCTGGTAACTAACATTAGGCTTATATGTATGTATCAGCGTATCTTGTTTTGCAAAGCACAGTAGCTTTGAAATATTTAATGTATTTCATTTGTTATTCATGCTGCAGTCAAGCACTAATTTGTGTCTTTATAGTACAAATTATTAAAGAATTTTGTTTTAAATACAACTTTTCCCAGATGTTTCTTGGCTTTGCACAGGGCTGGATGGTTTATCTCGATGGTGTTTGGCACAAGGGTGGTTGTATGTCTTGGCCAGTGGTGCACAAGTAGAACAGAAGGATTTGTGTGTCCTGCACTGATGGAGAAGCTGCCTGCCTGCAGCTACAATTGGCTGAGTCTCCATGGCAGTAGGTTCCCTGGTCTTTTTACCTTGTGCTAGGGCCCTTTGAGCACTGGACGTTGCTCAGAGGTGTAGTGTTGACTGCAAATAGTGCAGGATCATGTCACTTCCAAAGGCCATTCCCTAGCACGTGCCAGTTAGAAGGGAATTCAGGTATGTGGTGTGGGTGGGAAAGGAAAAGGCAGGAGTCAGGTGAATGTATTGCCAATGCAGAGCATGCAGTTTGCACATCCTCTGCTGTACCCTTTTCCTGTTTCTATCAGTGAGAGGGGAGGATAATCACTGCAGAGCAGAACTTATCCAGGCAGAAATCATGGACCACTAGGCATTAACCCAGCAAGTCTTATCACACCCCAGCAGCCAGGGCCTGGTAGTGACCATCGGGTATTTTCCCCACTTCTAGCTGCACAACGCAGTCCCCAAAGACCCTGTGTACTCCTGCTCATCTCTCAAAGGTGTGTCTCTGCAGGGGCAGCCTTCAATTAACTATTCAGGACCAAGCTACAGGGCACGAAACCTGAGAGCCAGCGGTGTAAACGGCTGGAGGAAGCAATGCCACCTCCCCTCAGCAGTGCTGCACACAAAAGCCCATCCAAATTGCAGACAAGCACTGCCAGAATTCTGGGCTGAATGAAATACAGCTTTGCATATTGAGCTTACAGCTGGCCTAGAACTGAGTAATACTTTGAAATTTCCCTGGGGATAAAAACATGGTTGTTTCATCAGAAAATTCAATTTTGAGCTTGACAATTCCATTTCAAGATTGCCCATTTACTTGCAGCTTTATTAGTTTCTCTTTCCCCCCACCTCCCAACTTCCTCCTTGTTTTTTCTTTATTCAGCCTGCTCAAAGGCTAAAAGCGAAGCTCTAGATTTGGAACACTTAAATCCCAGTGGTTCTAATCAGAGATCTGGCTGTTCATGGTGCTCTATGGAGGCAGTTGCTGTCAGTTGGCAGAGGAACTGGCAATCCAGCCTAGATCTTTGTTGCTAAGTGCATGGAGATGGAGGAGGTAATGGAGTCACTAATGGAGCAGTGATGGGTCTGTCTCCTTTGTGGGTCAATGGGTGATTCATTTTTGCTGTGAATGTACCTTGAGCAACTCAAGTGACCTTGGCTTGGCTCTTACCCAGAGGGACCAAACACTCAACCTGATTCTGTTGACATGCTTGTGGAAAACAAGACTTGAACTGGCTGAAGGCAATATTGGTGATTTGGCACTAACCAGAAGACCTCTGTGTCCTCAGAGAGTATCATCAGGGCTATCTGCCCTGTCTCTGCTTCCCCAGACAACCCCTTCTCCAACAGCTAAGACAGGACAAACTTGGGTTTCCTGCAGAGGTAGGCCCAACACTAGTTTGGGGCTCAGAAGGTCTCCTCTGGTGGGTCCCCATGGGAACAGGACAGATGGACAACTCCAACACAGTCATGGTGGCATGGGAGGGAGGATAACAGAGGTGGGATAAGGACAAATACCTGGATTCAGACTCGGTCACCCAAGATGGAATAATGTGGTGATCTCAAGGAGAGGTCCTCTGCACCCTGACCAGGAACAGAGCTAGGATGATGTCCTCATTCACCTTTTATGTATGAGGGACTCTGTATTTGCCAAGACAGAACTGATATGTGGAGCACTGCATATAATGGATAAGACATCCCAACCTACAAGCAGAAACTTTACAGACTTACTTTAGACTCACTTTGCAATCACTATAGTTAATTCAGCATCCTGGCTCCTAAATTCAGTACCAAGGAGAGACACCACTATGTTGGGTATGTCACCTTGTGCACATGCAACACCCAAGGGTCTCAGTGCATGACACTTTCCAGCTGCTACAGCAATACAAATAGCCACTGAAAAACATCCAAATTCATTAATCACCTTCTCTGAGACTGGCTTTGTAATTAGCATGCAAGAGGCATAGGCCAACTTAATGAAATTAGTAGTAATTAATGGCACTGACATGCATGTAGAGCCATCATTGGGACCAGCTGGAGCTTGGGCTGTGGAGCTCCTGTGGACTGTGAGCCCACATCACCCAGTGGTACCTCGGGACATTGAGGGTTCTCTGATCCCTCACTGCTGAGATCAGGTAGGTGAATGCTAACGAACAGCAGCTCGCATGATCCTACAGAAATTGAATTAATTAAGTTGCTCTGCTGATGTAAACTGATGTCAAACCCTTAATATTTATAGGCTGGCTCAGCATCAGAGCTGCAGTGATTTATGTGGATGTCTAACCTTAGCACTGCTCATAGCTGGTGTGTTGACTCAGTGCTGAACAGCGGAACGAAGTACATTTGTTAAAATATTGCAGTATTGTAGAAGCCTGGGGACAAATCCAACTTCTCAGGTAAAGAGAAGTGATGAACAGAACAGCCAAATACACTCTGCAGCCAGGCAAACCTGTCCAGGCACTTGTGAGTCATTGCTTAACAGGGTTTTGTTCATTTGGAGTCCTCTGGGGGTTGGTTTGTTGTGGTTTTTCTTTTTCTCTTCTAGTTGTTTGGGGTTTTTTTCTTTAATCATCTCATTTTTAACATCCTACCTCAGCTGGAATGAAAGCAAGATTTATTACTAGTTGCAAGATGAAAACCAGCAATGAACCTGCAAGGCACAGCATGAAAACAGAGCTGTTACAGAAGGGATATTTTTATACAGGTTATCTGAAAAGTAAACAAACTCCAGCTGTTTTCTTGCTGCTGACATTAATTGAAGCAGGAGGGCTGATTAACGTTGTGGACTTGTTTCCGCTGACAATCTCTCTGTTGCATCCCCCTGGATTTGAGAGTTGGCTATCAATTTGCTTTGCAGCTGATGCATTCATGCACATCCCTCTGGAGTAGTTGTGGCTTTTCAGTAACGCCCAGGACATCTGACACTAAGTGGCTTTGTCCATATGCTCACATCACGTAGTGTTCATGTTCAGGATGGAATAAAAAGACTTTTTCCCATACTATGATCCATGTTACATCCCATGGAGACCCCTTCCTCTCCAATAAGCATCACAGAGCACATCAGCAGCCTCATGCCAGGTTTGTACAACCGTGGCAGCAACAACCCCAGACCAAACTCATGATGATCAGGCTTTAAGGGAAATCAGTGTGATGCCTAAAATCAGCTCTTAAAAGAAAACCCCTAAGACTCAATCTGTGAGTTTTAGCAGGCAGCATTCCTTTATTTACAATATCAGATGCACAAGAAATTAGATTCTCCAAACAATGTGCATGCATGGGTTGCAAAAGTCTCTTGCTTTCATTTAGTTACCTAATTAACAATTCAAAGCATTACCTAATACTCTTCCATCCCTTTCCCAGAATTGTTCCTCTCCTAGTCACGCCTCCCGTTTTGAGTCAGTGGTCCTTCAGAGTGGTCATTCTTGTTTGTTCCATAGTTTTCCTTGCATTGTCCTTTTCTTGAATTATTACTCCTGGAACATGTTCAAGATCTTGACATTAGTGTCTGTGCACTTTGCACAACCATGAGGGCATTTTTGTCTAGTTCATCAGCTTTATCAGCTTTGCTTCAAAATAAAGAGGCTTTCTGTCTCAAGAAATTCCTTTCTGCCAAGACTGCCTGACCTTTAATGATTAGCTATATAGCTTAAGTTATGTGATTTTGCTTCATAGTTTTTATTTTTAAGCTGTATTCATTGCTCTATGCAGCTACAAGTGTTTAAAACATATTGGTTTAAGGACAGACACCCAAATCAAAATAAGAACTAGCCATTCTTTTCTTAATTAGTTTCAACAGTGCTAAACAGAGTGCTGTAGGCCATTACCTCCAGCAAGAGTGGTGATGAGTATCTGGCGCAGAATCAGCCTCAGGTGAGAAGGCTGGAGGTAAAGGAGAACATCTCTTTACAGCCTGCAATTCCAAATGAAATCCTGATTAAATCCATTCCAAGCTTGGTTAGTTCTGCTTAGAGCGCTATAGTTCAAGTTTTTTTATAGATATGTATCAATATAATCATCTGATAATATCAGAGATAGCTCCTGCATCTTGAAGTCAGCAAATTAGCAAGGGCAGAGAGAGTCTGCAGTCTTACCTATTAAGGTGTGGCAGTAGTTATAAGTTTCATGCATTGGTCCTGGAAAGGAATATAAAAGCTGTGAAAGTATGGTCCATGTCAACGTGAAGCCTAAAACTCTACTGCACTTGCATTAAAGGTCTCATTCCCCTTTTTTCTTGGCTTGGCTAATAAGAAATAGCCCACATGGTCCTACAGCAGTAACTGATGTGATTTCTGCAATTGCTTGTACTGAGCCAGACATGAGGCTGTGGTGTTTCACCTGACAGAGACCTCAGGCTGATGACATTCATCTGTGGGTACACCTGGAGCAACACATCCTCTATTAAGGTGCCTGGAAGAAGGGAAAATGCCTCATGTCCCTGGCTGAACTGTTTCACTGATTTATTCCGCCCCCCCAGATGAAAATTGGCACACAGCCATGCTGTGGCAGTGGGAGCTGTACCCAAAAGCACAGGCGTCTTTGTGCCTGGGGGTTACTCTGTTTCCCCTCTCTAATAGGAGGAGTGGGATGAGCCCGTTAGGGCCAACATGATGCTCCACCCCTACAGCTGCCATGCTCTAGCACAACACAGCCTGTTTGAAACCTCTGGCAACAGGGATGATACAGCCTCCCCTGCCTGCCCACTCCAAAGCCAGACTTGGAAAGTTTTCCCTAGTATCTTGATTAGATAGAAACCTGTTCCCTCATCTGGGTTTTTTACCTTATAGGAAGCTGAATGTGAAGGGGAATTTCATCTTCCTTTTTTCTCTAAATTATTGATGTCACTTAACTGGACTTTTTAATTTTTTTTTCAGTCTGCAGTGTTCAGATAGAAACTTTTGAAACCCTTTTACCACTGTCCCTTTTTGGCTTCAATGCCTTCCTTTTGGCAAAGACATGTGGCACCAAAAAGACATTTCACTGGCTGTGTGTATCACCAGCCATTAAAACACCATATGCAAAGATGAAGCAATCTGGATGCTTTGGGAGGGATTTATGCCATTGAGCAGTAAGATTTCCCAGCCTCATACATGATGATTGGTCTTTTTGCACTATACAACTGCTACTGGATCTGGGTTTTTTTCTCTTTTTCCCCTTTAAAACACAGGGATGCACATATGAGGCAGTGCCATGCCCCGGGTAACCCTTCAGTCAAGATCAGAAGATCCCAAAGGATGCAGCCATTGGGTCAGGCCTCCCAAACTCATCCCACTGGCCCCATGCAGCAGCAAGAATCTCCTTCCACAGCCCAGGCTACCTGAGGTCCTCTGAAGGCACCATAGCAAGTCCCAGGGCTGGATTTAGGCTGCAAACGCTCACCCAGGTGAAACAAGAAGTTCCACAGAGAATTTAAGGCAAAGCTAATAATTTTGCCTTTGCTTTTTCTTACCAAATGCTTCAGCCTTTTCTTCTGAGAAAAGAGAGGTGATTTGAGTTACCAAAAAATAAGGAGGACCTCAGATTATAAGGAGGACTGCTGGCTGCTGCCCCTGATTGCTAGCCTGGATATTAATTATTTTCCTGCTGACTCAGAGGGAAGATAGCCAAGCTGTGAATCAGCCCTGCCTCATCTTGCAACAGCTATCTTTTCCATAGATCTCCACTCCAAATCCCAACTTGGTCTCACAGCACTTTGTTAATGAGATCAGTAATTGCAGCACGAGCAGGTGTGGTTGCAGAGTCAGGAGAGAATTGGAGTAATTCTGCTTTCTTCCACTTTATGTAGTAGAAAATGCTAACTGTGAGCTGGGTATATTTTTCTCTGGAAGACAGATTGACTTGTACTTTTTTGCAGGATCAGAGGATTCCCAGTTCCTTTACCATTGCTCTTCCTACAGGCTGCGCCACACTGTCACCTTTAAAAAAAACTACTGAGAATCTGTAACACAAAGAAAAGCCCAAATTCTCAACTCCTGAGCACTGTCCAGCAGCCAAGACATGCATCCTTGTGTGAGTGAAAGTGGATATGTCACAGATTTAATGAGGCAACTGCTTCTTGGCAGCACCACAGGTCTGCTCAGAAATGGTGTCATTATTCGTTTACTGGACTGATGCAGTTGTGTTGTGCAAAAAAATGGGAGAAAGCTATTTGGAGGACCAAGTAAATGAGGTTTGAAATAAAAAAACATAACCAATTCAGCAGGGTTTGCTGAAGCTTAGGCAGGCCTTGGACATATCATAGTTTTGGGGTTTGTGGAGAAGCATTTCCAGGAACCTTCTGAAGATATAGGGGGCCTTATCACCATGTCTGCAATGCCTGATCCTGCACCGGTGATACAGTGATTTAAAATTAGAATCATAGAACTGTTTGGGTGGAAGGGATCTTCAAGATCATCTAGTTCCAAACTCCCTGCCATGGGCAGGGACACCTTCCACTAGATCAGGTTGCTCAAAGCCCTGTCCAACCCGGCCTTGAACAATTTCAGGGGTTGGGCAGCCACAGCTTCTCTGGGCAAATGTTCATGTCATGTTCTCCCCCGAGACATTCTCATTCTCTAAAACTTTGACAAAGAGGGGAATCAAGGTATATGAGATTTCATTGGTTTCATTATCATCTAGATTACCGCTGTGTGAGGAAAGTATCTGCTGGTAACCACCAGCCTCAGCAGCAGCGCTGGAGGATTGTTACTTTTCCCAGTATATGATAAAAAATTGTATCCAGAGCTTTTAAAATGATGCTTGAGTTCGTTTCACAAACTGGCAGCAATGAAAAACTACTGGTGTCAAAGATCTCTTTGAAAAAAGTACATTTGGGAACATCTCCTTCTCCTACACACTCTTTTTGGCTAGAGTACAGTAATTTTCCCCTTTAATATAAAACTTGAGAGGAGGAAGGGGCAGAAAACAATCGCTAGACACTGCAACAAGCAAGGATGATTTCTGAGTATGCATTGAGGGGGCTGTGCCCAAGTCAAGGCTCTCCAAACACAGCATCTGAGTTACGGTTCAGAGGTTAGACAGGGATGTTTAGAAGTGCCTTACTCCTGGGGTTTACACAAAGAATTATATTGCTCTTGGTTTTTTCCCCCACCTTCGGCTCTACCTTTCCAGCCGATCTGTACTGCAGCAAATAAATCTTGATTGTACTGATGGTTTTATGCATGCTTAGTGTTTGAAGTTAAGCCTGGATGAAGCTGAGAGGTAAAGGTGACCTCTCTAATTATTACCCAAGCAACTTCCCCTGAGTTCTGTAATCGGAGACATCTGGGAGCAGAGTTGGAGTTGGTTTCCTCACCAAATGCAGGAGTCAGCACAAGTGCTGGAGTTGCTGCACAATGATGTTAGGTCAAGGTTAGGCTGATAAGCAATACATAGAAGGAAGTACCCTAGAAGCCTCCAGGGCATGTCCTAGAGATGTTCCTTGCTGTAGGAGAGAAAATTGTAGAGTGAAAATATCTGCCCTGGAAATGGTGGGGAAATGACAGATGTCAGGTTTGCATGGGGTGATAGTGATGAAAACATGGGTGCATGGTCCCTGGTGCAAGGGAAAGAAGGGACTGTTGGGACACCTGGATACCAATGGCAAGTTATCTTGAGCCACTCCAAAACCTCCATTTCCTTGAACTGCGACAGATGTGAATGGCCAACCCATGGGTCCTGGTGGATATCAGAGGTATCTGAGTAAGAAATACATTGCACAAAATTAATAAATCCCTGGGGAGATTTGTCCTTTCAGATCCACTGGCTGCTCATCTTTCTCATCTGCAGGGAATCACCTGAGTCACCTTTCTCTTCTGGGAGCTTTGCTCTGCATATGTGGGAGCAAGGATTTGGTCAAGGTGTTCCTGTGAGGTCCAACGTGTGCCTGTTCCTCCTTCCCACATATGGCAGTGCTTTGATGTACCAAAATTTAACAAAAATGTTATAAACGGGCAATATTGTTAGGCAACTGGGAAACAAGGAAGAACTCAAAACACAGCAAATTTTCAAAAATTTGCTTAGGAAAAGCAAATCCTGCCTTTCTGTGAGTCCTTCAAAAATAGGCCACCTCTTTTGCATAGCAACCGTGACTGGAAGGAGGAGGAGCCTTTTGTCAAGCATAACTCAGTCACCATTACACCAGTGTAAATCCAAAGTAATTCCACTGATCCAGTATTGATTTAGGTTTGTGAAGCCAAGATCAGGATTTATCCTAGTATCACAACAAACTACTTATCTACAAGGAAATTTGTGTGGAAGAGCCTTGATGCACAGCTCTGCCTTGCCCAGCTCTTGGCAGGTGCTAGAAATGGGAGCTTGAAATGGGAGCTCTGCTAGGAGCTAAAGACATTGATGGTCACAGAAGGGAAAAAAACCACCTCTTTTTTTTTTTTTTTTTTTTGTAAAGAAGAGATCAGAAGGAGAATTGTCTAAAAAGTGCTTGTCAGGACTGTTTGGAGTCAGCATTTGTTAGGATGGCTTCTGACCTGTCATAAATAAAAAGCAGCTGAGCAGACAGTGGCAGCATTTACTCCTTTCATTCCTCTCTGCTATAGGGAATGGGGAATTGCTGGCAATCTACTTCTTGTCTTGCTTCTCACTGTGGAATCCTGTGGAAAAATAAAGGTCATTGACTGAACTTCAATGCTATCTGCTCCTAAGCAGAGGGGTATTCCTGCCAGAGAAGTTACTTTCTACAGATATAATCACAGATAACCTTTCCTCTGCTGATTTACCTCACTGGATTTTCTGGGAAAGGCCAATCTCTGCATCTCTCAGGGCCACAGCCCCCACCCTGATCTCAGCTGCAACACCAACTCACTCCTCCAGGACAAGCCCCGATGCCATGATTTCATTCCTCTTCAAGTAAGCTTCCTGCTGTTTGACTTTTGTGTGGCTTAATAGCAGACAGCACATTAAAAGAACTGCTTGATTTGTGACTGCGCAGAAGTAGGCGCTGATACAGACAATTAAGGGGAGAATTTAATGGTATGGATTTCCCAGCACAGTTATCCATTAGCGCGAGCTGTTTGCCAGCCGGACGCGGTGCAGATCATAGTGTGGGTGCATCCCGAACCGTGGCCAGTGCATTCAGCTAGATGGACGGTGGGTTTCATCAGGGCTTATGGTTTCTACCTTGCATTTTATGCAGAAACAGGGAAAAAAAATGAGTCCTTCCATGATGAACAGTTAGGATATGGATCTTTTGGTAGAGATGTCTCTTCTGGCCAGGCACTGCTGTCACTAAATAGCTGCCTGACATGGTCATGCTGTTCTACTGGGGATGGGCATGCAATATGCTGCAAGGTGTGGATCTGCTGGCTCCCAGTGTCCCCAGGCTACACCTACTCAGTTCATGAACTGGATTTCCTACCTTAGACGGTCATAGTATTGCTTAGGTTGGAAAAGTCTTCTAATGTCATTGAGCCCACCCCTTAACACAGCACTGCCAACCCACCACTAACCCATGTGCCTGACAGTGCATGGGAGAGGTGGAAAGGTAATAGAGACCTGATCTTAGGAAGCTCATATAGTGGGAGGAAAAGGATATTACAAGGTCTAATAGCTGAAAGAGAATGCTGAGGAAGTTCAAAGGAGAAATGAAATATAATTATTAACAGAAGCGATATGCAGCTCCTGAACTGTCTGCCAAGAGAGGTGGTAAAATCTCAGGCAAGGATCTGTCTGCATGCATGAATAAAGTATCTCAGATGCCCTCTGATGCCTCCCCACCTGGCTAAGCACCTCCCCAGCCTCTGCCCAAGGGTTTTTGTGGAAATAGCATTGCTGGTTTCAGCCTCGAGACAGATTTTGGAAGCAAGAAGTCTCTGGCCCATGCTTTGTGGGGCTCCACAGGGTCTTGCTGAACATCACAACATTGCTTTTCAATACCCCCAACTTCTCCATCATGGTCAAGGACAGCAATTTGGCTTCTCATCCAAGAGCTGCCTCTGCCAAGAAACAAGAGGAGTTGCTATAGTTTGCCTTTTTGTTACAACTGCTGGTCCTTTGGTCATGATGACCCCCATAAATAAAGGAGCTAATTAACACCCTTCTCCTGCCACCAGTGATTGTCTATGACCTTGAATGACCTTGCTTAATTTAACTTTCTCAACCGGCTATTTTTGACAGCGAATAATTTAACATCCTTGTGACCCCAGTCTTGCGTCTCTCCTGCCAACTGGCTCTGCAGTTTAAATGAACAGCAATAAATAAATACATATCTGCAGAGGGACCTAAATGACTCCCATTACTGGAGCATCTGAAGGCCTGCTTAAATAAATCAAGTGAGTAGAAGATTATGCTGCAATCATGTGGAGAGGGAAAGGAGAGAATACATTACTGGTATTCCAGAGGCTGTAACTCCAGGGTGAACAACTTTGCAGAATTCAGAACAATGAGGTTTAATTCGAGTGCAAATGCACGACCAGAGGCCCATTTTGTGACATCTTCAAAGAAGAGCAGAAGACTGCACATTGCTGGGATCACCAGTGCTTAGAACTCCGACCCAGCAGCTGCTGCCTTGGGGATGGAGCCTTTGCAGGTTGCTCCCTGCATCTCCATGCCATGAAAGTGAGGGTACGGGCACCAGCCACCCACTTGCACTCATTGCCACACTTTTCTCCCCCAAACATGCCCTCAGGAGGGGAGAGCTGGCCTTGTAGGAGCAGGGGTGGCAGGATTGAGTGTTTCTTCAACTCCCAGTGCTTTGGGCATGCAGACATTCACCTTGAACCACCCCAGGACCAAACCTCACCTAGAGGGTCCCCTTTATGAGTAAGAACAAGAAATATTATGGGGATGGAGGAAAACTTCAACAAGTCATCTGCTTTGAAATCCTAGAACAAATAATGAAATTCTATTTGTGGGAGGAATCACTGGCTGCAATTGCCTTCTTCCACTATGCCTTTTACCTTATTCCTACTTATTTATGGGGTCTGGTGTTAAAGTGTCACTACTTCTTCCTTCCCCCTCCACAGCCCTTGTGTCAACCCCTGCCACAGTGGCCTCATTTGCATCACGCTGAGGAGCAAGGAAGCATCGTTATAAATTGTATTTACATAATTTTCCTTCCCCTGCTGAGGCTGAAATCGAAAATGCAACTAAGTTAATCAGCAAGATTTGGGCCTGCCACGAGCACAGGCTGGGGCTCCACATCCCTGAGGGGCAATAGGAACGTCTGGGGACCCACTCACTGCCTTAAATCAGCAGAGGAGCTTTTCCCTAATGTTTTCCAGCTTTTCCCTAATGCTTTCCAGCCTGTCAGGAAAATAAAAGCCAGGCTCTTGCTGCTGATTTGTCTCAAGGGTGAGTCCATTTCCCCTTGTTTTCCCTTTTTCTCTTGTTAATCTGCTCATCTGGCGCTGTACAGCATCTCCCATCACCCCTGTGGGTGACAAACTCCCCCCTGTGCCCATCTGTCCCCATGTCTCCAGCACTGAGATGTTCCCTTTTTGCAGTTTCAGAGTAAAATAGGTGAAACAGTTCAATAGGAGATTCTGTATTTACCTCCATCGCTGTGGCTTATGGGGCAGAAGGTATCTGTACTGGTGAGAGGAATGACGGATGATCATATTAATTAATCAACACTGATGGAGTGTCTCTTAATTTAAACACATCTCAAATCAAAACAGACTCTATGCTTTCCATGCCCTCCCAGGGAGCAGAAGCAGCATCATCCATCCCTGCCCTAGTCTGCCTGGCAGCTGGTTTTAGGGCTATTAATATGATTTTGGAACTGGAGATCTGTTTAGGTTCTACTCTTCCCTCTTCCAAATCTTCAGAGGCTGAGGGTTTGTCTTTTATTTTCGTCTTTGCCTTTTGCTGCTGCAGTTTCCCCACTGTGGAGAGGGTGATGGTTCAGCACTGCACATGGCTAGACTCAGGACCTAAATATGAGTGGGTTAGGGTTATTTTCCTAGATGATTTTTGATAAGGGGAGAGAAAAGGGGTGTGTGAAACACCTGCTTTTGAGCAGCCCCAAGATCTGTGGGGAAGAGAAAAAAAGCAAAGAGAAGGAAAACATTAGAAAACAGCTTTTGCTGCCAAAGGAAGCCTTCGTGGAACTACAGAGTTTTGGCTTTCCTATTCCTTTAACTAATAAATGAATTAAAATAATTGTAACGCAAATATTGCATGAATTGAATAAGTAATTAAATTATAAAAATAACAGGAAAATACTAAGAACCTTAATATAAGAGGTCCAGGAGGGTTTCAGATAATGAGAAACTAGAGGAAAAGGCTGGTCCTAGAGGAGGTGAAGCACTCACGTGATTCATGGTGACCATGTATAGCTGCAGGTGACACCTTGATGGGAACAAGAGCCTGTGCCAGGCTAGTGCTGCTCTGGGCACAGCCTCCTTTCTAATTTTATCACCAAAATTTCACTGCATTACCACAAATATACAAGCAGATGTCCTTAAGCATTCACTCTGTCACTCCAGGCAGCAGCTAACCCTTAGCCCTCTTTTTTTTGTTGTCTGAAAGAGTCTGAGCACCCATGATTTTGAATGTGAACAGTTTATTCCTGTCATTTCTGAATGTTTTAATTGTTCCTCCCTCACCATCTATTTTTGGCTTAATTTATGATAAACCATGAACAGTACCAACAAAGATTGTGTGTCAAGTCAGTGCATCAGATTAGACCTGCCCCTGACGGAGGTCTGCAAAACCTCATTAGCTCCTTCCTGCCAAGGGGGATGCATTTTTGGGGGGTCATGTTTGGTTTTCCCCTCCAGAATGTGTATTTGTGAGCTGGGAAAGCATGTTTTCCACCAGTCTGGCCACCTCATCCCCATTACCAGACCCACAATGCCCATTGCACATCAATCCCTGTGGATGTGCAGCTGGGCCAAGCACATGCCCAGCCTTTGACTACCCTTTTCCCAGTGCCTTATTTTCCCTCTTACAAACGAGAAAAGGGGATTAACTTTGGTCTTGGGCTGGAAAACACATCTCCTTCAATTCCTGTGATCATGCTCCACATCATTCCTTACTGGGGAATGTTCCCTTTGCACTCAAATCCTGCAACCCCTGGTGACACTTCCCTGCACCTTCCATGGCTTATGTCCCAATGTTCCCAAGCTGTCTGCTGTTTAGGTGGCCCGGCTGGTGGCACTCCATGGTGCGTCAGTTCACCCAGTTCCAACTCCTAGCAGGGTCACAGACAGAGCCAATGGGACCTTGTTCTATTAACCAGTGCCAGGGCAATGGTGGTCCACCTGCCAGTGCCTGGGAGGGTCCAGTGGCTAGTACCAGTGCCCCAGTATGTAGGTGCTGGTCCCAGTTTCAGTTCCCAGCTGGTGGTGCTGGTGCCAGCTTAGCCCCTCTTACCCATTCCCATTCGCTATCCAGGTGGTGCCAGCCCCTGTTCCCACCGATGGGCCCATTTCCTCGATGATCCCAGGTTTTGGTGCTTGGACAATGTTGGACCCAGATCCCAGTTTCCAGCAGGGTTTCCAGTTCACCAGACTGGTCCACCACTTCTGGAGCAGCGACAGCCAGTGCCGTTCCCATTTCACATTACCAGGTGGTGCAACTTCCCATTCCCAGCAGACACTCTAGTTTCCAGCAGGGGGGAGTGCCGATTCCCGATCCCGTTCCCGGTTCTCATTCCTGGTCCCATTCCCAACATCGCTTCCTGGTCCTGTTCCCTGTTCGAAGCGCCCCTTTCCCATTCCCATTCCCATTCCCGTTCCCTCCCCGGCGCGGTCCCAGGCGCAGGCGCGGCGGCGGTCCCTGCCCGCCCCGTCGGGGCGGTGCTTGCGGGAGGCGAAGCGCTGCGGGAGCGGCGCGCCCGGAGCGGCGGCACCGGCACCGGGCACCTGCATCGGGCAAAGGCACCAGCCCCAGGCAGGTAAGGCGACCCCCGGCCCCGGGAGGGAGCAGCTCGTCCCTGCACCGCCCCCCACTGCTCATCCGTTCGCGGGAGCGGCCCCGCGCCTCGCCCGGGGGTCCCGCCTCGTCCTCGGGGGATGCTCGGAGCACCTGTGGCTTTGGGAACCGAGGGTCAGCTGCATTCCAAGGAGGGGAGAGCGGCGGGGAGTGTGTGTCTGTGTGCATGTGTGTGGATATGGTTTTAGGGAGGGGAAAAAGCGTAAAGCAAGCCCCCTCCTCCACTGTGCGGAGCACGCTGCTGCCCTTGCGTTCAGCAAACGCTGGTGTGAGAGGGGTGCAGAAAGTCAGGGTGCTCGGGACTGGTGTGTCTGAAAGTTGCACCCCGGATGGTTAAAACCCCACAGCTGCTCCCAGTCACTCTCGTTTCTGCTGGTGGAGCCAAGCTGGACAGAAACTTTGAGCAGTAAGGCCTGGGGGCTGGCTGGAGAGTAGGATTTCTGCATTGGGAAAAAATCCTGAGGTTTCATATTGTTCTTTGTTGCATTTTTTTGGGACAAACCCAAGGGCTTTTAGAAAGTCTCAGGGAAAGTTAAGGCGAGAGAGAGCTCGTTGCTGGGGTCCAGGAAACTGATAGCTTTTCAGGTTTCCAAGCAGAGATGAGTCTGGATTTCTCACATCCCAGGAGTGGGAGGCACCATCCCTTTTTCCCTGCCCTGAAAAAGTTTTTGTGGACCTGAGACACTGAATGCTGATGCTTTCTGGTGGAGTGTGTCCCATCAGACAGCTCTGATCTGTCCCTTGCCTCCCACTCTGGCAGCTGCCAGGTGAGCATGGGCTGCTAGCCCAGCTCTGCAGATCCACCCTGATGTGATGCTTGGGTTTATTACCAATTACCATTAAATGTCTACCTGGATGCTGCATTCACTCTGAGCTTGGTGGGGAGTGCAGCGATGGCCAGTGGAGCTGGAAGCAGAGCAGCAAGCTCAGCAAGTCACGGAGGATGTTCTTAAATCCTCAGCTGCTTCTGTTGCTGTGGCCAGCAAGGACCATGGTGCAGTCTTTCCCTGGGGCGATTTTCAATTCCATCCCATCTCACACCTTAAAGAATCTCTATCCTCCTGCTAGGGACAGCCAGTATTCCAAGTGCGCTGAACTGGTGTTATACTGGAGTGAAGGCAACATGAGGTTCCTGCAGCTGCATCTCCCACTCCATGCTCTGCATGTAGGTGGTGGGTAGCTCAAGGCCGGTGCAGAGAGCCTGACTGGGTGTGATGCTCGAGGTAGCAGTGAACTGAGAAGGGACAAACTTACAGATACAGGTGAGAGCAAGTATCAGCTGTTGGGAGCATCCTTGGGGCAGCAAGGACCAAGGAGGCTGAAAAGCAGCAGAGTCAGGCATAGATGGAGATGCAGAGCCTGATCCAGCTGCTCACCACTTAGCTCCTGCTCAGTACAACATCTTGCTACAGGCACATCTGTTCTGGTGCAATCTATTTCCACCTACCCTTCCTGGGTATGTCAGCTGCCTCCTACTTATTTAAGTAATTCTTTAATGTGGGGCTGAGCTCCAGGGCGTGAGCCAGGCAGCAAGGTGTAAAACCCAAGATGCACTGATGGATTCTCTTTTTGAGAGACCCTCCACCCCTGGGAGCAGGATGTGAGGTCCAAACTCGTCCTGCAATGAATGCATGTGTACAGATGCTGCTGCATGCATGGGGGCTGGCTCGCTCAGAGGCTGGTGCTTGCCAGCAGCCATGTGCCAGAATTGGTTGGGACAAACTTTCTTGTTGCCAGCAGAGTTAAGGATCAGGGCACAAATGAAAGGAAAATCACATTTTGAGGAAGGCAGTGGGACTTGCTGTAGCAGGCCTTGCTCAGAGTAGAAATCAAGCCTCTTTGTCATATGCTAAGGACATGGTGGATGACACGCAGAAGGAATAATCCCATGTGCAAAGCCATGACACATAAAACAGAGGCAAAGTGACATGACCAAGGCACTCAGGAGGTTTGTGACAGAGTCAAGTCCACCCTCCTTTCTGCCACCAGCACCCCCATCCTTGCATGAACTGACTTCAGGTGAGGCTTTGACATGGCCACAAACCCAGGAAAATCCCTGCTGGGCTGCTGTGTTCTCTGCTCTGTTCAATAGAGCTCTTTCAGCTGGTGATGAGAATCTGCTGTGAGCATCCTTAAGCCCCTGGGGCGGAGAGAGATGGAAACCCAGGACTCTTACTGAAGCGGACTGACCTGTAGCTTTGCTCTCATTTTTAGGGAAAGGAGATGCTCCAAGTCTCCTTCTTCTGGACATGTCAAGGCTTTACACAGTGCATGTGGGAGTATGTCAGTGGAGAAGACTTCTGCTGGTGGGGGGGTGGCTGGGGGATATGACAAAGGGTACTGCTGGACAGATTAAGCCCACACAGCAGAAGTTAAATCTGCTTAAAGCCTTTAAGTGAAGATCTGAGCTCATTCTCATTATTCGTGCCGAGATTCGCCTGCGAAACCAAGCTGAGAGGCACCATACGTACAAGGCAGACGAGATGCTCAGTCAGGGGGAAACAGCTGACCTCAAGGATGAGTTGCAGGGTGTGGGGGTGTCCCCTAGGACATATATCAGCCCTTACAATGGGGCACTGTATGCCTGGGCTTTGTGCTATGTTTGGAAACTGAATCATATTGGGATAGTCGAGTCTGGTGGTTCAGGGCTGGTTTTGTCCTGTATGCCCCTGGAAGCATTACAGAAAGGCAATGGGAAACAGGCAAAGAGTGTCTGTGGGACAAGGAAGAGTTAACTTGGAAGGAGCAGGCTCTGAGATCTAGTGCTTGAGAGGGATTAACTCAGCCTGGAGCAGGTGCAGGGAAAAGGGCTCTGAGGCTGCTCAGGGGGATGGAGAGCTATTATAGGAGGCTATAAAAGCCTAGCAAAAACAAGGCAAGAGAGGGGATGTACTTGATGCCGGTAAGTATGTCCAAGGGGTGAACTTCAGGGAGGCAGAAGAACAATTTGTGCTGATGGGGGGACAGTCTTGGTATTGGGTTGTGAATTCATTCAGTTTAAATTGGGAGGCTTATCTAGAGGACCCGCAACTGTGTCACATCAGACGATGGTAGGAGGGTGTGAATTAGGGCACATCACCTCTCTTCTAAGGTGCTTGACTGTGATATAAGGAGGCTTTAGGGTTTGTCAATATAGGAGGTCAGGACTCTGTAGTCAAATCGCCCGGTCCAGATGTCTCCTTTGGGAAGGGCTGGGTTAGTTAAGCATCTTGATGTGGGACCAGACCAGGCATGAAGCAGATGAAGCCCAGCTATGTCACAGAGATAAGTTTTTGTCTTAGATTTTCATTTTTTTTTTCTTTTTGAGGCATAATCAATCTCCCCCTTCCATGGTTGTTGCATGGATTAATAACAAAACATCCATGCTTTAAAGAAAGCTTTGGCTCTGATCCCAAGAGGAGATTTAGACAGTGTTCATTCTGGGGTATGATGATACGAAGAACGGATGCATCCTCTAAATCTGCTCACACTTGTGCATTAATTATTGGATATTTTTGGCTGGTCCAGAAATGCGAAGAATTCCTCTCCTAATGCTTTCTCCAAGCAGGGCAGCAGCAGGTTAATACAGGGAAGGAGAAGGATGCAACTGTGCCTTGAGGGTTGGAATCAGGCACTGTCTCTCCTCTTCCTCACTAATCTCTAGAGGTGTCAACTCCTTTCTCAGCAGATGTCCAGAGGTGAAGCCCTTTCCATAGAGAAGCCTTCTCAGCCCATAGAAAGGTGTCTGTCGTCCTTGGCTTGTGCTGTGGTGGAGGGGGAACACTTGGGGTACCATTTATTACTTGTGTCTTCATGCCGTGACCTTCACCTGTTCTTCTGAGCAGCTGTGGAGCACAAAGACTCAACAACAGGCTTGCACTGACCTGCTTCAGGCCAGACGGTGCTGCTCCATCTCCTGGCCCCGCGGGCGGTGTCGCGGATGGGGAATGAGGTGCGGTGATTACTCCAGCTCTGTTCACTTCCAGCTGATTACCCAGGGAGAAAGGGCCAGGCTCTGGGCACTGCAGAAAATGGATAGACCCAGTGGCTTCATGGAAGCTACATTTTTCACCAGTCAAGCATCTGTCTGGCTGCAGCATTAACCCTTAACCTGCCCTGAGCTCTCCACTTTGGACTGTGGAGTCTTTTCATCCATAGCTTATTCCTGCTAAATTGGCTTACACTGTAGAAGGCAAACCCATTCTGGTGACTCGATATGGGAGTAACTTCTTGAGGTCATGTGGGAAATAGGAATGGTTGCCATTGAGCTTTTCGCCCTCTCTGGGAAAAAGTCCTTTTTGCTCTACATTCTGTGGCCAAGGGAGACTTCACGGGTTTTGCTTTTCTGCATGATGCATTAGTTTTCAGCCAATATTGCAGATCCTTGTGCTTTGGGGATCCTCCTGGACTGGAGGTGTGACAGATGATACCCCTGCAAAGCTGTGCTGGGAACCTGCAGTGTTTGCAGCATCTAGGTCAGAGACTGGCTCCTTTGGGCCTGATCCAGCCCTTCAGAGGGGCTGGACCGAGCTCCTCAGCCCCTGCCTGCAGCTTCTGTGTCCCAGTTCAATAACACTTTGATGCATTTTACCTTAAAATACTCTTCTTGCAGAGAAAAGCGCTCCCTGCCCCTTGTTTTGCCCTTGTGAAAAAATGGCCAGTTTTAGTCCACCCACCATCTATCTGAGCATCATCTCTGTTCTCTCCTGTCCTGTGACTTCAGTCTATTGGGAGTGAAGGTTAAAGGCAGAGGGGACTATAAAGCATCCCAACCACCTTAACTCTGCCCCATGCTGGGAGGCTGGAAACCTTAATATGGGGACCTCTGGAATGATACATGGGAGAGGGCTCCTTCTCCCCACTATGCAGAGACTTTCTCAGCTTAGGTGGGTCCCCCAATAGAAAACAGATGTGGACATGTGGGACTGACACCAAAAGAGAGCATGAAGATGCTCAGGGGGCTGGAGCACCTCTGCTGTGGAGACATGCTGAGAGAGTTGGAGTTGTTCAGCTTGGACAAGAGAAGGCTCCAAGGAGATGTTAGAGCCCCTTCCTTCCAGTACACAGAGGGACTACAAGAGAGCTGAAACTTTTTCAAGGGCAGGGAAAGATAGGATGAGGGGAAATGGCTTCAAACTGACAGAGGGCAGGTTTAGACTAGATGTTAGGAAGAAATTTTTCCCTGTGAGGGTGGTGAGGCACTGGAACAGACTGCACAGAGAAGCTGTGGCTGCCTAATCTTTGCAAGTGTTAGGCTAGGCTGGATGGGGCTTTGAGCAGTCTGGTCTAGTGGAACGTGTCTCATGGCAGAGAGGGTGAAATTAGATGATCTTTTAGGTCCCTTCCAACCCAAACCATTCTGTGATTCCATGAAATTCTCCTTGGTTGGCTGCAGCTCATCCTCAGGTGGGGAAGGCTGCAGCCGTGGTTGATTCCTCCAAGGTTTATCCTTAATCTGGCCAGGGCAGGGCTATGCTTTTACCATCAGGGAAAGGGACACAGAATACTGCTTTCTGTGTGGATACAGTATGACAGGCAGTAAGTCACTCTGATCTCCTACTGAAAAGGGCAAGGCTCCAACTCTGCTGCTGCCTGGCCTTCCCTTAAACCACGATGCTCTTCCCCCACTGCGTTTTTGTGGTTGTTGCTGGATTGTTTTTACATCTCCAAATAATCCATACAGTGATTTCCCTGGGTGATAAAACACATCCCTCCCCTGCAGTGAGCACCCTCCATCCCAGCTTACATCACATTTTGCCTTATCTGAGCCTTATCTGAGCTTCCCTTATCTGAGCTTCCGTGGTGCAGGACTCGGGTGGTTCTCGTTGAATCCATCTCTTCACAACCAATCCAGAGCTGTTCCACCCTTACCAAATAGAGAAGTCCAGTCCCAAGTAGAGGAGGAGGATGTACATCTGTTTGTGCTCAGAGTTTGGACTTGGTTCGTTTTATTTTTTCCAAGGCACACCCTGGTAATCAAGAGCTTCCTATAAAGTGTTTGCAGGCTTGCGGCTCCCAAAGCCTTGAAGAGCTGGTCCTACCAGTTGTCTGAGAATATGTAAATATTGTGAGAATAGCTTAGGGGTGATTAAGTGAGGTGATTTCTCTGCTGAGCAAAGGAAAGCCTTGAAATGATAAAAATTGCAGCTGCAAACTGCTTTTTCAGAGCCGGGCCAGCACTGCTGCATGAGCTCAGGTTGGGGATGGGAATGGTCGCCGCTGGCTGCTTGCCCAGCAAGTGTTGCCTTGGGCTTCCTGGCAAGTCTTCATGCAGGAGCAGGAGCAGGAGCACAGTGACATTGCATCTAACACGGGGCTGTGTCAGGTTCCTGTCCCATGCAGGGAAGTGAAACCCTTCCCTATGTCACAGGGTACATCTCATACATAGCCTGCGACTTGCTTCTCCAGCTCAGAGCTACTGCAGCATGAGGATATCTAGAGAGATACAAAGCAAGGGCTTCCAGCAGGATAACGTCTGGGAGAGGAGGCAGGAGCTTAATCCCCATCCCAGAGCCCTGTGCTGAGCCACGTTCTCTTGCATGCACTTCACAATGCAGTAGTAACATGGCCAGAGCCACCTCCTGCTGACAAGATTGTCCCCACTCCAGCTTCATGCAGAGAATCACAGCAAGGCTGGGCATTTTTGTTCAGATGAGAGCAGGGGTGGTGAATCTGACTGCCAGCCACAATAGCAGGAGCAAGCACCAGCCATGCTGGGCTGCAACAAAGCAATAGGTCTTCAAAAGAGGAGGAATTCTCATCTGAAAGGTGGAAGGTCATGGAAGAGGGGCATTGGGCCAGATGATGTTTAAGATCCCTTTTAACCCAAAGCATTCCATGATTCTCTGATCTGGAAGAAATCTGGCCTGGGTGGATGGCTGCTTTTTATCTCTGATGGTGGTTTCTGTAATCCCAGCCTCGGGGGGGATGTCCTTTATTGGGATGTCCCTGGGCAGCCCCGGGAGGGTGAGTACCACAGAGCAGTGGATGCTCTCAGAGGAGCAGGGATTTTGGGGTTTTGCCCCCAAACCTGAGGTTAGTGTTGCAGCATGAGGATCAGGGGTTTGGTCTCACTGTTCATGGTTGTGATTTGGTGATGGGTTAGTTTGACCTGGGGAACCGGCCTGAGGGCAGAATTTGGAATGTTAATGAAGGCTGGTGAAGATCAGGGTCATCTCCTGGGTTACTACTAGAAGGGCCTCAGAGAACCATATGGGGTACAGAGGTCCAACCTTGCCCTCTGGACTGCATGGAACAGGATGACATGGGGATGCATCGCGTCTTGTTGGTTTATGCTGTTCCAGAAGCGCTGGGAAGCAAAAGCAAACAAATGTGCGTGCTCCACCAGAGTGTGTGTGTGTGTCCCCCATCTAAGGTCATGTTGTGTTGGTACATGGAGATTTTGTGTGCTTTCTGGAGGTCACTGTCCCTTGTAAAACAGATTAATCAGAGAATCACAGAATGGTTTGGGTTGGAAGGGTCCTTGAAGACCATCTGATTCCAACCCCCATGCTGTGGGCTGGCGCACCATCCACAAGACCAGCTTGCTCAAAACCTCACCGTGAACACTTTCAGGGACGGGGCATGTTATGATGTGGACAGGGCTGAAACTGCAGGAGGGATGCTCTGGATCAGCCAGAGGGACAAATATCACAGCTAGTCTGTGAGGGATGATCTTGCAGGATCCAGCTGCCTCGATGTACTTGCCTACAGAGTAGCTGCAGCCCTGTTATCTCTGCTGCTCCTCCTGCACAAGTCTTCTGTGCATCTTTTGAAGTTCAATTGCTTTAATCATCTCAGCAGCAGCGGAAGCTATTGAAGGCAGAGCATTTGCACGGAGACATGCTGGATTTCATCTGCACTACTGATGAGTTTTCTGAATGAATTTTCCAGTTGCTCTCTTAAATAAGCGCTACTGTGACCCATAATGCCCAAGAAAAATGCTCTCCTTGCTCCCTCAAGTAATGCCCTGTGAGTCTTCTGTCTTTCCTTCTATTCACCTTGTAAAGGTACAGGTCTGCCTTTAGACCATAATTTTTTTACCCACCTGGCAAGAAAACCAGTTTGAGTATATTGATGTAGTACAGGACTTCCAATGGGGTCAGTGTAGCCAGATTTAAAAGTAGCTGGTCTAGATGTTCAATCAGAAACACTGAATAAATAATAAAAATACATGCTCAGTCTACTCCTGCAAATATATATCCCTTTTCCCCTTTTTCCCCTTTCTGTTTTTCCCCTTTTCCCTTTCCCCCTCCTCTTCTCCTTCCCCTTTCTCCCCATTTCCTCTCTTTCTCCTTCCCCTCCTTCCCCCTCATTCCCCCCTTTCCCAATAGCAATCAAAAATGGATGCTGAGAAGGACACAGCACCTCTATAACCTCATGGTATGGGTGGTCTGTGTTCAACGTGATCCTCATGTGGGATGACAGCCGTCCTGGGATAAGCAAGAGCCCTGTGGCTAGATGACAGTAGGTGGAGGTGTCTTGATTTTGCATGTGTGAGTCTGCTTTTCCTAGGCTGTATTTTTCCTGTGCCTGAGAACCTGCTCTGTGAGAGCAATGTCATGTGCTGGAGAAAGTTCCTGCCCTCTCCAGCACAAAGGGGGATTTTTTGGAGGTCCCATGGCTCCTAAGTGAGCTTGGGAGTGCTTTGTTGTTGCTGGTGTTCTGTGCTGCTCCTAGCAATTATTAACCAGGATCACGGTGTGCTGGGGCATGAGGGGTTGTTATGTGGTGGCTGTCTCCAGGGACTGGGCACTGGCAAAGCCCATTAATTCACCTTTTGTTGCTTGACCTGCAGCTCCTACTGATCTCCAAGGATTTTAACTCTGCTGTGACTTGAGGAACAAACCTAATGTAACAGAACAAGTAAGGCTGGCTCAGGGATCAAACAGGACATGGGGGGTGCCCAAACCTGAGCTTCTCTGTTCCATGAGTGGGTAGGGATGAGCTGGACCCAGAGTGGTGAATATTTTCAGCATCACTCTGCTTTTCCTCAACCACAGCTGGCTGTGTAGTGAGGTTACTGCCTTCCTTGTTCCTTGGGTTTGGGGTGTGTCTTTTTGCCACCATGTTTTGCTGTTGTTCCACCCCTCTCACTGTGATTCCTGTGCCCCTCCAGCCTCCTGCATCTGCCAGTCCAGTGGGAGATGCTGCTGCCAGCTTTGCTTTGAGTTCATTATTCCTGCCAGTGCCAGGATGCCTTCTGAGATCTGTCTGGGTCCTCTCTGACCTTAATGTCTGTGCTGAGCTGAAGGGCCAGTCTGACTGGTGCCACAAGCCCAGATTGTGTGCAAAGCTCTCGCCAGGCAAAGCTCACCACCACCAAAGGATTATGAGGGTGTTCACAGTGTGGGGCTGCCTTTTCTTCTGGCAGATCCAACATCTGACTCTGTTTGCAAACAGAGACTCATATCTGCATGGAATGAGGAACTCCCGAGCCAAAGGCCTCTGTCCCAGTGGGAGTTATCCAAGCAGAAACATAGCTCCTGGCCATCACATCCAGCTAGCTCTTGCAGGAAATGGGTATTCAGGGATGCCCAGACCCTCCCGTTAATTCTGGCCTTCCCAGGAAAAAACATATCCAAATGCTGCACCTACATGTAAACCAGCTGGCTGGCTGTCTCTCCATGTGCTGTCATCTTGCTGTTAAGCAGAAAAGCAGCAATGTTCTGGAGGAAAAAAAAACAGAGGAAATTGAGCAAGTATGATAAAAATCACTGTACATTGCTGGAAACAGCCTCCAAATGTGACATCTTATCTTCAGTTGATTTTGTGCAGATGTCAGCAGCAAGGCTTGTTTTGGTGATACGAAGTCACTTGCAGTAGGTCTCTGCTAGGATGCATGACCCTGCCCTTTCCCTGGCCATGCTGCTAATGCACTTTGTAATGAAAGATTCCTTTTTTTCATAGAGCCATGGCATGGTTTGGGCTGGAAGTAACTTAAAGACCATTTAGTTCCAACCACCCTACCATGGGAAGGGACACCTTCCAGTAAGTAGACCAGGTTTCTCAAAGCCCCATCCAGCCTGGCTTTGCACACTTTCAGGGATGGGGCATCCACAGTTTCTCTGGGCAACTTGTGTCAGTGCCCTCACAGGGAAGAATTTCTTCCTGATACCTAATCTAAACCTACTCTCTTTCAGCTTAAAGCCATTCCCCATTGTCCTATCACTACAAGCCCTTGTCAAAAGAAGATTTCTTTTTTGAGGTTATGTTGTATTTTTTTCCCTGTAATAGCCAGTTGTTAGATTGTACTTGCCCTTGCAGGCCTTGGAGTTCTTTGCAGAAGGGACCAGGGTCACTGCAAAGGGAGGGTGATGCTTTCTCCTGTTCTGTACAGAAGGACTCATCAAGGAGCTTTTGCTGTACTTATGTGCTTGCAAAAAGCCGTGTCAATGCAGAGGGCTTATTCACTCAGAACAAACAGCCCATAACCCCATGAGGATATTTTGGGGCTAATTCCACTGCACTGAGTTTCCAGTTTCTGAGTGGGGATGGCTTGTCCCCATGTGTGCTCATGCAAGACTAACTCTCTGGCTGAAAGGTGCCATGTTCAGGTGTCCCGATTTGGATGCTGTGCTGCAGCAAATCACTGATCAAAATCAATACTTGAATAAATATAAGAGCAAAAATGATCCTCTCACCTTTAGCTTAGTGGAGTTTTGAGCTCCTAAATGAGAACAGAGATATGACCTGATGAATGAAGAGATAAAGGCCAGAAGGGGACATTCAGTCTTCTGTTCTTCAATAGTTTTGTTTCAGCAAGTAACCATTGCATATGTTCAGTAATTTGCATTTTGGATAAAGCATCTCTTCTGGAAAGATGTCCAACTGCACTCAGAAACATCTGGAGATGAGCTACCTATGATTTCCCATAGGAATTAGCTTCCCTGGTTAACCGCAGTCAGTTTGAGAAGAAATGATGTCTTGTTTTCTTGTTTTCACCAATGTGGCTTCAGCTTCCACTCCTTGTGGGCATTACTAATGCAGGATACTACACTGTGCTGCTGGCTCTGGGCCACATCACTTAGAGTCCAAAGCAAAGCTACGGCACATGCACAGCTGGGAGTGGGAAACAGCTTTGGGAAAGCAGCTCAGACCAGCTGCTGGTCCTGATGGCCTTTCAATGGGACTGTCACTTTGTAGCTCCTGAGGGTGATGAGCCATTGGCACAGGTTGCCCAGAGAAGCTGTGGCAGGGGAGTTGGAACTAGATGATCTTGAAAGTCCCTTCCAACCCAAACCATTCTATGATTCAAAGATGACTTGAGACTTTTTTTGTTCATAGTTGGCATGGAATTGTTGGTTAAGAGGTGTGGAGTGCTTGTGTTCAGTGTAGACAGTGAGTGATGGTTCAACTGCTTCTTCCCTGGGTCCTGAAGAAAACGTATATAAAGCTCTCCTTGCACTGACAGGATTTTCTCTGCTGAGCTAGAATTTTGTGTTGGTAGATGGAAGGGTAACCCTGGTGTTACCCCATAAGAAATAAGAAATTTCAATAAGAAATACCAAGGAGCCAGGAAAAGATTATTTAAATAATATTTTTTAGAAAAAGCCTTGCTTCTCTGAACAACTCACTATTGAGCTACAGGGTTGTAGGTTGTCCCAACCCTTCACGTGGTTGAGGATGGGGGAACCACATGCCTGGTTCCTGCTTCATCTTCTCCTTAGCTGATCCTTTGCCTTTCCAATGTGATATTGAAGCTATCTCCCGTTTAGTGAGAACCAAGCTGGAGAACAAGGGCAGCAGATCCTGTCCTCTAAGAATGAAGTGTTTTGTCTGACCTAGAGGCAGACAACTATAGGATCTACACGCAGGGAGCCATCTATTCCTGGATGGGGTACAGCCCATGCCAGCTGCCCATGGTACAGGAGCCCCTCAGCTGGAAAGGAAGAAGGGGAAGAGTTTTGTGGGGGAGGAAGGAGGAGCCTTTCAGCAGGTATTTGGTCCTGGCCAAACACTTTCAATCCTTCTTCTCACTGTTGCAGTGCTTGTTACTAGCTGGCAGGAGCTGGAACACCTGGATGATGCTGGAGGTGAAAAGGGAAGTCCACAACACCCCTGAGTCATAATTCTGGCTCAGTCCTCTAACAAAATATTTTCCTGTTTAACTGCTTCATGGCAGGACTTAGGAATCAGATCACTGTTTCAAAAATTCAACACTGCTAAGAGTGGTGAATGCAGATTCCCCTTCCTGCTGTCATATAACTACGTGCATATGCAAGTGTAGGGTTATTAATTCAAACCAGGCATGAAAATGCTCAGTTCTTGTGCCCCTGGAGTGTCTGAGCTTGGTGCAAGAAGGCAAAGAGTAATTAGACCGCCCTTGGGCCTTTTAATGTGGCAGAGCTGAAGTTCAGCCTGGTAAGCATGAAATTCAGCAAATTTAGAAAGTAATGAATTTTAACACTGCCCTAAGAACATTCCCCCCACCCCTTCCTTTTAATTATTTTGCAAGGTGGTTTTTGCTTTTCTTTTTTAAATGATCCTGAAGAGTATCCTTTCTCCTTCTGCTTGGTGTTTCCTTTGCAACTTAAATCCATCTACACGCCATCATGTAAGAGCAGTCCTGCAGTGAGGACAGATGGCTGGTGAGGTGACAGTTACTGTGGGGTGGGATATGAGGGCAAAATTCAGGCAAATTTGGGTACCAGAAGGGCTGGAACTCCTTGAATGAGATGACCGCAGTCTTGTTCTCTAGGGATGGACATTGCTCAGGGTGTCTTGTGAAAGTCAGTGTTGCAGGGATCATTGGAAAGCACAGCTCCAAGCTGCAGGGTGTAGCAGTAATTTTATGAATGAGCAGCCAAGTGCCAGCCCTTGGCCACGGTACAGCCTGCGCAGCAGCATCCAGCATCTCCTACATCAAACCCAAACCTCCTGCCTTAACTTCAGCAGGGCTTTTAGAAAGTCACCAGACCTCTCTCTTCCCCTCCTTTCCAGGCTCCCTTCCTAAATCTCACTGGTTCTTTCTGCACAACCTCCCACGGAAATATCCTTTCCTGTCTGTCAGCCCAGCTCATGCACCAGTCCTAGCAATTCATCTTGCATGTCAGATAACAGCATCTGCCTTCTCTCTCAGCCTGTTGTATTCCTGCAGAAGGCAGTTGCCAACCATTCCTTCCCAGCACTGCTGCTTTCCCTGTGTCTCTCTGTAGCAGTGATTGCTGTCACTGTGAAAGACCTGCCTAGTTATCACTCAAAAGGAACTTACTCGGTACCAAGATGTCCCCATGACCTCCCTGGGTATATCTCCCTTGTCTTTCACCCCTTCCTCTGCTGGAGATCTGAAGGCCAGCTCCTTCCCTGGCCCTCTTAGCAGTGTGGATTGGACTACTGGCTGCATTCTCTGACTGCTCAGTGAGGCTGTGAGCTTTTCTACAAGGAGTAAATCTGGTTTATTATTCAGGCTTTGATATCAGGCTGTTTATTTTTAAGGCTTTTCTGAGGGTAGGTGATGCATGTGGGCCTCTTTGTAGCATCTGAGGTGCTATAAAGCATCTGGTGCTGATGCCAAGGAGAAAATCCTGTGAGCATCTCTATAAGCCTTTTATACCACAGCACCTCAGTGCATCGCTGGACTACCTTCAAAGGCTCCTGTGTGAATTAGTACCTGCGTAACTGGCCTTATGCAGGTCAGATCCCAGCTTTGGTTTCCAAAGAGAGCAAGTCATCCACTGCACTGTAGGCAGAGCTGCTCTCCCTGTCTCTGGCCCACAAGCTAAGGTGTTATACACTATAAAATCTCAAATCAGCAGTCCTGGAAGATCATCACTGTGTTCTCAGGGTAGGTGGGTTGCTGGCTGTACAGTGTCTATGTTCTCCTCTTGGGACATGCATCTACCTTGTTGCGCCAGCCCATCCTATGCAGTGGTGCCTCTCTTGCAGTTCAGAATGTTTTCTAATTAAAGAACTAATTTTCCCTTTTTACAGTTACTTGCAGTGGCTGCATCTCAGGGCGTGCAGCTGGGACACGGTGTTTGGCTGGTACAGAGCACCCCACAAGCAACTTTAGCAGTTTATCCTCAATAGCAGAGACCTGTGGAGCAGTCAGCAAGGGGATTATTTTGGGTTCACTTAGGCTCTGAGTGATAAGCACTTGGGCTGCTAATCAGTCTGATAAATGCTGTCAATTAAAACCTGTGCTTTGCTCTTTGGCTTTGCAGCATTGAAATGTTTTTGTGTCTCCCAGAGGAGAGAAGCCTCGCTGGGTGGGTGATGCTCTTGGAGCACTGTGATAGAGGGAGCATTAGTTTAGCTCTCAAACATCTACTTTCCTTCAGCTAATTCTAGTGATTCATTAACAAGGGATCAATTTAGGGATGTTAGAATGCTAAATTGATGCCCAGCCGTATGTGATCATATAATCCCTGGGATTTTGGCTCTTTACAAATTAGCTGCTTCCAATTAGCCAGTATCACAACTTCGTTATCCCACCACACATGATAATACCACATGTCTCACTAGGAGAGATCAGCTTGCTGGGTACATCCACCCACTGGATAGGACACCCTTAGTTTGACCATGTTGGAGACTACAGATGGGATTATGTCACCTAGGGACATGGTTTAGTGGCGGACTTGGCAGTGCTGGGTTAACAACTGGACTAGGTACCTTAGAGGTCTCTTCCAACCTAAATGATTCCATGATTCTATGGTTATGCGGCACACAAATTTGCATTTCTTTAGGAAATCCTACTAGGCGTTTCCAGACTAAGGTCACTAGTAGTCAACACTTGAAAAAGGACATCCCATTTTGGTTATAAATAGATACAGAGAAACTTTAGGGAGGGAGCTTTGTAAAAGGTCTGTGATTAAGTAGAGTAATAACACAGAGCTCCCTGTTTCCTTGTGCCTGCCGTGGGGACAAGGTGACTTGCACTGCAGGCTGGAGGGATGAGGACCTGAGCAAAGGGACTAGTACCTAGTGCCCAAACAGCATGGGTGATGGAGCAGTGATGGAGAGGTGCTGCTCTCTCTCCAGGAGTCATTTGGGGAATGGTTTCCTACTGTCGTCTGGATTGCTAAATTCATGTCTCTACCCTGGAAGCAAGACACTTGTCAAGAAAGAGTAATTAATCCAGAAACACGTGGTGCTCTGCCAGGAGGCCTTTTTTTAATTAAAACCAGATCTGATAAAGTCTACTGAGAAATTTATGTCTCTGACAAAACGGTGAAATGAATGCCTGTGATTCGAGGCTATGTGGTGGGGGAGCTCTGGGTAGGGCTCAGCCCCCATAAGTCTGTGCACACCCATCTTGCAGAGGTTGTCTTTTCCTCCTTGGCCTCTGAGGGCTGCATTTCACTAAGAAGCAGCACACCAGTTATGATCTACTACTGTGCCTGTTTTGGTGATATTTGGCCAGCTTGGGGGAGATTAGCTCAGTTGGTTAGAACATTGTGCTAATAACACCAAGGTCATGGGTTTGAGCCCCATATGGGCCATTTCCTTAAGAGTTGGACTCGATGGTCTTTGTGAATCCCTTCCAACTCAGAATATTCTGTGATTCTGTGAGAAATGGTAATCCCATGTCCAGGGGATCAGGAAGGTACACTTGGGCTTAGAGGTGATTATCTTCACCCATGATGTCTTGGTCCTGCCACTCAGATGCTGCAGTGAGGAATAGAGTGTGCCTGGCCAGACCCTGCCCCATCTCATTCCCGCTCTGCCTGTCCTCCCAGAGCCAGTGGGGAAGGATGTTTTCCTCAGTGAAGCCATACGAGAACCAGCGCTACGCCTCCCTGAAGAAGGAGTGTCAGCGGCGGAAGCAGCTCTTTGAGGACCCACTTTTCCCTGCCAATGATGACTCGCTCTTCTACAAGTCAAGGATTCAGGGCATCCAGTGGAAGCGACCGAAAGTAAGTGCACCCATCCCCTTGCCCCTCAGCATCGCTTTCTACCATCTCTGCTCTCAGGCTTTCCTAAAAATGCACTGTGCATCCTTCAGCAGGGCTGTCAAGCCCCAGTCAACATCTCCTCTCCCCAGTATGGCTTATTTGTCCAGACCTAGTATTGTGATACCAGGTCTGGACAAATACCTCCCAGGTGTGCCAGGGAGGCCTGCTGCACTCAGGTCCAGGCTTTTCTGCTCCCAGTGAGATCCAAGAAGAAAGGAGGCTTCTCTGTGACTCAAATTTCCACATGCCTAAACCAGAGAGATGGTTTGCAACCAAGTTTGTATTGGGTACCAACCTGGCTGGTGGTATCCAGCAAGACAAAGGCTGGTGAAGGCTGGTGATCCAGCAGGACAAAGTGTTACCTCTGAATCACAGAATGGTTTGGGATGGAAGGAACCTTAAAGATCATCTAGTTCCAACTTTCCTGCCATGGCGGGGGGGTACCTTCCACTAGAATGCTCTTGGTTGTCCATTTGGAAAGGAAAAAGAAGATAAGCTTTGAGTAGGTGATGGGGTTTTGGGGTCTTTGGGGAAGTGGGTGATCATACCCATCCTTCTGCTTATGTGCAAAACCCATGTCTCTGGAAAAAGCGCTCTGCGTCTCCTCCATGCTGCTGTGTCTGTCCTGGAGGCAGGCTGTGGTAGTCTACTATCCTCAGTGCCTGTCCAAAGGATGCATATCAGGACCTAGGGGCGCTGTGGGGCATTTGTATGTCCCGGTATGGCATTCTCCTTGGGGTTGACCATGAGGGCAGTGCTCTGACTGCCATGAAGTATGAGGAGTCCCAGGGAGCAACAATAATTGTGGCTGGGGAGTAGCAGTATCCCAGCATCTAACACATCTGGGTTTCCTTCCTTGCCTGTGTGGAGAAGCAGCCCTCTCTGCCCAGCCTGTGCTGTTCCACTCACAGCTTGGTGGCATTTCAGCATTGTAGGGTTGCCTGAGCTGCCGTCATCATCTTCGCCCCCGCTGACAGCCCAGAAAATCAGCTGGCCTTCAGCGAGACAGTGCTGCATCTGTCTGGGCAAGAGCAGTCTGGGGGTGGTGTGGACAAAAAGGCTTTGTGTGAAGGGAGGGATGGAGCTGAACTGATTCTTTCTGTGTGGCCAGAGGGGATAACCACCCCCAGCATTGCCCCAGGCTCCTGGTGGGAGGAGGTCTCACTTCCCTCTGCTCTGCCTTTGGCTCTTCCACACCAGCTCTGCCTGGTCTTTGGGCTGTGCAAAACTTTTTGTGAGTTTTAGTTTATTTGCCTTGTCTGCTGGAGGGGAAAAGTGCTCTGTGCACAGCTGCCTTTTGTAGATAGTGCACACTGTGGGTTGGTCTCACTGTGGGGAACAACATGAACACAGCTTGCACATCCCATTTACACTAAGAAAAGCTTTCTGTCCATAGAGCATGAGGTCTTTCCAGGAAAGCTTTCTGGACCTCCTGGTCTTCACCTGCAANAGCAGACAGGTGATGCCTGAGGTTTTCTAAACAAAAGGTGGGGATGTATTTGTGACCCCCTTGCTGGTTTGCATTCAGGGACACACATTAATTCACCCCTATGTCTAATGACAGGGGATTGGATCCAGTTGTAGAGGGTCAAACTTTGCTTGTTGTCTCCTGAGTATCTCAGAGCTTTTTTCCATCTGCTTCTCTGGCTTTCATCTCACTTGTAGCCCTTGGTCTTCAGGCAGGTATTATCCTCTTGCTGCATTGCTCCTTAGAGCAAGAGATCTTTCTAAGATAAGCTTTCTGTCCATAGAGCAAGAGGTCTTTCCAGGAAAGCTTTCCGGACCTCCTGGTCTTCACCTGCAAGGTGTCTTGGACTCTTTCTGGCATGGGCTGGCAGTGGGAATGGAGGCTGGAAGTGGGTCCCGTGTGCCAGCACAGGTCCTGTGTGCATGACTAGACATGGAGGTAGTCCCTGTTTTGCTGTTCTACACCAGATAAAGAGAATTTTGCCAGCAATTTCAGCACCAGAAGGAGTACATGCTGAGCAGTAGCAGACTCATTGATGCCACTGTCTGGTAGGATTATTTGATCAGACCTGCCCAGCTGCCTTGACCACAAAATCACCATTAAAAAAGAGAATTCAAGCTCACACCTGCCCTGCTTACTTCTGGAGCTTCCAGAAGCCTCTTTCTCTAAAGCATTTCTCTGGGTTCTTTCTCTCAGTTGTTCATTTCATCAAAAGTAACTGAATTTCACAGGGAGAACTGCTTTATGCCAGCCAGACAACACAGAGAGATTTTTAGTTGCTGGACCCAATTCTGCCTGAATTCGTGCTGGGTCTCTAAGGCAGAAGGCCCAAAAAAGTCCCAGCATCTTCTGCAGGAAAGAAAATGGAGTATCTCTGAGTGTCAGGAATCTTGACATATCTCACCAGTTTTCTGTCTGCAAGAGAGCAGGGAAGCACCATCAGCTTTTCTAATTTAATGCAGTGTTCAGTAGGGTCCAAAATGTCTATGAAGTTCAAATCAGCTGTTCTGCTTGTGTGCTAATGGCACAGTGCAGATACTAAACTGTACTAAGTCCCTACAGCAACTTCTTTCTATTACAACCAGCAAATCACAGTTAATTCTTGTTCAGAAAAAAAACAATCAGTGATACTCTCTGCATTTGGCACATGCTGTTTTGGGGATTTCCTGACCCAGAAATGGAGTCCCCATTCCCAGGGATACTGTCTGCAGGGAGGGGATGGTGTGTACACACTTCTATCTCTCAAGGCCACAGCTGTGGGTTGTTTTAGAGAGTTTCAGCTGAAACGGTCAGCTAAACCATGAGAGCTGATCGTGTCTCTAGCTTTGCTGTGAGAACAGAGTGGGTAGAGAGTGGAAACGAAAATTATCAACTATTGAAAACAACTGCATGCTTTGTCAGAAAAATTTTCACTTGTAATCTATGGAAAGAAATGAGACATAGGAGATAGGTTTTGTCCAGAGAATCTGGTTCTGCCCCATCGCTGGAAGTGTTTGAGGCTAGGCTGGACAGGGCTTGGAGCAACCTGGTCTAGTGGAAAGTGTCCCTGCCTAGAGCCGGAGGGTTGGGACTGGGTGATCTTTAAGGTCCTTTCCAACCCAACCCATTCTATGATTTTTCAGGCTTGCATGTGAAAAGCAATTGTAGCAAACTCACTGGAGTGCTGGGAATGCACTTTGGCAGAGGCAGGATCTCATTTCTGTATGCTTACATGGCACTAGTATGGATCTCAACAGCCCATCCCTTGTGTGTGTATCACTTCCTTCTCAACCATCCTTTCTGCTCCTCCATGGACTCCCAAAGCCTGAGTCTGCTTTGGAAAGAAAAAGGTAAAAAAAAAGCAATCTCTTCAGTGCTCTCCCTTTTGCTTGAGTTTTTTCTGGGCAGAGGGGAAAAGAGAGCATGAGGTACAGCTCTGGTTCCTTCCCAGGTCAGGCTGTTTTTCTTCAACTTCTTCCTGCATCCAGCACTGCAAGCTTTCCTGGAACAGGCTCAGCCTTATTCTTTCCAGTGTGGTGTCCTCCCTCCCTCCCTGCTTTCCTTGGCCTCCAGCCCTGCTTTGGATGCCAGATCTTTGCAGAGGGAGCAGCTGTTTGAGCCCTCTAATCGGGTTTTGGCTTCGGTGGTTGTTTGCTGGACGTCTTCGTGATGCAGCACAGCAAAGCCAGAAAGCTAATTACTGGGGTGTTTTGGAGGGAGGGAAGCCACAGCATTAGCCTGAGCTGGGAAGGGAGTCCTGCAGAGCCTTGTTTTAGTGAATCCACTTAAAAACAAGAGTGGCTGCTTTTTGCTGAGCCAAAGCAGATTTTGGGGCTCCATAAGGCAGCATCAGTGGTTTCTTTGGGCAGCAGCACTCAGCTATTGCATTAGAAATTAAACAGAGCTTTTTGGGCTAAGCCCAAATCCCAACACCTTGGTTGAAACTCCTCTCTCTCATGCTCTGCCTACTGCCCTGTGAAGGAGAGGGAGATCTGTATTCAGGCAAATAGTACCACTCCCACGTGGAAATCTCAGTCTGATCCTCGAGCTCTGAGTTTTGTCCTCCCCGTTTGGGACAGGAATGCTGGCAGTGCACCTTGGGAGGAGAAGGTTTGTTCTGTGCATTGAGTGAGCTGGTCTGGGTGTTTGGGAGGTGGATAAACAGGGAGGAGTGGCATAGAGATGAGGAGAAGGGGATGGACAAGATGCAGAATGGGTGGCAGAAATAAGGGGAGATCTGGAGCACTCGCTGTGTCTACTGATCCCCTGTGAAAAAATATGGTGACAGTCTAAGGTCACTTAGAGGAAGAGACTCATCTACCCTGTGTCTTTTAATCGTCACTGTCCCAAACTCTCTGCTTGGGTACAGGGTGCTTCCAGTGATGCCATGGGATTGGTACAAGGTTCAGTTAGGGTTGTTAGTAGCCCTGGGCTTTATCTAGAGCTTGTTTTCTCCCTTCAGCAAGGGGGCGATTCAGTTCAGGTTCAGCCCATCAATCTGTGCTGCTGGGACTAGTCACCAGCCTGGACAAATTTCAGCATTGCTTTGCACCTGTTGGAAGCAACTGAAGCCTGGTGGGAGGCTTATGCCATGCACAGGTGTGATGTTGAACCACATAAGCTGCATGCTCTGGTCCTTCAGTGCTTCCCAGGGAGCAAGGTTGAGTCTGGAGAAGATTTTTCCCTCCGTGTTTTTGGAGGCAGGTGGGCTGCTGTATGCTGAGTGTATTCCTGTCCACAGCAGTGTGCTGCAGGACCTTGCAGAAGCACCTCATGGTCATCCCTAAGATGCTGAGTGGTTGGAACATGAGATCCCACAGACACTTAGAGGGGACCAGGTGGGAACTCAGTGTCAAGCTGTGCCAAAGGTGCTGTAAGGAAAAGCTGTGATGAAGCATTAGGGTTTCCAAGCAGTCTGTTATCACAGAGACTGAGTGGTTCAAGGTGAGGTGCAGTGATGGTTAAACCTGAGCTGCATCTGTGTGAGTTCAAGCCTGGCTGATTGGAACCACCAGAGAAACTCTTGTATGGAGTCTACACCCTCCCATCTTCAGGGAAAGAGTTTTCCCTTCATCCCTGTTTCTCAGTCTTTTTACCTCTCTCTGGTATTTGCTTTCAAGCACCAAACTATCTCTGCAGGAATTAATTGTCAAAGGAGGTTGTCACTGATTAAAGAGCATAAAGGTAGATTCTTGCTTAATGGTAATATTATTTTATCTGGATGAAGGCAGTGTCATTTGGAGGGGAAAGCCTGAAAATAAGTCAGTGTAGTTTTCGAGGAGACAGACAGGCCAGGTATTTTTGAGATGGTTGTGGGAAGCAGGAGGGCTTAGGGCAGTAGAGCCATGGCATTTTCAGCTCTACTGTGGCACTGGGGAGAGATGCTCTCAGACTCAGCTCTAGGGGTTTTTTTCCAGAAAGACAAGAGAAATCTTGTTCTAAAAATCAAGAAAATGGGATTTCTCAGTAGCCACTTCCCCTGCTGCCCTGGCATAGATCCATCCTGACTTGTGTGTAGAGGTTTTGTTCATTCATAGAATCACAGAATGGTTTGGGTTGGAAGGGATCTTAAATATCCTCTAGTTCCAACCCATTCTGCCAAGGGCAGGGACACCTTCCACTAGACCAGGTTGCTTAGAGCCCCATCTAACCTGGCCTTGAACACTTACAGGGATGAGACAGCCACAGTTTCTCAGGGCAACCTATTCCAGTGCCTCACACCCTCACAGGGAAGAATTTCTTCCTAACATCCAGTCTAAATCTACCCTCTTTCATCTTAAAGCCATTCCCTTTGTCCTATCCCTCAAGATGTATTATTTCCATTGTCTCCTGAATTCGATGCTTGGAGGAGGTGTTGCAGGGTGGGAGAGCATCTCCTAACTGCACTTTTCTTTACATTATTAAGCACTTAGCTCTTTTCACTTTCTAAATGAGGATTATACAATCAATCCCCATGGGGGTTTCCTGAAAGAGGAAAGAAGTCAATGAACTAATTCACTAAAAGCAGGACCAGCACTTCCCTGCCCGCAAGTTTCTGCATTAAAAGGTCTTTTCCCCAGAGATAGTGCAGGCTGGGAAGCTGGCAAAAACATGAGAGTGAAGATAATAAGGAAGACAGAGGTGAGCTTCTTGCCATTCTTTGCTCTGAGAACTCACTTGAAGCTCACCAAGAGCTTAGCTTGGAGGCAATTAAACTGGCAACGGTCATTGGATACAGAAACCTTCTGGTGTCCCACTTGGAGGTTTTCCACCAAAAAGACTAAAATATTAACCTCTGCACTGCATGATGTCTTTGCTCAGCTTTTTTCAGCATCTTAGCCTGTCTCAGTTTTGGTCTCACTCAGTTTTGGTCCTGCCCAAAGAATGCTTGGGGTTAACACTGATGCTGGGGCTCCTCTGTGCTGCTGGATTGACTGAAGGATCGTCTCCTCTGAACAGTCTTCTTTCTGCAGTCCATCACAGGTGTTGAAATCCTTCTAGGTCTTTGCATTTCTCAGCTTAAGAATTTATGAGCCATTTGCCTGTTAATTTGTCTGCTGTTTTCAGTAAAACTAGAGCTGATTGCCAGTCTGGTTGCTCCTTGCCAGGAAGGGATTTGGTCATCATTTACTGCAATCTCTGAATTGACCTTGTTTTTACATTTTTAAGCCATTCATAGACTCCTCCCATCCTTCAAGGGTGATCAAGAGATTTATTGGGCTTTTTTTGCATGTTTTAAAAGGTCTCTGCTCTCGTTAGATGTGATGCTGACCCTGGCTGCCTTCCAGCAGGTCTTGCTGGATCCTCTCAGGGCCATGGCCCCATAGTGCCAGGGAAACACACTCTCCCCCTTAGTCTCAGTGAGGACAGGGGTTGATAAGCTTCCCAGTGTGAGTGTAGCTCATTTCAGCCTCTGATAAGAAATTGCCAGCCAGTCTGCTCTGTCCTCAGCATCAGAAGGACATGGCCTTAAAAGCAAAAACAACAGTAAAATCCATGGATTAGATTAATTTCATGCTTCTAAGGTACAACAGCATATTAGTGTCTAGAAATTACTGTATTAGTAATGGAGAAGAACAGAACAACAGCAGAGGGTGTCGCAGAAAGGAGTCCGAGCATCCATCCACTGCTTTCTGAGCTCCTTGAGAGAGAATGGTGCAAATCCTCCCAGAATGGGCTCTGGGATGCAGGAGGGGCACATTCAACCTGCAGAGCAGGTGCAGGGCTAGTTGTCACAGTGTCACAGAATGGTTTGCTTTCAAGATCACCTAAGTCCAACCTCCCTGCCATAGGCAGGGACACCTTCCACTAGACCTGGCTGCTCAATGTTAAGGAAACTTTCCTGTCTGACCATCCAGGAACCATTCTGTCAGTCAGTTTCATCACCTGAGCTGGGACTGAAAACTCCATAGCAGGTGGTTCCAGTGACTCCCTACTTTCACCACACTCACACAATCAGACCAGGTTTCCTTACTGGCTTGACCCCACGTTTCCCATAGCAGTCTCAGACGTCTGGATCCTTAAAATAATTTAATCATGGTGCAGTAAAAGAGCAACACCTCGAGCTGGGTGCCTCTGAGGAGGGTCCCCAAACAAAGGAAACCCTGGCTTTTTAATCCCCTCACAGTCTAAGTGGTTGAAAGTCTGGAGTCCTTGGCTCCTGCCGTGTCTCTGAGTGTCTGGTCCCCTGGCTGGGCCACAGCCCAGGCCTTTTGTTATGCACAGAGTTTGCAATTCAGGGCCTCTTGCCTTGGACTTGACTCGTACCCCAGCACTCAGCCTGCAGCTGGCACTGCAGCTGCACCCTGAGCTCCCTGCACTGAATGTGTTCCTCAACTATCAAAGCCCTGTCCAGCCTGGCCTGGGGATGGGGCATCCACAGCTTCTCTGGGTAACCTGTGCCAGTGCATCACCACCCTCACAGGAAAGAATTTCTTTCTATCATCTAACCTAAACCAGATCTCTTTCAGTTTAAAGCCATTCCCCCTTGTCTTGACGCTCCACACCCTTTTCATAAGTCCATCTCCATCTCTCTTGGAGCATTTTTAGGCGCTGGAAGGAGCTTTAAGGTCTCCTCAGAGCCTTCTCTTCAAGCTGAACAACCCCAACTCTCTTGGCCTGTCTCTGTAGCAGAAGTGCTGCAGCCCTCTGATCATCTTCATAGTTTCTTCTGGACTTGCTCCAGCAAGTCCATGTCCTTCTATGTTAGGAGCCCCAGAGCTAAACTCGTGCTCTGAATCAGCCAAGTCTTTTAATCTTGGTGCAGCCTAGAAGTTTGGGCACCACCTGTGAGCTCTAATTTTTGAGCTCTCAGAGAAGATGGGATTTTGGTGTGATTTGCCTGTGATTTGCCTGTGCCCATTTCTGCTGGAGCAAGTGTCCTTCGCCAAAGCCATTGCAAAGACTCAATCAGGCGTGGTGCTGCCTCTTGCAGAAGGAAAATAAAGCATAAGTGCAGAGGGCTGAGTCCAGCTGCTACAAGAAGTGGTTAAAGAAAAAAAAATAGGAGGAAGTGTTGGTAGGAGAAAACAGCTAGAGCCACACTGACCCTGCCTGTGGAGCAAAAAAGGAGCGATTTCCTTGGTCTGTCAAATTTGAAGCCAGAAGGAACACTTCTCCATGCATTGTCTGATTTCTGTGTAATAAGAGGTCATGGTACTTCCTTGAATTAATGCCCCATTGAACTAAATTTAACCTGCTTCCTCTAAGCATTATCCAGTTTTGTTTTTCCAGGAGACGAAAATCCACCATGGCTCTGGATCACTTGCTCTAAAGGCCAGTCCCTACTTTAGGATTTGCAGTTTTTTGGAGGGGGCATTGAATTGTTTGGCTTCGACATACACCGCTTGAATCTTGTGTGCATGCTCACTTGCTTCTGTATTTCTGATCTCTTTACATACATCTAGTTGAAGATGTCCCTGCCCATTTCAGGGAGGGTTGAACTAGATAATCTTTAAGGGTCCTTCACATCTCAGATTTTTTCTGTGATTCTGTTTTCTCTATAGTAACCCTGCAGTGCACGTGCGGTTGGGGCAGAGGGATACCTACCCCTGCACAGAAACAGGCATCACCCCTCTCTCCATCAAATTTCCTTCTTGCCTTGCTCAGCTCAGCCTGGACTCCTGTCCAGTCCAGGAGTGTCAGTGGGTTGACTGTGGATGAATAAATGCAGTGAGCGTCTGTCTTTGCAAACACCCCAGGGCAAGGGCTTGTCCTTCTCTTGCTGCCAAACAACTTGACACCATCTGAATTACTTGTACAAAACATTAAAATTCCCCAAGTTGTCCCTTTTTAAAATAAAATCCCCAACACAATTTGGCAGTGAGTGGGATGGCACCATTTCTCCTCTGATATATATAATTTAACACAGAGGCTGTGGAAATACTGCCCCAAAGCCCTGCAAAGATTAAAAACCTGTTTATGAGGCAGAGTGAAACGTGCCAAGCAAGGAAGCATGGTAAGGTGGGATTTTTGTCCTAAGTGAAGGTACTTAATCCAATGCAATCATTTAGACCTGTGTGAGCTGAAGCATTGTGTGATGGGGAAATTAATTCCATGGGATAGTGCTGCCAGGCTCGGCCGTACTACCTGTGCTAGTGGCCATCCATCCCCAGCCTGGCATCCTGTCTTGCTGCCATGTGCGATTGTAGGAACCCAGAACTCAGCTCCCTGCTATGCCCCAAGCACCCCTATGGACAAGACAGTCTTGAACTGGGGCCCTTGGAGAAGTGGAGGGGAATGCAGAGCATCCTTGAGAAAGGGCAGAGCTTTGGGATGTTGGCACTGCCCTGGCACACAACACAGGCACTTGGTAGTTGAGCCCACCAGGACCAAGCCTGCACAGCACAGTGCCAAGCTATGTGATCTGCTGACCCCTTCACATCCTCATCTGGATGTTCATCTCTATGAAAACAGGTCCCTTTTAGACTGTCCTTTGACATAGAAAGTGCAGCCAAAAGTAGTGCCCAAGGTGGTGCTCTCACAGAAATTTGCCAAGTGCTGTGGCTTCACTTTTTGGCCCTGGATTCTCAGGTGCCTAGAGGAGATTGGTGCTTCAGCCACTGTTCCCAGGCCCTGTGGAACAGGGACAAGCCAGCACCACTTCTCCACTTTTTGAGGCTGCTGGTGGCTTGCTCAGATCTCAGAAAAGGAAATCAGGTCAGCAAGGCTGAGCTGAAGCATCTGTCCCCTTTTGGTGATAGAATCATAGAATCATTTTGGTTGGAAAAGTCCTCTAAGATCATCAAGTTCAGCCATTAACTTAACACTGCCAGGTCCACCATTAAACTATGTCTCCAAGTGCCCTGTCTGCATGTCTTGTGAATGCTTCCAGGGATGGTAACTCCACCGCTTTCCTGGGCATCCTTTAGGGGAAACATTTTTCATAGTAGTCGATCTAAACCTCCCCTACTGTATCCTGAGGCCATTTCCTCTTTTCTTGGAGAAGAAACCAACCCCTGCTTGGCAACAACCTCCTTTCAGGTAGTTGTAGAGAGCAAGAAGGTTCCTCTGATCCTACTTTTCTCCAAGCTAAACACTCCCAGCTCCCTCAGCCACTTCTCATAAGACTTGTGCTCCAGACCCTTCAACAGCTCTGTTGCCTTTCTCTGGGTACACTCCAGCACCTCATTGTCCATCTCCTAGTGAAGAGCCCAAACAGCTGGGGCCAAGCAGGAGCTGTGTTGACCAACAAGACAAGAAGCTACAGCTCAGGGGGGATGAACTGTGTGTTCATGGAGAGATAAAACAAGGCATCCCACATCTTTGATACTTCTGAGTTTTTGGGAAGAAACCACTGCTCAGTGATACATTCCTCCCAGTTCCCCTCCAAGATGGATAAAGGTGAACAAATCACCTTAACAGAGAGTGGTCATGGATTGTTAAATATTGACTGTGGTGTGATACAAATGCCACTGACAGACTTACACAGGAATTAATGTCCCTTCTCCCATTTGACAGATCATGAGTCCACATTTCTAGAGGGTGGCTTTCTCATAAAGCGGGTTTCTGTTTGTAAGGCTACACCCAGTGTATGAATAACCAGAATAGGTGTGGGCTGGAAGGCATTTCTTTAAATGTCTTAAACTCATGATAATCTCATTCTTCATCATCATTGCATAGTCAGGGATTAATTTAGATTGTGGTAGGGTCAAATCCTGTTCTTGGAGGGAGGTGCCTCTGTGCTTTGAATGTGACATAATCACAAACCAAAGGGTAGTTCCTCACCCTAGGACAGTATGCCTCAAGGTGGTGTGGGAGGTGTCCCCATGGAAAGGTAGTTAGAAGGTTTTGGTCTGAGATATGCACTGTAGAGTATGGAGGTACTTTTCCTTTGCAGCTTTGTATTCTTTCTTTTCCCATCAATAACTTGACTCTTAGGAGCATTAAAAACAAACAAACAAACAAAATCAGCAAAAAAACCCTGCCCAATTTAGATTCCTAAATCCTGTTTTAGAAGATTGTCTTTCAGTGAGAGACAGGATTTGCAATTCAGGCAGGGCAGCATTCAGCTGCTGAACTATATTGCTTGGAGACAGAAACAGTGCAGCTGAGCTTGTGGCTTCATCAGCTTGCTCCAGGATTTCACATTAGCTCTGTGGTGAACAGGTGGGTTTGGACCATTGCTTCCAAAATACTGTGGTTTCTCACAGCAGCGCTTACTGGAATAGGTTCCTCCCTTTCCACCAGCCCATCCTCACCAGTGTGTCCTCCAGGGTGGGGACAGATGGCTCAAAAGTAGTAAAAGATGGGGAGCATGGTCCCTCACTTGTACCAACGTGACTGAACGTCCAAGTTTGGGGCCTTATGCGTACAGTTTCAAGCCAAAGCAGTTCCTCTGGTTGAGGTTAAACCCCACAACTAGAAGCCATGCAGCAAGTGAGAGCACAGTGTGCCACGGTGAGAGGATGGGCTTTGGAGTGTGGGTGCATTTTAAACCCATAATGCTCCCAAACCAGGATTGTTCTTCACCCTCAAGTCCTTAGCACCATCCTAAGGGAGGCTGGTCAAAGGAGACCTGTAGGAGAACTCACAACTGGGATATGGTGGAGGGGGACTTCAGAGAAGGTAGCCAGCAGCACTGTGGTGAGTCAGAGAGGTATATCTGTCATAGGGGGTTAAAGTAAAAACAGCCATGGGAGCTTATTTTTTTTTCTCCTGTTCCACCTCTCTGGTGTAGCTCCCTGGAGCCCGTGCCTACATGTACCAAGATTTAAGGAAGGAGATCTAGATGGAGCCATCTGTGGGAGCTGCATTTGCTCAGTGTCCTCTCCACTTCTCATGACTGTAGTTGTGTGCTCTCACAGGGGTCAGGCTGCTTCAGCACATGCGGCATGAAAAGGAGCCAGGTGACATCATTTCTATACAGGAAGGATGGCTCGTGAGATGACCAGGCTGCACTGGGACTTGAAATGAAGAGGGAACACTTCTGCTTCTAGGTGCGGTAACCTGTGGCATGTCATCTCACTGCTCTGGGCATCCCACCCTCCAGTTTGTCAGTGAGGCATGTGAAGACGTTCCTGCTTTGGCACTGCAATCTGCAGATCTCAGGGCTATTGGGACCCATGGAGTATTTTTTTTAATCAGGGGCCCTGCAGCCAGAAATATAAAAACCATTTGCTGTGCGAGAGGTGGTCTGGGGAGAGCTGTATCTGGTTGTGTGGTGTTGCTAAAAGCCAGGCTGTGTTAGCCTCTGCATCAGTCTTGGCTGGGTAGGGACTGAAGAAGTCCTGGGCTGAGCAATGGTGAAGGTATCCCTGGAGAGCACATGTGGGAGGAATAGGAATGGTGGGTCTGAGGTCTGCACTTGTGCCAGTTTCCTTCCCACCCCTCTCCCTCTCCAACTGCTCCTGGAGAAATGCAGTACTCTTCACAGCACCTTGTGTCTTTCCTCTCATTGCTTTATCTGAGACCTCTTTGTACTTTGGATACCCAGAAGACAGAACTGCAGAGGGACCTGTCAAGGTCCTGCAAGTTGACCTTTAGATCCTGTTTGCCACTGTCTCTGCTCCTCCTGGTGCCAAAACATGGCACAGCATGGTGCTGTGGTGCACAAGCTGAGTCAAGGAGTTCGCAAGGAGTTTAGTTTTTTTGTGCCTTCCTCCACAGGCAAGTCCTGTTTGCTGTGGGTGGAGTGTCCAACGCCCTTTGCATGGTGTGGAAGCTGACAACAATACAGAAGTGTATACACTGAGATACTATGGGTGGATTAGCATTAGGGATGCCTGACTGAGGCAATACAAACCACCACAAGCAGTTCTGCAGAGTAGATATTCCCAACCAAACCTACTCTTCAATGTGTGTGAAGCTGAGCTACCAAGGATATAATTTTTAGTAGAGTCTGTAGTAACAGGACAAGGGATAATGGCTTCAGGTTGAAAAAGGATGAATTCATAATAGATATAAGGACACAATTTTTTTACAATTAAGGTGGTGAGACACTGTCACAGGTTGCCCCGAGAAGCTGGGGCTGCAGTATCCCTGAAATGTGTGAGGCCAGGTTTGATGGGGCTCTGAGCAACCTGGTCTAGTAGGTTTCCTGCCTGTGGCAGAGGGATTGTAACTAGGTGATCTTTGAGGTCCCTTTCAACCCAAGCCATTCCATGAATCTATGAATCTATAATAATCCTTCTGAAAATATAGACTGCCCTGGTACTGGAAACTCACCCAATTTCCCTTCCCTCTGTCACCCTTGTGCAAATTTTTTTAATTCTCCTTTTTGCAAAATCACATCCCAGTTCAGATAACTGCAGTAGGGCAACATGGGGACCTTTGTGTCAGCTGTGTCACCCTTACTTGCTATGCTTGCACACTTGTTGGGCTCCTGTCTGTGTGAGTGATATTTAAGAAAGGATCCTTTCAGTTCCCTGTGTCCTGGGAGGGAGAGAGGAAGCACAGCCATGCTAATAGATTATTTTGCTGATTTTGCAAGTCTGAGTGAAGGCATTGTTCTAAAACAGCCAGGCTCTGCAATGCAATTAGACTAGTCTGTTCCTTGCAAAATCTCGTTAGCAAAAAGTGGTCCTGGCATGCAGCAGATGTTGTATCTCTCATGGTTATTCATCTTCCATAGTTTTTTCCCTCCCCACAACTACCTTGAAGTGATCCAGATCTCCAATGAATCCCCAGAAACCTGAACTGGGAAACATTTATGATGAGTCACCAATTATAAAGCCAATTAGAGGGTGATTTTCTCCTTACTAGCCTGTGTGGAATTGGACTAGATGGAGAAGACAAGGAAGATATATTCTGATTTAAATGGGTTTTCAAGAAATCCCACATGCATTTTGGTGGGAAGCAAAATTACACTACCAAGTGCAAGATAACTGCACTGATTGAGTCTTTTTTTTTCCTTAATTGACTTCAGTAACCTAAAGCCAGAGGGAACAGGCTGGCCTCATCTGGGCTCCCATAAGCCAAGGCCTCTGCAATCAGCCTCTCGGCAACAGTGACCACAAAGTCCTCTCCCGGCCCTGATTTCCGCTTCTGTCCCACATCCCTTGCAGAAGGAAGGATATGAATCACCAGAACTTTGAATTACTATTTTGGCCCTCCCTGTATTATCAGGCTGTATATTTACATAGAACCATCCACACAGGCTTTCTCTAAGTTGTGTTTTGTTGCCTGCAGCTCAGCAGCCATTTCAGCAGATGCTTTTAGGGAGAGCAGATCATTTCTGATGGTGCTTAGGATCCTTGGAATAACCATCCCTGGACGCACTCAAAAACATGTGTATGTGGCACTTGGGGGCATGATCTAGTGGTGAACATGGAAGTGCTGGTTAATGGTTGAACTAGATGATCTTAGAGGTCTTTTCCAACCTAAATGATTCTGTTATTTTGGGGATCCTCCAAGACAGGTTCTCCTTGAGGGTAAAGAAAAATTAATTACTCCCATGGCCAAGGTAGAGTTAAGAGCGACACAGCAAAGTCATAGTTTCCCTGCAGCCATAGCTTTTGGCTTTTCCCCACACTGTTCCTTGCTGTTCTCCATCTGTCCAGACTAGGAGCAGCCAGGACACAGAATCTGGCTGTAACGAGATGAAGGACAGGACAGACTAACAGTTTGATGAAATCTCAAGTGCCACAAGGCAGTTTGAGCTGGTTCTGCAGTGTCTGATGCCTGAACCCAAGAGGCCCACGGGGTGGGTGTGTGTATGTTGGTGTGTTCCCCTCTTCTCTCACAGTTGTGGTGCTGGGAGGGTGTCATGGTGTTTGCTTTTTGGAGAAGTGCTTGCCTGAGTAAATGTTATTGCTCACCTGTTTTCTGTCTGTTGCATGGGAGGGAGGGGAGGAAACCAAGGTCATGACCTTCCATGATCAGGGCATCTCTGCTTTTCTCCTCCCTTTGCACATACAGACCCCAGGCCCTGTAATTCCATTGGGTTGTAGAACAAGCTCCTTATCACTTCCTGCTCTTTTCACAGAAAAAAATAACACTAAGTGTTCCAAAGCTTGTCTTGACTTTTTGACCTAGTTCTCACTGGTCTCCTCTTCAACATCCACCTCTGCATGTGGCCGTAGTGCTCCATATTCTCTGAGCGGGCTTTGCATCACACACCCAGGACCCTGGTGTGCTCCATGCAATCCAGGGAGCATTGCAAGCCTTGCTGAAATAGTGCTTTGGTCCTTTGCTCCCACCTCAGTACAGACAGAGAACACAGACAATGTCATCTCTGTGGATTGAGGGCCACACAGTCTAGACCAGAGCCAAAATGTGTGAGTGGAAGCCTAGCAGCCTCAGTGGGAACTGAAGAGTCTGAGTAATTTAACATTGGGAAGCTCCAGTCTGAGTAATATGGCAGACATTCTCAGGAGGTTTTGCTGGGGAGACTGACCTATATGTGAGCCTTATCCTGCTGGAATCAGTTCTTCACTGTTAGAATGAGGAGGGAATGCTGCCTTCCCCTGTGCAAGGATTGGATATTAAGTAAAATTTCTTCACTGAAAGGATGGTCAAGCATTGTAACAGGCTCTCCAGGGAAGCTGCGGAATCACCATCCCTGGAAGTGTTCAAAAAAACTCTAGCTGTGATGCTCAGAGACATGGTTTAGTGGTAGACTTGGCAGTGCTGGGTTAATGGCTGGATTCCATGATCTTAGAGGTCTTTCCCAATGTTAATGATTCTATGATTCTTCACTTTGGAGAAAAGAAGGTTCAGGGGGATTTTAAAAATGTCCATAAATACCAGACAGCAGGGAGTGAAGAAGACAGATCCAGACTTCTCAGTGGGGCCCAATAACAGTACAAGAGACAGAGAGCACAAACTTTAAATCAGGAAATTCCATTTAGGCATGAGAAAACACATTTTTACAAGGAGGACAGTTTGAAAACTGGCACAGGCTGCCCAGAGAGGTTGTGAAGTCTCCATTCCTAGAAACATTCAAAACCCAACCAAAAACATGGTCCTGAGCAACCTGCTGTAGCTGACCCTGCTTCGAATGGGGAAGGTGGACTGGATGACATCCAAAAGTTCCTTATGGCCACCTTGATTTGGTGATTCTGTGCATAGGATCACTGGGAGTCTGCTAGGACCAAGCTCGGTCCTAGGTCTTGAGTGTGCTGTGTGGTCCTTCTGCAGGGAAGTGTGGCAGCCCCTCTCTGCCCTTCAGGACAGACTTTACTGCAGCCTTTCAGCACTTGAAGGAGGCTTATTGGAAAGATGGCAATAGACTTTTTAGCAGTAGTGACAGGACAAGGAGTAATGGTTTTAAACTGAAGGAGGGTTGGTTTAGACCAGATCTAAGGAAGAAGGTTTTTACAGTGAGGGTAGTGAAACACTGGCACTGGTTGCCCAGAGAGGTGGTCGATGCCCCATCCCAAAGAAACATTCAAGATTAGGTTGGATGTGGCTCTGAGCAACCTGATTCAGTTGAAGATGCCTCCTCTCATTGCAGGGGGTTATACTAGATGGCCTTTTAAAGGTCACTTCCAACACAAATTGTTCTGAGGTTCTGTGTTTCTCATGCTTTCATGTTCTCTCCTGTCTGTGTAATATCAAGTGACGTCTTTATTGGAATCTACAGATTCACCCAAGGGCAGAAGGGTCATCTGTGGTCCCCAGATGGGGCAAACACTGTGCCTCTGCCCCCCAGAGCAGGATCATGAAGAGCTGATCTTGCAGACATGCTCATTACCAACAGACAGGACAGACACAGCCCCAGCTGTTGTGTGCTTCTCCAGTGGTATGAAACATGGGCTAAACCCCACTGCTCCTCTCCCCCCTGTCTGCACTCAGCGATGCTGAGAAGCTCAGGTGGCTCCTGCCTTTGATGGTGTCAGCTTGCCTCCCCCTAGTGCTTATCCCAGCTTCCTGCAATGCCAACATTAGGGGATTAGGCCTCTCCCTTGGGTTTGGTCCTGCTCAGTTTGTCTGGTTGGAGCTCAGGTTGTTTTTGAGGTGTATGGTTCTGACTGGGCTAGGTAGGAATAGCCAGGCGTGCTTATGATTCCTTTTCCTCCACCTGTTGGGGCCTTGGGCAACCTGATGTAATGAAAGGTGTCTCTGCCCGCAGTCAGGGGATTGGGACTAGATGATCTTTAAGAGTCCTTCCAATCCAAACCATTCTTTGCTTCTATGAGCATAGGCAATAAAAGTCCTCATATACAAAGTCCGAGGGTGAATATATTTTCTTGGGTGCAGCCAGCCTGAAAATCTGGGAGATGTGAGGGAAGAAGGATAATTGCTTTTTCTTTTTTCTCTTCAAATTAAACATAGTAACAAAGGGGAAATGATTCTTTCAGCTATTTGTCTGTCCCATCTGCTCTCAGCCTCCAGCTGGACATGACCTTCCAAACTGAATTGATCAGGAGAAAATACATTTTAAAAAAAGCAGTGTGTCACCTGAAGCTTGTTCAACACTCTGTTATTTAAGTGCTTTCTTGGCCAGGCTTTAAGTGGGAGCGGGAAGCAGGGAGGGCAGCCTGGCAGGAGCTGGGCAGAGAAAAACTGATGTGCTTGGTACCTGAGTGCTTGGAGGCATGACCTCACCTCCTAGCTGCCTCACACCCAGGTTTTTCCATTCATTGTGCCTGTGCACAATCCACCATCCTGGTTTTGGTGGCAAAATGAGTGTTTCGTCCTCCTGGCCCAGCTGCAAAGTTTTTGGCACTGAATTTTTTTCCATCTGCTGTGCTGCGATCTGGAAGCACAGACCTGGGTAAGGACACGTGTCTTTTTGCCACCATGGCTGAGACCTCAGTCTGAGCTGAGCTTTCCTAGGGGACCTGTCTGATTTAGGCAGTGCGATTCATCATTAAATGCCTCCCTCTGCCCTGTTCTTGCAGGGTTTTATTTTTGGATGGATCCACAGGTCTCAGTATTGGAGACAGTGGTTTTGGGTCATGCTCTCATGCTCTCCAGAGCAAAATAAGAGAGGGAGAAAGTTGTAAAGCAGTCAAGGAGTCCAGACATCTTAGAGAGGAGACTTAAAAGAGGGGATGGGGCATAGGGCTGAAATGGTGTGAAAATGTACCATTATCACCAGGGATATTTATAGCAAAGCTCTGCTGATGCTGGTACAGAGCAGGGAGAAGGTCTGGCACCACTTGGGCAGTGATGCTGCCCATGTCCTGGTGAGAGCAGAAGGCAGGATAGTGTCCTTCTGCCACCAGCATGATTAGCAAGGCCAGCTGAAAGCTGCAGGTCAGAGTGTGAGGAAGAGAGGAAGTGATTTCCCTTTGCCAAGGAGCCCTGCTCTTGATTTCCCTATCTGCTTACTTACACACTGTGTCTGGTTTTCTTCTGTCGCACAGGAAATCTGCAATGATCCACGTCTCTTTGTGGATGGGATCAGCTCCCATGACTTACACCAGGGCCAGGTCGGGAACTGCTGGTTCGTGGCTGCCTGCTCCTCCCTGGCATCCCGGGAGTCTCTGTGGCAGAAGGTAAGTGGTTCCCCATGCCAGGGGACAGCCTGTTCTCTACACCTTGGCTTTGCATTGTGTTTGTCCAGCTCAAAAACTGGTTGTCAGGGATGTCTCAGGTCCTGAAAAGCTGTTCATGTGTGAAAACTTCCGTTAAAGGACTGTCTTTCAAAGGGAAATAGTCATCATGACTGCAGTCACATCACACTCCAGCCAAACCCTTGGCTCATTTTTTAACCAAATGGATCAAATCCCATCCTGTCTTCCGGATCACAAACCTGAGCCTTACAATTCCAAAATAACCTGAAAGACAAGAAGAACAAAACTGAGGATGCTCAGTTGCAGCATTTGACCCCATTTCCCTAGATCCTGTGGTGTCACCTCTCTCTGGCTGTTTCGCATGTGCCCACCTTGGCAGTAAGACACCTTATGCTGGAGCAGCTAGGTTGATTTCAGGGTGTTAGTAGCTCTTCTGAGTCACTGTTTCCCCAAAGCATCCATCCCTGAAATGTCCCATGGCTGGATTGCACTATATAGCAGTGTTCTTTCAAGTGTGAGATCCAAAGGGTCGGAAGACCACCAAGGAGCTGCACTAGAGTGAGGGGCTGCAGACATAGAGAGAGTGTGGGGATGAAACAGGTGCTCAGTGCCACAGCCTTGAAGGATCTGTGCTGATCTTCACTATGTTCTCAGATACAGATGATGTCAGCCCCGTGAAAGCCAGAGCAGGGGGACTTCAGGCTCTGGTACAGGTGTGCATCATTGCAGGACAAGAGACCAGCAAGGCACAAGCACCTTTCCCTAGATTTTACTACAGAAGGCAGCCCGTGTGTGCAGACAGCACCACCTGCTTCACCCACAGCCTCCTACTGCCACAGACCTGAGAGAGCTCCCTCCGCCCCACACCTTTGCATCTGCTCTATGTGCTGTGGTACTTCAGTCTCTGCTTCCTGCGATGATCATGAATGTCAAGCTCAGGAATGTCTTGCGGTGTCCCAATTTTCTGTTAAAATCAAGGTTTTTCTTTATACAGAAACAGGATAGCTATTTTGGCTTTTGGATAAGGCTTCCTCCCATGGTGCCTGTGGTGACTGTTGTGGCTGTCATTACAGGGGTGGTGCATGGGGTTGTTTAGCTTGTTCCTCAGCATCATTGTCTCCCAAGAGTGAGCAGGGAAGTTGTCTTCCCTCCTCATCATTCAGTTCCAGCTCTGCCCTGGGAAATGCCAACCAAACAGACGCTGGGTCCCTTTAGACACCTCATTATTTCAGTTTGCCAATGGCATTGCTTTTCTTCCCTTGGCAATTTGACTGTGGGTGTTTGTGACTTCTCATTTTCCATGCCCCTAATTCTCAGAGGCTCTCTTTCACCTACCTCCTCTTTTCTTTCAGAAAGGTTTGGTTTATGGAATCATAGCATGATATGGGTTGGAAGAGACCTTAAGACTCATTTAGTTCCAATCCCCCTTCTATATCAGGGACACCTTCCACTAGATCAGGTTGCTCAACGCCCTGTCCAGCCTGGACTTGAGTACTTCCCAAGGAGGAGGCATCCGTAACTTCTCTGGGCAGCCTGTGCCAGTGTCTCCCTCATAGTAAAGAATTTATTACTTGCTGAACATCTTGGAGACAAAAATAATGAGGCCCTTCGTCCTCAGTATGGCTGCATGTGCAATTTGGGTACTGTTGCTGGACACCAAAATGTCTTTATTCATGGTCTGGGACGAGATGAAAGTTGCTGATGCAGGCTTTAGTATCTCTGAATATCAGTTCAGGGATCTTGGCCCAGGTCTCCCACTACTACTAGGAAATGTATTCCTGTTTTACACCAGGATGTAATGTAGTCTCTGAGTGTTCCTTGCTCCACTTCACACAGTGAGTGTCTCAAGTGTGGAGAGGGGGGATACAGTCAAGGAAATAGGATAGACCAGCACATCCCTGTGTATTCTAGGAGATTATTTTATTCACATTCTTTCTTCCATCTTGCTCTCTCCACATCCCTACTTCCCATTATACCTGTGTGATGTGTGTCACTGAGTGGGAATGGGGTACTACAATTTAATTTACAGCTGTTTTCTGAATTCCTGTGTCCTAGCTGATCCTACATTTTTTTACGTGAGATCTGGCTTCATGACACCCTTTCTATGAACCTTCAGAGGTGTCCACCATTTATGTGAAGAAATTAAGACCTTGAAATGAAGGGATTTAATTAATTTTCAGAAGCACTTTGTCCGAAAGGGTTGTCTGGAACTTCACCTGTGCTCCCACAGGTTGCATTGGTATTGCTCAACAGACAAAGGACAAGGGCCAGGCTTTGAAGCCAAGTGGTTCAGACACCCCTACATTTCCATCACCCAGCCTGGTCTCCTTCCCCTTCAGTGTCTTCCAGAGTGCAGGGCAGTCTTGGTTGGAGCACCACAAGCAGATGGCTCTGAGGACACTGACCTCCCAAAGTCCATTTCGTGTACATCTTCTACAACCTGTGGTTAGTTACTGCTCTCCAGTGATACCCTGAAGGCTGATCTTGTACCTCAGCAAGGCAGAGAAGGAACATTACATGGTGCCTAAGAGCTGGACCCGCACTGCAGTCTGTTCGTCACCAGGTACAAGGTCATTGCTTCTTCTACTGCTACCACATGTGGGGGTAAAAGACACAAGTCCATCCAAGCAAGAAGCATATGACATTGTCGCATGTAACTCAGCTCCAAAAGGTCTCCAGGGTTACCTGAAGGCATTTTTAACTTTTAAAACCCAAGGATCAACAGCTGTTACCAAAGATGTTTTAAAGACAGTAAACAAGTGAGGAAAGAGCTCAGAAAACAGCTAGAAGGGTCATTTGTCCTTTCAAATGGGGCTGTGTAGCTCTTAGCCTTCTGAACTCTACCCTCAGGGTCTTCAGGAGTAACAGCAGAATGGTGCCTGAAGAACAGTTCCCAGGAAATTACCCACCTTGGGCCCCTGTGTCTGTGGCTTGTCTGGCCAAGGCCAGTTTCTGATGGTCTTTTTTGGGACTTCCTCTGGAAGTCAAAGGGATTGCTCCCAGGAGTGGGAATGGGTGCTAATGAGTCAAGTGTGACAATGCAAATATTGGCACAGCCTTTTGTAAAAATATTATAGGAAAATTGTTTCCTAGAGTTCACTGAACCCTTTTTGAGCTCTCAAGTTGGCCTGCAAAATAATGCATGTGGTAGGAGCCAACCTGAATCACAGATAGGACAGAGAGAACCCAAACAGCCTGACTCTACAACATGTCTAAAGCTTTGTGCTTAAACTCTGCAGTCTCCAAATCCAAACCATACTCCACCATACTCCAAAGATACTTCATCATGCTTGCAGTAGTCGTGTCTTTTCCATGGTACACCCAAAACCATGTCTATGGTTTAGTCATTGATGGGGACACTTGGCAGAGGGGCATTTGGCTTGGCATGACATCTCTCTTCAGGATGCACAGCCTCATGAAGCCACCCAGCACCCTGCAAAGGGTAATGCATTCACCACTATCCCCCTGTATCCCACCCACTGTCTGGACAACCCACCAGCACAGTACTTGGTGCTCTGGATTTCCCAGAATCACAGAATGGTTTTCTGTGGGAGGTCCAACCCCCCTGCCAAAGCAGGTTAACCCAGAGCAGGTTGCACAGTATCATGTCCAGGCATGCTCAGCAATTGCTGAGGGATGAGTGGTTCCACATTGAGCACAGTGGTCTTGCTGGTGCTTTTGTGGGTTCAGAGCATCAGAGCTTGGAAAGCGGTTGTTTGAGTTCCTTGTATCTTGGAGCCACTTTTCTACCTGGCCCACAGAGACAAGCATTAAGACACACTATGCCTGAGTTCCCCTTTCCTGGGCACACAAAGAGGAAATGCACATGTGAGCACCCTCTCCAATTTTGTGCCAGTCTGTTCAAGGGCAGGCAGAACAACACTGGGAGGCTGCTGCCCACTTGCTGCTGCAGGAGCAGTGTGGAGCCTGACTCCTGCCAGCTGTGCCATCCAGAAAGGGACACAAGAGTCATATTACTTTGGTACTCATTGTCTCAGAGTCAGTTTATCCCTTGGGACCCTTGTGCCCTTTTCTGGATGGCATAGCCTGGCAAAAGCCACAAAAATAGTCTGGAGGGAAGTGGAATTGCGCATCCAGGAGGAGGGAAAGTGAAGGGGGGAACTTTTTGCTGTGTGTAGCTACTTAATCATAAACTCACAAAAAGGTTTGGGTTGAAAGGGACCTTGAAGATCATCTAGTTCCAACCCCCCTTCCATGGGCAGGGACACCTTCCACTAGACCAGGTTGCTCAGAGCCCCATCCATCCTAGATAGGAGACTGTGGACAAGATGGAGCTGGATTCTGGCTGCGGTTGCACAGTCAGGAGACAAAAGACAACAGCACAAGCTGCAGATTATCTTCAGAATGAGCACAGTCAGGCTCTGGAACAGGGGCACAGAGATGCTGTGGGAACTCTCTCCGTGGAGATACTCAAAGATGGACTGGACAGAGCCCCAGGCAACGTGATTCAACCCTGAAGTATTTCCTGTTTTGAGCAGCAGGTTGGACCAGACCCCTCCAGAGTCTCATTCCATCCTGAGTTACGCTATGAACCTACACCCAGAGACAGCTACTGCCACTCAGACCTGTCAAGGTGGCATCCCTGTCTGCATGCCTTCGTTTTGGGATAACGAGCCGTGGTTGTCAGGGAGGTTGCCAAGGAGGGTGACATCAGACATCCCTTCCCTACAGATTAGCGTGCACAGCAGCACCATCAGTTAGAATCTTGCAAACAAGTTGGAAGGGCACCCAGAGGAAGCACCGGAGAGTGTTTAGCGTCACTGGCCTGGGTTGCCTAGCACTGCTGGGACCCTGGAGAGGGGGCACCAGCTCTGGGGGCTTGTCATATTTTTCCCCCTGTGTGTCCTGTTTGAGAGCCAGACACAGCAGAGTAGCCAAGGTGATGGCATCTGAGGCAAGGATGCTTGAGCTGCCCTTCGTCTGCGATGAACAGCTCACCCAGTGCATGCGGCTGCGATTCCAGAGCCTGCAACAAAAAAACATGAGGCCTCAGGACGGCGAGAAGCTGCTGCGTCCCAATGAATGCATCTACCGAGTGGATTTCAGCCAGCAGCACAAACTGTGCTTCCTCCGCTGGGACATTCAGCTGGAGAGACCTGGGAAGGTCACAGTGACCGGCACCTCCCAGCACTGGACTCCTGATCTCACCCACCTTATGAACCGGCAGCTGCTGGAGCCAGTAGGCATCTTCTGGAAGAATCCAGGGGCCAAGAAGGTGGAGTGCAATGAGGCAGATGCCCAGGAATTTGGGGAGCGAATAGCAGAATTAGCCCAGATCCGGAAGGTGATGTATTTCCTCCTCGCTTTCACTGATGGTCTCGAACCAGCTCAGCTGAAGGGCTCCATTGTTTTTAAAGCCTGATACCCTCTTGCTCATCCTCGCTCCAGCTCTGCTTCTGTCTTAATATTTCTTTCTCTCAGTTCAGTTCTTGGTTCAGTTTTCATGTGCATCGTTTTGGGGTTTTTTTATGAGGAATGGCATTGTGATAAAGCAGAGAACAGTTCAGTGATTCTGGAACTGTTCAGCCTCGTGAAATGTTCCCTAAACATGATGTCCTGTGTCTGAATGATGAGGAGAGGGCCATGAGCTTGCTGCTGCATTGCCTGGAGTATAAGACTGTATGGTTGTGAATTCATCAGGGATTCACCAGGTCTAACTGGTGCAGGGTCTTGCTGGCTTGGAAATATGAGGCTACCGTAAGCCCTCAGACTGTGGCAACTGCATACCAATAACCTGGTAGAAAAATGAATAATTTCAGTACTAGAAGCAGGAGAAATCCATGGAGAGAGCCTCGCCTTCCAGTTTCCATCCTAGCCGTCAAAAAAAAGAAGTCTTGTTTGCAATGGAGTTCTACTCCTAATAAGGATGCAGAGTGCTTGCAGGCTACAGACACTTCTGCTGTGGACTGTGGCTGCTTGGTGTCTCTGAAGACCAGTCCCATGGAGAATTCATGTTGCTGTGAAGCTGAAGTACATTTAGACACACTGTATTCTGCGAATTGCAAACCTATGGGACAGACTGGGAGGTTGGACCAACCTTTTGACCATTGCCACCATTTCTTGCTGGGGGTCACTGTGCGGAGGGGTACTCCAGCACACCTTGTGCTGCCTGGAGTTTGCTGGTCCTGAGATGTGTTGGAGCAGGTGTGTGTGTGTGTGTGTCTGTGTCTGTGTGTGTGTATCTGTCTGTCTGTCTGTGCAGAGCCAGCAGCTCAGAGCAGGCTGTAGGTCTGAGCCAGCAGTGAGTCTGCTGCAGCAAAGCCAATTTGCACATTATTCTGTCCTTAAAGCACCCATGAATATATTTGCTCTGAAGTGTCTATAGAGAGGCTGCAGAGCACTTAGCAAATCTCAGAGCAGGATCTGCTGCTGTTGTCCCTGAAAAGCAGTGTCTCCTAACCCTCTACAACACAGGGAATGGTGTGGGGGTGGCCATGGGAACAGAGGATAGTGGTACCTTTATAAGTATTGGGGCAGGAGGGTGTTTTGTGCCTGGCTTGTCCCATGACTGTGAATAAACTACTAACTTTAGACGTTTCCTTTTCCTCCATCTAAAAGTGGAGGGCACTTCAACGAAGCTTCTTGAGACACACAGATAGAAAAGCCTCTTGAAAGAGTTAGGTATTATTACAATTGATCCTTGACTCAAATTGCACTCACATGTGGGTGAGTGCTCCTCAAGGTGTGGCCTGAGATTTTCCCAAGGTAAGTGAGGAGAGAGCAGTGATGGGAAAGCCAGGACAAGGGGACTTTGTACCTGTGACCTGCTGACTTGTGCACACCAGCCCCAAAAGGGTCCAGCCTCTTCTTCAAAGCCTTAAGAGATGCAGACTCCATGCCATCCGCAGCCCAACAATAGTGTATAAAATGACTTGCACAAGCTGTGCCAGGCAGAGAGGAGAAGGAAAGTAGGAAGATCATCTACTGGATGGAGAGATGGTGGGAGCTTTGAGTCTTGCCCGCAACGGAATCTCAGCAACCACCAAATCATACAGCCATGCCATGGACATTGCCAGAGAAGTTGATGTCTTTGTTTAGACTCCAAGAAATGCTGGACTCAATGAGTAGAGAGATAAGTGGATGCATCCCTGCTTGGCCACTGCATGGACCCACTGTTGGCCAACCCCACTTCTAGGGTCCTGGCAGACTTTCCTGTAGGAGACCTCTCCTTGTGCATCCTAGAGCAGAGCTCCTGACCAAATAACAGGTGCTGCTGGCAACATCCAAAGCATTTTTTTATTGTTAGGTCTCACAACATGCCATTGCTACATTGCTGGAGTAGGGTTCCTACTGCACATACCTCACTGGGTATTGATGTACCACAGTAAATAAAAGCCTAGCCAATGGGTTTCCCCTTAAGGACTGACGCTGTGTGTGTCTTCTTCATGCCTTCTTTTGAAGCTGCCCTAATCCTTCATGCAATAAAGCAGCACTCACCAAATTTCAACTCACTGTTGGTATTTTTGAGCCTCTTTTTATCTCCTGTAAAATGTAAAATGAGCATTTACCTTCCCTCTTTGTGTGAAAGGCTTCATGGAGTGTTGGAACAGTTTCACATGGTTTGGGGAGGGGTTTGAAGCTGGGCAGAGAACAGGTGGATCCTCCTTTTCTTCAGAGCTGGGGAAGTGAAGGGAGTAGTGTGATCTTTCTCTGCTGCAGGGAAGATGAGCCTCTTTTTATTAGTCATTGAAACTCTCCCTACACAGTACAAGCATGCCATGAAGGCTTTCAGAAATGCCGCCCTGTCCTGTTTCCCAGGCGAATTTCATTCTAGTTTGTGCGATAGCTCAGCAGATTGGTACAGCTGAGTGCCTGTCTCCTCATCCTGAGCTGGCAAGTTCTAGCAGAAGGCTTGGAGAATTTGGCATCTACCAATTCATTGTTCTAATCAGGATGCTTTTCCAGGGTCACAGGTGCCTTTTCTCTTAATTAGCCACTCTTAAGAAAATTGAGAAAAGCCCTAAATCAGCTTAAGGAAATGAATCTAGTGTTTCTGGGTTCCCAATTTACCTGCCTCTGAGCTCTTTCACTGTAAATTTATCCCACTAAAGGGTGTTGAAACTCCAGATTTTGGGAGCCCCTAAGCAAAAAGCAGCACAGTTGAGTGAATGAGCATGTAGCATCTCTGGAGATCAGACTCCTCTTGTTTCCTCTTTGATCAGTGTAGAAACATGACCGGTCCTTGCCCCTGGGTCCTGCTCTGGATGAAAGCTGACAGCTTTTGCTACCTTCAGTGGTGGAGAGTGTTCCCAGCACTGTCCCAGGGTGAAGGGATGGAGGAGGATGGTGGGGACTGGGATCTCCTACCACCACTGACAGTAAAGGCAAGTCTCAGAACCAGCCAGCTGGAAGCTATTGCTACCCACTCTGGTTGGCAAGCTGCCTTTAATCAATGCCATGATCATTTCTAAGCCCACATTAATAGCAAGTTGATTAGCATGATGGTCCTCTATGACTATTCATTAGGATGAGCTCCAGTCAGGAGGGAATTGATGGGCACTGATGGAGGACTGTCTGATCTTTCCTGGCGCTCTCCACAAAGGACTCTGGGACATGGCTGCTAGTACTCCTGGAAAACACCAAACCCTCCAAAAGTGGGGGGTTTTCATGTCTTTGTCAGCTCTGCTTCTATTGATCCAGACAACTCACAGTGCCGGTGAGCTTGCAGGACTGATGGCATCATTAATGTTTCAGTGTAGGAGCAATAAGAGGTCTGGTCTGGACCATTGCTGGTAGCTAAGTCATCAGGGTGCTCTTCAGAGAGCAGCATAATTACTGTTTTGTGGCACCAGACCAAAAAAAAGGCAGAAGGCTCTGACAGCTGGACGAGGGCCAAAGCACAGGACAAGTGGTCTTACAATGTCCCTGGGCTTCTTGAATAGCCACTTTCCATGCAATGTAGCTGTGTCCTCTCCTATCCCATCCCAAAACTTGCAGCTGTCTCCACAGGACAGTGATTGTTCAGTGTATTAGAACATAATACATGCTCCCAAAGGCATCTTGGGGTTTTTCCTCTCCAAGTTCATGATGCTTTGGGAGCAGGTAAGTAAAGGAGCAAAGGTGTGGACAGTCAGTCACATTACTGCAGCTGAATCAGTCAGTACTTGTCAACTATCAACTACAGTAACTATACATGACCTCCTAGCCTGCCCTGACCATAGAGTAAAAGCCCATTGCCTACACCCTCAACAAAAGCTAAGCTGTGGTGGGGTAGTTCCTTACTGTGTGCCTCTGTGTCCTGGTTCAAAACAAAATGTAGATCCTCCTACATGTAGCATCTGTGCCTGGCTGTGTTCATTTCTGTCCCAGCTGTTGGGTGAATTTTCCATCCAAAGCAAAGCTGGTGGTGCCTGCAGCCATGAAGGATTATGGACACTGACAGTTGCCTTTCTCTTGTGCCTGTCCCGCTGGCAGTGGCACCAGATCTGTGCCCCCTCATCTGTTCTTGGGTTTCTTTCAACCCAGACTATCTTTTCCTTCTTTCAGCAAGGCTTGCTTGGATGAACATAGTAGCTCTTGACAGGGAAGAATGGAGACCTTAAGGGGATGGGGATCTTGCTTTTCCCAGTTTTATTTAACAGAGTAGGTGTATTCAGAGTGCCTGCTCTCTGTTCATTGGCACCAGATAGATGAGTACAACACTTGCTCTTGGGTCAGTCAAGTCACACCAGAATCAAGTAGGAGAATGAGAAGGTGTGCTCTTGTAGTGGTGCCGTACTGACACTAAAAGGAACAAATGTGATCAGACTTCCGCTCCAATAGCCTATCTATATAAGTAGATGGCAGAAGATGCCCAGGGCAGGATTATAAGAAAGAAGACAAGGATCTCTAACTCCATCTTCCAAGGGACAGCGAAGTCTAAGCTACTCCAGGACATGTGAATCTACCCTGCATGGGAGTAACCAGGTCCAAAATCTGGCCTCAGCAGACTGCAAGCAAGTCCATTCCCCTCATATTCTTCCTTCTCTATAATATGGTCTGCATTAGTTCCAGGATAAGAATTATTCCCAGAAAAAAGTGACTAATTCAGATGCATGTGCCTCCTTTCTCGCAGGTCATCCCAGATTGGAAGGAGCAGGAGTGGAACCCTGAGAAACCTGAGAGCTACATGGGGATCTTCCACTTCCAGTTCTGGCGTTTTGGTCAGTGGCTGGACGTGGTGATCGATGACCGTCTACCCACACTCCACAATCAGCTCATCTATTGCCACTCCAACTCCAGGAATGAGTTCTGGTGTGCCTTGGTGGAGAAAGCTTATGCCAAGTAGGTACCAAGGCAGCTACAGGACAAACTGGGACATGAGCACTCTGTTTTTCCTTTCTATTCGTTCATCAATTGGTTTGCAGCAGTGGAAACAACAGCTTTCCTAGGGAGGAGTAGTGCATGTCTCAAACAGAAAAAAACTAAGAAAAAAACCCCCTTCTCTAGCCTTAATTTATCCTCAAAGCAAAATATCCTTTAACATTTCTTTAAGCAACACCTATCCTAGAGATTTCAAGTTTCTTTTACTTTGGCCCTATGACAAGAGTGCTGCAAGGAATGCAGGTCCTATTTTTTCACCCTGCTGGCTGTCCTCATCCACTTAAAGTTTTATTACAAATATTTATTCCCCAGGCTGCCCCAAGAATTGTCCCAGACCCCTTAAAATATCAAGCCAAAGTTGTTGCATCATCTCTGTCACCCTCTTTCAGGTTGTCAGGCTGTTATGAAGCCCTGGATGGAGGCAACACAGCCGATGCCTTAGTAGATTTTACTGGTGGGGTCTCTGAACCTATCGACCTGACTGAAGGGGACTACATCACTGATGAAGCCAAGCGAAACCTCCTCTTTGAGCGTGTGTTGAAGGTGCACAACCGGGGAGGCCTCATCAGCTGCTCCATTAAAGTAAGCAACCTTACCAGCATGGTCACAGTCTCATGGGAATAGGCATTTTAGGATGCAGTTGTCTTATATGATAGTAAACTTCTAAATTAGATGAGATAAATTGTAGCCAAGGGTTCTGACTTCTTGTGGCTGGCAAAAGGAATGAATGCTGGGTGCAAGCCTCTTTATTCCTCACTCCTATGTTCAAGAGCCCAGTTTCATCCCCCCACCTTTAAATGTTGTTAGGGGTTTCACTCCAGAGGAAGGTATTTTGATGTCTACATGTGGAAACCTCTACAAATGCTGGGGACCAGACCTCTGAATATAACCAGTAGAATGAGCTTTATTGTTTGTCTGTACGGGTGCTCAGAGTCCTTGTGGAACAGATGAAGAACAGAAGGGATCTAGCACATAAAGTGGCATCTGAGACATCTGCCAGCTGGCTCTTTCCCTGACCATTGATGCTCTTGTTTTTGGCTTAAAGAAGTCTATGGGGAAATCTGAGCTCCTGTTTTTTCCCAGTTCCTGCAAAGGCAGTCCCATCCCCCTGGTCTGAGCACTGTCTGTGTCCCCTGCCCAGGCAACATCAGCAGCTGACATGGAGGCTCGCCTGGCCTGTGGCCTGGTGAAGGGCCACGCGTATGCGGTGACGGATGTGCGGAAGGTCCGCCTGGGCCATGGCCTTCTGTCCTTCTTCAAGTCAGAGAAGCTGGACATGATCCGCATGCGCAACCCGTGGGGCGAGCGGGAGTGGAACGGCCCTTGGAGTGACACGTGAGTTGGGATGGACAGCTTGTTTAGGTGGGAAAAGCTGGGTTGGATGGAGCAAGCCTGGAGACATGAGACAATCTGACTACATCCATACCCATAGGTTAACATTGTGTGGGCAGCTGTGGAATGCTGTTTCAACCCACACCCTAAATGCGGTAGTTTCATTCCTTGCCCTAGGGTCCTGAAGGTCAACAGAAGGCTGTCTGAGCTTGGCAGACCTTCCCATTAAGGCTCTGGTGGATGTTGTAATGAAGTTGCCAGCATGTTTAGATTAGGTATTAGGAAGAAATTCTGTACTGAGAGGGTGGTGAGGCACTGGCACAGTTTGCCCAGAGAAGCTGTGGATGTCCTAGCCCTGGAAGCATTTAAGGTGAATTTGGATGGGGCTTTGACCAACCTGGTCTAGTGGGTGGTGTCCCACTGCTCATAGCAGAGGAGTTGGAATGAGATATTTAAGGTCTTTTCCAACCAAACCCATTCTGTGATGCTATGATTGTATATTTACACTAATGAAGCTTGTTTATAGCTCACTTTTTCATTCCCAGTCTTGTTCCAGCAAAATTAGCACCCAACAGAATCCATCTGTGCCACCACTGACTGCTCTTTTGTCTGTGGATGAGATGAGATGAGACTGAGATGAGATTGAGATGAGATGAGATGAGATGAGATGAGATGAGATGAGATGAGATGAGATGAGAGATGAGATGAACCAAGAGCTAGTGTAACCAGAGCCTTTGGCCAGAGTCAGTTTTATTATCTTCACTATTAGGGCTGTGATTGTACTTGCCAAATAAAATCTTGCCAGGCTGGATTCAACTCCACTGGTCAGTTAGGAAGCTGAAGTTCCAAGCCATGCTGGATTTCCCCTGTGTTTGGAAGATGATCTAACCAGAGCAGCCTGGGGACTCATTGCATGGCTGGAGCTTTATACAAGCCTCGTGCCTTTTGAACTCTTGTGTGTCCCCTTGCCTCTGAGTAATGATCCTGTTCTATTCCCACAGCTCTGAGGAGTGGCAGAAAGTGAGTAAAAGTGAGAGAGAGAAGATGGGGATGACAGTGGAAGATGATGGAGAGTTCTGGTGAGTCCCTTTTGAGGTTGTCACCACAGGCCATGCCCCCAGCATCCTCTCACCCCACGGAGCGTCATTTCCATGTATACAGCTATCCAGAGAAAAAACCTTACAAGCCCTAGGATCTTTAGTGAAGCCCCCTCTCTGAGCCCATGAGGGGTTAACTTTGGATGGCCATGACCCTAGGGTTGCAAACTGCTCTGCATCGTACCAGGGCCAAACTATTTCACCAGGATACTGAGAACCTGTTATAAATGGGCTGAACTTAATGGCCTCACTGGATACATTTCAGTACAACATACATTCTTGCATGGAGAGAGGGCCACTGTGCTGCTTCTCTCACCCTCAAACACATAGCTCTGTTGTTTAAACTGAAGAACTATTTGCTGCATGCATAGATAAAGGTATCTCCATCTCTTTTGGAGATACTTGCTGAAAAACTTTTGTTATTCATCAGCCTTCAGAAACAACCCAAACTCTCTAACAGGTGATGAAGGAAACGTTTGCAGTGTACTTTTCCAGGGAATGAAGCAGCATAACCCATCTCTGTCCTTTCCTGACATAGGATGACCTTCGAAGATTTCTGCAAATACTTCACAGATATCATCAAGTGCCGTCTGATCAACACATCTTACCTGAGCATTCACAAGACCTGGGAAGAGGCAGTGCTACATGGGGCATGGACCAGAAGCAATGACCCCTTGAAAAACCGCTCTGGAGGCTGTATCAACCACAAGGACACCTTTTTGCAGAACCCCCAAGTGAGTAATGGAGCAGAGAGCCTTCTGAAGCCTTCGCATGTGCTTCCAAATGATTAAATTTCCTACAGGACCTAGAAGACCAAAATGGCTACCAGACCTCTAATAGATTAATTGTACTTATGACCATTCTCTAGCTGAGCCTGCTGAGCGCACAGTGTGCCCAGCATCCAGGCCAACTCTATTAACCTTTTCCCTCTTACCAGAGAGGCTGCATCCAAGTGCCTGGTGTAGACCATCTTGGCACAAACAAAAAGCAAACTGTACCACAGGGTGGTAGCAGTGTTGGCTGGTTCCAGTCAAACAGGGTCAGGAATCTTTTCCAACAATTTGGATGTCTGAATGATCAAATTCCAGTTATTTTGCCCAGCCTTTGGCACTGTTAAATTTACCAGGACAGGTGTAGTCTGTAGGGCCATTTTCTTCTAGCATGAAGTTTATCTCCTGGAACAAACTTTTCAAGAGGAAAGGAGGCTGAGGGGGACCTTATTGCTCTTTACAACTACCTGAAAGGAGGTTGTAGCTAGGTAGGAGTTGGTCTCTTCTCCCAGGCAACAAGTGATAGGACAAGAGGAAACCGCTTTAAGTTGTAACAGGAGATGTTTAGATTGGATATTAGGGAAAATTTCTTCACTGGAAGGGTGAAGACATTGGAAGAGGCTGCCCAGAGCAGTGGTGAAATCACCGTTTCTGAGAGTGTTCAAAAGGTATGTGGATGTGGCACTTGGGAACATTGTTTAGTGGTAGATGTGGCAGTCCTGGGTTAAAGGTAGAACTCAATGATCTTAGAGGTCTTTTCAAACCTAAATGATTCTGTGATTCTGATTATCTTGTCCTGCTTTGAATGAGGATTCTCAGTATCATAAGCCATGTGAGTCCTTCATCTAACAAGCAGATGAAGGAGGACCTGGTCCATTGCAGGAGTTGTCATCAAGGACATGGGAGAGTTGTTTCCAGCTTCCAGTTCTGTATTATCCTTCATCTTGGGTTTCTGTGAACATCAGTACCTCTTCCTGTGGGTGAAAATCTTGGTATGAGACTGCATCTAGACTCTTTGGATGCTGCCAAGCAATTAAAAGACTGCATTTCAGTCTTTCTCTAAGATGAGCCAAAAAGATTATGCCAGTTCTCAAGAGTGTGGAATGTGCATTCTCAGTGCGGGTACTGTCCCTGCAATGAGGCAGATGACATGAAACTGAGGTTCAACATGATGTGATTCCACCACCACCCATGCCCAGTGATCTTGTCTTAATGACTTCCTTTGCTTCTAGTATGTGTTTGATGTGAAGAAGGCAGAAGATGAAGTGCTGATCTCCATCCAGCAGAAGCCAAAAAGGACCAGTCGCAAAGAGGGCAAAGGAGAGAACTTGGCCATAGGCTTTGATATCCATAAGGTAGGCTGGAGTTTTCTGCATGTTGACCTGAATGTCAGCACCGATTTGTTAATAGTGGAGTGGTACATAAGTCCTGCATAATCATGTTGTTCATTTAAGCATTATCTGGGTGCTTTTGGAATGCCTTCTGAACAGCCTGCCCCACTCTAGAGATGAAGAGGGATTTCAGAGGTATGCAGTGACAGCAGGGACAACAGGTGGCCCAGAGAAGTTATGGATGTTCCATCCCTAGAAATATTCAAGGTCAGGGTGCAAGGGGCTTTGAGTAACGTGTTCTAGTGGAAGGTGTCCCTGGCCATGGCAGGGGGGTTGGAACAACATGATCTTGAACGTCCCTTCCAACCTAAACCATTCTATGATTCTGTGTAGTTCTCCTTGGTAAAAGCAATGATTAGTCTGTTCTCTCCAAATGTTGAAATCTCTTAGATTAATCCTTATGTATTGCATGCTGGACCCCCAGTGTTACAAGAGTCAAGTCCCTAAGTCAACAGAGTTGGGAAAGCCACATCCATGGTTGTCTCCCATCCAGCACCATTGGGACCATTTTGCTGGTTCTCTTAGCTCCAGGTCTCCCAGCACTGTGGACTCAGTCCTTGCAGTCTGGTCCCCCATGGTGGATACCAGGACACTGTCAGACAGTGGCAATCTGGTGATCATCCCGCTGTGGTCTCTGCCCAGGTGGAGTTGAATAGGAACTACCGGATGCACACCCTGCAGCAGAAGGTGGCCAGCTCCATCTACATCAACTCCCGCAGCGTCTTCCTGAGGACAGACCTGAAGGAAGGCCGCTATGTCATCATCCCAACCACATTTGACCCTGGTCATGAAGGAGAGTTCCTTCTCAGGATTTTCACAGATGTGCCTTCAGATTGCCGGTAAGGAGCATGAGCAGTGATAGGGAGGAGCTGGATATTTGGAGACAACCCTGTGCTTTTGCCTAATTGTTTTGCTGAGTGGTCATGGCCTTATGGGGAGCTGGTGTTTGGCTTCCCTTCAAGGGTGGTCAAGAGATATGGTGTATTTACAGGTCTTACCACAAAACATGCAGAGAAGCTCCCAGTCTGCTTCTAAGCATGACATGGGAGAGCATCCCAAACCTAGGTTGAGGAGACAGGAGTGGGGAGCAGAGTCTGACAGTGGACAGTGCATAGTCTTTCCCTTGTACCAGAACAAACTCTCTGGGTTAAGGCTGGCACCTCTTAAAGGCCACATGTTTTTTCTTGCAGAGAGCTGACACTGGATGAGCCACCCCACACATGCTGGAGTGGGATGTGTGGTTACCCACAAATAGTATCCCAGATCCATGTCATTGCTGCAGCTGGGCTCAAGAATCAGGACTCCCAAGGAGGTACTGGTCTCTCCCTGCCTGTTGTCTAACCCTGGAAGACTTGGGAGGTGGTTTCTTCAGTGGAAAAAGGGGGATGTGGTTTTATGAAGTGTCACATTGCTGGGATTTTTTTCAGTGAACATGCCTGATTGAGACACCACAGGAAGAGAAAGTCCATGGAGAATCAAACTCACTTCTTGCTGTGGACATGATCTTGGAGGTGTTATATTTCGGCTGTTGTCTGAGATCCTCCCAAAATTTCCCCAAAGCTCTTAGCAGTAGTCCTATAACAACCCAGGCTTTCCTCCTGAGTATGAGCATCTGTAAAAGTCTGGAATTCTATTTAAGGGCTTTTTAGTAGGAAGGACAGATAAACAATTGAACAGGCTGATGTGCAGTGTTCATGACTGGAGTCTGGATAAATGTCTATCAGTAGAGGGCTGTGTATCACTAGAACCCTGAAAGTAACAAGCAGAATCTTTTCTAAGCAAGGACTAGCCAACTATGCTTATTTATCACATGCCACAAAGGAAGTCCTTCTGTCCTATCTGGTATTTGGGGAGGGAATTTTACCCTAGGCAGGTTGTTTTTTCTTGGATGATTTGCAATAGCTCAGTGTCTCTGGAGCAATGCAGGGAAATCTGTAGCCAAAGGTCTCCGAATGTTCACAGAAACAAGGAGACCTATCTTTCCACATTTTTTTCCACAAGTGGCCCTTAGGAATTGCTTTCTTCCAGCTGTTTTCCAGCTGTTCGGCTCCTACCACAAATGGCATCTCTTGTACATGCCAGCCCAGGACTTTCACACTACATTGGAAATAGTGATTTACAGATAGGAATTTGGCTCTGGCTGATGGAATATGAGGATTTAACAAGACATCCCAAAAGACAAGATTGGTTTGGAAAAACAGCTCTGAAATCCACAGCTGTGTCTCATCAGGGAAGCCAGGTCCTTAGAAACAGAAAGCAAGGAGCTGGTCTGACAGTCAGAGATGTGGTTCCTAAATCTCTGGCCCTTAGAAGGGGCTGGTTTGCTCCTCTTCATTTCCACATTTCCATGGGACAAGAAAACTCATCCAAACTGGTGTGTGTTTCCTTCATAGCCACTGAAGCTCATGTAAGAAAATGCACCCTGGCAATTAAATTTCCATAGCAATAGCTCATTCTCTACTGAAATTCCCCAAACAAACACTTGTTTCATAAAAGGAGAATATTCACTAATGAAGGACTCTCCTTCTGGAAGCTCAGGTATCATCCAGCTGTAGGCTGGTAGTCTGTGAACTTAGTAACTTTTTTCTCCATCTGGTATTTGCTTGTGTGAACCTTTTTCTCTTCTCCATGGTCTTCTCCTGCCTGCCTTCAGGAGAGCAAATTCTGAAAGGAAAGTTGAGCAGGATAAAGTTCTACATGGAAGATTTCTCACAATGGTCAGGAGGATTTGGAGGGATGAAGGAGTGTTTATGTAGTCTATAGGGCCAAAGAACAGGTGGCCATTTAATGGAATCATAGATTGTTTAGGTTGGAAAAGCCCTCCAAGGTTATCAAGTCCAACCATTAGCCCAGCACTGGCAAGCCCACCACTAAACTGTGTCCCCAGTTGCCACATCTACGAGTCTTTCAGATACCTCCAGGGATGGTGACTCCACTGCTGCCCTGGGCAGCTTCTTCCAGTGCTTGACAAACCTTTTGATGAACTAGTTTTTCCTAATATCCTGTCTATACCACCCCTGGCACAACTTGAGGTCATTTCTTGTCCTGTCACTTGTTTCCTGAGAAAAGAGACTACCCCTGACCTGGCTACAACCTCCTTTCAGGTAGCTGTAGGGAGCAATAAGGTCTCTCCTGAGCCTCCTTTTCTCCAGGCTGAACAACCCCAGCTCCCTCAACTGTTCCTTATCAGACTTGTGCTCCAGACCTTTCACCAGCTTCTTAGCAGACCATCATGACCTGCTACCCAGGGACAATGTCACCTAATAGAATTAAGCCTGAGCCCAATAGCTGAGCTTTGTGGACATCATCTGGACTGTGACAAAGTCTTTGGCAGATACCGATCTCCTCTGGTGGGATATGGAGGCAAAGTCCTGTATGATACCTCTGGAAAAGGGCTCTAGGGAATTACAGAAGCTAAAGTCTGTAAAAGGGGGATCTGCAGCTGTATAGAATAATGGATGTAGCTTAAAACCATGTCATAAAACCATGTAGCTTAACCTATACAGCTTATCATTAAGTCAGCAGTCTCAACAGAAAGGAATTTCTTGGGAGACTGGAGGTCTCCTTGTTCTCAAACAGAACTGATAAAAGAACATAAAGCTAACAAACTAGACAAAACTGTCCTTATGGTTGTACAAAGGGCATAGACACTGTTCAAAAGACATGATGGTGTGCCAAAAGTGGGAGTTCAAGAAAAGAACAACATAAAAAGGTTGAAGAATTACCACCCAAAGGGACCACCAACTCAAAACAGGAGGCATGTCAAGGGTAGAAACAATTCTGGGAAAGGGGTGGAACAGGATTATGTAATGCTTGAATTGTTAATTAAGTAACTAAATAAAGGCACGAGGCTTTTGTAACTCATGCATGCACGCCTTTTGGAGAATCTAATCTCTCATGTATCTGACATCATAAATAGAAGAATGCTGCCTGTTAAAACTCATAAATTGAGCCTTAGGGGTTTCTTTTAAGAGCCAATTTTAGGCTTCGCAACAAAAAAATTCCTTTTTCCCTCCCCAGGAGCTGATCCTTATGTGATCATAAAGTGTGAAGGACAAAAAGTTCGCTCTCCAGTGAAGAAGAACACAGTATCACCAGAATTTGATGTGAAAGGGCTCTTCTACCGGAAGAAGCCAGGACAACCCATCATTGTTCAGGTACATGGGAGGCAAGCAGTGACCAAGGGATGGAGACCCTCTCTCATTTGGACCACCTGAGCCCTCTCCTCACACTGTTCACAGCAGATCTGTTCCCCAAGGTTGAGCATGACTAATTATTGCAGCTCAACCTCTTCTCACTGCAGTGACATCTGCTAAAGGCATGTCCTCCACCCCTCTCACTTACAGAGTGACACCCTCACACCTGATCACCTCCCCTGCTCCAGCTCAGAGCAGGTCCCCATTAACCCTTTCTTCCCTCCAGTGCGTGAAGGTTGGCTGCATTTGTGAAGGAGCTGCCCTCATCCCTGTTTTATTTCCACAGATATGGAACCACAACTTAATAAGTGATGAGTTCTTGGGCCAAGTGGCACTCACGGGGCATCCCAGTGACCGGCAGTCAATGCACACGCTGCACCTCCAGGACAGGGGGAACAGGAGGTCAAACGATCTCCCTGGAACCATTGCTGTGATGCTGCTCAGCAGTGATGTCCTCACTAACGTTTGAATACTCAAGGATGACTCTTCTGGTGCCACATACGTGAATATAAACATGCACACATACATACATATATATAGACACACACACAGACCCTACCTACCATCTGCAAAGTGTATATGAACCATGCATGCATTCCACTCAAAGGAGCCAGTCTTGTGTTTTCAGTGTTAAAAAATGGTGCCTTTTTTCAGGGGAACCACAATGATCCTTCTGCTGGCATCTTCTGCAGCCTCCCTCTCTGCCATGTGCCCCGTGGGATCGCTGTGAGCACGCTGTGTGTCCTGACAGCCAGAGCACAATGCCCTGGTGCTGTTTGTTTACACAGGCTGGCACACACACGTGCCGCCATGCACACGTGTGGCCACTGCGGTCCCACCAGCTGCTTCTTCAATGTGTCTACTTGGGTTAAGAGTAGTGTGCATGGAGTTGTCTCCCTTGAAATTGCCATTTAATCACTTATCTGTGGAGGTGCCACAGCAAAGGAGAAGCGGAAAAACAGTGGAAGAACAGGCCTTTTGGGTGTTTTTGGGGTATGGGTTTGTATACTGCAACTGGAAGGAAACTGCACCAAGGCAGCCCAAATCCCAAATTCACAGGGGCAACAAGACCAAAGGCTCTGTCATTTAGGTACAAGCTGTCTCCACCCGTTGTTCAACCCCATGCAACTCTGAAGTACACAGACATGTCAGCTGTGGTGGGACATTGTTCTCTGGGATAAAGTTTTTGAATCAGTCTGGACTTGGCTCCTGCGTGTGCCTCTTGAACTGCCATGGTGCCTGCTGTCTCCATGTCTTCATGCTGTCCCCATCCCAAGAGCTCACCTCAGGAGCTGGGGTGGGTTGTCTGCTGGAGCCATTCAGTATTTAGGTAAGAGGAGATTGGTTCCTCTGAAGGCCAAAACGTCAGGTCCAAGGGAATGGGGAGCTTTGCTCCACAGACTCCATCTTTACTGCTGCATACAATGCATCATTTCTCAGTGCCTCGCTTTCCCAAGTTCTTTTAAAAAATAGTGGGATTTTAGCTAGTGCTAGAGGAGCACTGATCCCAGTGCAGCCTGAAAATGCTACGAATATGTAATTCATACCAGTGTCCATCTCTCACCTTTAATTTCCGGTCTCCTGGCTTGGAGGTTGAGTTGCACAGTGGTAGAGGCAGTCTCATGAGCACAACCCAAATGCATCCTTGGGGGCGTGTCTGGGGCCACGGTCTGCTCCTGATTTCCATGAAAACTGGGTTAATCTTCCTTATTCCACTGGGTGGCAGAATCCGGCTTCTTATAAACCATCCCAGATAAGCCAAACAACAACCCATTGTCTGGCCGTTCAGCAGCTGATCAGGACGGGTTTCAAACCATTTTTTCCTCCTGTTATTTGGGGTTTTTTATTCACGTGCCTTTAAAATGGTGCAAGTTAAGGGATTTTTCCGTCAGATTTTCTAACAAGCCAATCTTTTTCAGTCACCTGCATGCAAGTGGAAATTAATACAGATCATAAAATATTCTAATCTTGGCAAATTTTGGCCTGAGCAAAGTCCTTTTTCTGCAAGAACAGTTGAACAGGAAAGCCTTCTTTTGCCGTAGCAAGTAGGGTTTCTGCTTGTCCTAGTGAAAACCCATGTTTGTGCTGCAAGTCTATATTTTTCTTTTAAAAGTCCCTAAAGATCTCCTGAGTCTATAACATAATAAAGTGTGCTCCAAATTCACATCACCTTCCAGCTCAGTTCTAGGTGCATCCAGAAGCAGACAGTACAACTGCATCAATTTTGCAGGCTGTTTTTCTCCTTTCCTCATCTTCAGAGTTTACCTCCTGTGGTTATGAATTGGGTTTTTGATAAAATCTTTCCAAATTTGCACTGAGAACCCTTCAACATTAAGTGCCATTACAGGGACCAAGATTAGTCCAGCATCTTGCAGAATTGGCTTAAATGCACCTAGTTAGGTAAAGTGACATTTTAATCCCACGGGCAAAGCAAGTCCTTGAATTTGGGCAGACTGATTCAAAGATATTTTCGTTTTATTCTGGTTTTGTTTATGGGACTCATCACTGAACGTAAATGGAAGCAGCATTGTGGGGCTAGACGGTGTCATTTGGGTCTTAGGAGAAGATCTCACAGGCTTATGTTCAGAGTGATACATGAGAGGGACTGTGATGCCCAAAGATACCTCCCCTGGCAGGGAAATGAGCTGTTTGGCATCACAGGAATGTGACAGGAGCTTTGCACCATCAGCAGCAGATGGAGGTATCCAACTTGCCTGCATTAGCCTTGTTTTCTCAGGAAATCAGGCTATGGATAGCTTCAGCAAAGGAGAGACATTTGGTCAGCAGTGCCCTGCCATGTGCCAAATCACACCATGATCCCCAAGGAGTGGTGCTGAAGCTTACCAAGGAGTGCCCTGGTACCCATGGGCAGCCTCCTTTCTTCCTACAGAGAATCAAGCCATAAAGAGAGGAAAGGCAGCTTTTAAACAGCTTCTTAAAGAAAAATCTTCACACTATTTCAGGACCAAAATGTCTTAATAGCAGTAATATTTATCCTTTTTTTCAAAAGCTTTAGAAAAGTTAGAGCAGAAGCCTTCCCCTTAGTTACTCTTTTTTTTTGTCTTGTTTGTAGAGCAGATATGGAAATGCCATTCCTACTGTTGATGCCTTTTCTCTTTGAATGAAGTAGACAGAAATATTCAGGATTTTTTTGTCTGAGAGGAGTGCAGGTCTGATAAGCACTTTCCAGTCCCTCCCAGGTGGTGTAGGACATGTCTCTGATTTATTTTACATTTCTTTTGTTAATCATTTCAATGGTTGCAAGCAGCCTGCCATTACCCTCTGTGAAATCCATTTCTTTTTGACGTCTGTATGTTAGAACAGGCTGTGACTTGTCTTCATCAACAAAGGCACTGAATTGTCACGCTGCACAAGATCAAAGAGTGGTCCAAACAGAAAGCCAACATTGTACAGCTGTAAACCTCCTATAAATAAATAAATTGTGTATATTTTATTCAGACTCCTTGTCTTTAAACTGCTGTCTTCTTCCAGAATGCTTTTGATGGGCACAAGGTGGCTCTGAAGAGCCTTTTGTATTGGCTTGGTTCACTTAACTCCATTCAAATTATTTTTTCGGTGAACTTTGAGACTGAGCAAGGTGATCTGCATGAGTATTTCACACAAGGTTACACTCACGTTCACTGAGAAAATCCACAGAGGGGATGGGTAACCTCGTTTGGCTATAAACCTTGCCATCTTATGCCCCAGAGTCACCACAGTGCAAGGAACTTGTGTTTTGAGCCTCATCTCACTTGCAAAAATATCTCCAGATCGCTAAAAAATAAGGGGAAAGAGTTTATGGGCAAAGCAGGAGGGGGAAGTGTGTTTTGGATGGCTTTCCCTCAGAGAACAAGCCTGCATATTGCACATGGGGAGCATTTGAAAAGTGTGTCCCTGCCCACAGAAGTCTCTGGTCTTGCTGTTTTAACACACAGATCCAAAGTGTTGGCACTGAGATCTGGCTTCCATCTCAGCCTCCAGCTCCCACCTGCACCAGCTGCCTGTGCTTAAGGTCCTTAGAATGGAGGAGCTGTGTGCTTCTGCAGCCCACCCTCAGGAGCCTGGAACAGACATATGGAAAAAGCCATTTTATTGTGGGATGGGGACACTTTCCCAAATCCTCCAGCTCCTGGGATCATCCTCAGTGACAAAGTGTGTCACCAAATGCTGCACAGAGAAAGGAGCATCTCACCCCTTGCCTCCACCGCTGAAACAGCTTGCAAGGGTCTTTCCTCAGGGAAAAGCCTCACAAACATCTCAACCCCTTAAACATCCTAGTACTCTGGAGAGTGTTGTAAGCAGTAGACCTGGCTGGGCACCTTTGGGAACTGTGATACGTGTTGCTGAACAGATCAGGTGGCTTTAATGAGTCCTGTTTTGTACACATTCTAAGAAAAGGTGTATGGAAGACTGGAAAAGCCACAGATCATCCTACGGTCATGGAGGTCATGCCTCCCCACGAGCATCCACATCTCAGTTTAGTTGGTAATGTGGCAGCGGGCTTAAAAGTGGAAGTTGCTTTGCAGCCCTGCCTATCCCTGTGCTGGTAGTACACACGAGCATGGCAAGCAGGGATGTTTTAATTGATGTGGGACCCCTGCAAGTCAGTGTGGAGATGTGGGGAGATGGTGCATGTTTGGAGACCAGCAGCAAGCATTAAAGTAGTTCACGGCTCCAGGCAGGATCCAGCCCAGGCGCACCAAAGGTCCTGCAGCATCTCCTTACCCCTCCAACATTGTCATTTGCCAGGGATTTCTGCACACAAATGTTAAGTATAGTTTTTATAAGGGACTTAATTAGGACTTTTTATAAGGGCATGTGGTGATAGAACAAGGGGGAATAGCTTTAAACTGAAAGAGAGCAGAGTTAGATTAGGTATTATGAAGAAATTCCTCACTGTGAGGGTGGTCAGTCACTGGCACAAGTTTCCCAGAGAAGTTGTGGATGCACCATCCCTTAAAGTGTTCAAGGCCAGGTTGGATGAGGCTTTGAGCAACCAGGTCTAGGGGAAGGTGTCCTTGCCTATGGCAGAGGGTTTGAAATTAGATTGTCTTGAAAGTCCCTTCCAACCCAAACCACTTTGTGATCATGTGATTCTATGATGAATTTGAAATTCAGTCTCCTTTTCACCTGAAAGAGCCTCTTCATGAAGAAACAGACATCCTACCATGGCTGAAAGATAGTGCTGGAATAGTTCTTGCAGCTGGATCCTCTGTAGCCTGTAACTTCCCATCCTAATGTCCCTATACATTGCCCCCCATACGGCTATGAACCTCCTGCTGCTCAAAAGGGTGAGGGATTCCCAGCAAGAAGGGCTGCAGACATAGTAGGGCCTTCAACAAGGGAATGCCTGTCCCTCAGAGCTATTCAGGTGCTACCACATCCTTGGCCAATACCCCAGGTGTTAAATACCAGGGATTAGCCCATGACCCACAGCCATGGAAATCTGTTTTAAGCAGTTGTTCAAATGCTCCTTGCACACTTCAAATCCCACCTCCAAATCCAGTGGTGCAGGCAGAGGAGCACGTCCAGCTCCTGGAACAGCCTCCCTCGCTGCCTTGCCACACACCCATGGGTCATGTTGTGCATAAGGAAAGGCTGCCACAGCCTAGCCCCTGCCTCTGGATGCCCCCTGGATGCCCCTGCATCCAGGCACATCAGATGTAGTCCAGAGCAAAGCCCAAGCACAGGCAATATCTGCCCTCACATACACACCAACCATATTGACACAGTGAGTAGGGCTTGAGTGAAACCAGGCATGGCCCTAGGTGATCACAAATCATCCGTCTTGAGCTTAAAGTCAACTGAGTCCATTCATGGCTGAGGGCTGGGCAGCAGCAAGGAATTTCTAAAGGCTGGGAAAGGACAGGAAGGACAGACACCACTCAGAAGGTGACTGTACTATCATTTCTACATTTTGAGCGGTTCCTGGTTGACTTTGAAAGAAGGAGGCTCCCTCTGATTGCTCCCTGCTTCTACAGTATCACCAAAAAATTTCAGTCATCCAGGTGCACAGAGCATTTCAGGCCCCCTCATTCCAGACTGGAGTTTAGAAACAACTTGTGTGATAACACTGCAAATAAAAAGATGTGTTTTGCACCATTAAGTAGGTAAAATGACATGATTTATACCTAAGTAAGAAACCTTGGTAATGTTTCGGAGCACAATTAAAATCCAACCCCACCTTTTTTAGCAGGAAGGAAAAAAGACGCTAGCCCAGATTCAGGCAAGGAGTCATCAGGTCAGAGTTAAGCTTCTAGGCAAAACCTCAGCTCCAAGTTTCCTGGTCCTCAAGTGTTTTCCTGTCCAAGTTTTCACATTTACAAGTGCAGGCTGGTATATTCAAACCTAAACTCCTGTCAGGTCCTGGACTCACCCCACAGAATCTCAATACAGTTGCTTGCACAACCCAAAGACCTCTTTGCACAAGGCAGGAGGATCCTTCCAGCCACCCCTTTGTCCAAGAAGCCATCAGGGCTCTGCACAATGAGGACTTCAAAGTGCAGCTTAATTTGTAGCAGGGATCTTCAGGTGTCATTAAGACATTTTACATGGGCAAATGCTGGTAGGACAAAGGGAAATGGTTTTAAACTTAAAGAAGGATTTATGCTAGCTATGAAGAGGAAATTCTTTACCGTGAGGGTGGTGCAGCACTGGAAAGATTGCCCAGAGAAGCTGTGGATGCCCGTCTCTGGAAGTGTTCTAAGCCAGACTGGACAGGGCTTGGAGCAACCAGGTCTAGTGGAAGGTGTACCCATTCATGGCAGGGAGCTTGAAACTAGATGATCTCTAAGGTCCCTTCCAACCCAAGCCATTCGATGATTCTACGATATCGTGGTCTGGGGCAGACCCCGGGGATGCAGGAGTACCGGTATGGGGATGCTTAGGGAGCGCGGTGCTTGCGATATCACCAGATTGTAAGTACACCCATACGCACACACATTCGCACACCCACACCCACACCGGGGGCTGGCTGTATCCCGGCTCCTCCCCCGATAAGAGGCTCAGCCAGGGCAGGCGCTGCCCTCGGTCGGTGCCGGAGGCAGCGCGGCTCCGCGTCGGACACCAGTGCTCCGTGCCCCCGCCGTCCCTGGCCATGCCCCGCTAAGGTAAGACGGAGGAGGGGAGCAGCCGGCACTCCGGAAGCCAGGCTGGGGATGCTCCAGGTGGGGTGCAGTGGGTGCAGCGGGGATGCGATTGGGGTGCGGTGCGGTACGGTGCGGTACGGTGCGATGCGGTGGGGCACGGTGAGGTGTGATGGTTGTCATGGACGGGGGTGCTCCCGCCGGGGCTGCGGGCAGGGAGTCGGATTAAATCTGGGGGAGAGGCTGGGCTCGATGGGAGGGGGGAGGCGACACGACCGCAGACCTGCCGGCAGTGCCCAGCAGACCCGAGCCAGCTCGGCTCCTGCAGCACGGATTAGCTGCTCGGTAATTTCTAGCTGCCGCTTAATTTGGCTGGGATCACCTCGCAGTGAGCTGGAGTGAAGGGTGGAGGGCATTGCCCGTCTGCACTGCGCTGTGCAGCCCCCCACGCCTTTGCTCCACAGCTCTTCTGTATTCAGGGATACCTCTGGAAGTGCTTGAGGATGGGGAGAGGCTGCTGGGGAGATATCCCTGCTGCACTTGCGATGGCACAAGACCCCAGGAGTCCTCCTAGTCCACCTCACCCTCTCCCTGCTGTCACCCAGCGCCAAACACATCATTTAGGTGGATAACGCATAGCCCGCTCTTGGACAGGTGTTGCTCGTCAGGGAGCAGCAGGAGTTTTCCCCGGCTGCAGTGTAGCACAGCTTGTGTCTAGGCTAGTTTTGGTGGGCTGTCTTCTGGATCACACTAGTGCTGATAAGCAGATCCCAGGACCTTCCCAGGCTGTTCAAATTATTAGGACCATCCTTGGGCAGGAACTGAGACCTGACATGGGATAGGCAATTCTCACAAAGCAGTTTGCATTTTACTGCCTGCTTTGGAAGGATAGTGTTTTGTACGTGGGTTGTGCTGGACCAGCTGAGCACTGTACCAATTTCATTATCCTAAGGAAAGTGGAACTGTCATCTCTTAGCATCTCTGGGAAGACTGGAGTGTATGTTGGAGGACCTATTATGCAGGCAACATGGAGGGAGAGTTTGAAATGCAACAGACCAATGAGTCTTAGATTGCCTGGTTGCCCCGGGATGCTAAATCGCCCTGCAAATGGAACTGGCTGGAGTCAGAGGATCTTCTCATGGTCCCACACTGTTGGCATGAGAGTGCTCCATAGTCTGGGCAAAGGATGTTCAACAACCAACCCTATGGGGTTAACCTATGCATTACACTGAGATATCAAGGATGTTGCAAGCTAATTCACACCCTGTCCGCTCTAGGATGCTATGGGTCCTATATCTCTTCCCATGAGGTGAGGGACCGCAAGGTCCCAACACTGGTAGCGTGAAGATATGGGATGTTTCTGCAGCTTTGGATTGAGCTTTGCCAACACTTCAGTCAAAACCTGCATCTCTGGGAGACCCTGAGAAGTCTCCCACCTATCCTGTGCCTCAGCTGTCCCATGGACAACCAAAGAGATACATACAAGGGCAAAAACCAGGACAGCACTCCCATTTTGTTTGTTGATGGCCAAAATCACTTTCACCTGTGGTTTTGCAGTCTCTGAACTGTGACAATTTCCAAATATGTGTGTGTAAATCATGTTTAGTGTTTAAGTTTTTGTGGTGGCCTGGTGACAACAAGCTTTGAGGTTCTGTAAAACTAAGATGTAGGGCTACATTCTCTTCTTGGGCTCTTTGGGGTGGGACGGGAGAAACTTCATGAAGTAACAGTATCTCCCCACTGACATCAACATCTATGAGGTCTGAATTCCTCCCAGGGATGAACTTCTTTTACAAGCCAATATATTTCTAACTCCTTTCGCCTCCTCAGAGCAGCCAATTCATCTCGCTCACTGTAAGGTTTTCATGGACCAAGGGCTGCTGTACAGTGTTCTGTCTTACACTTGCTAACTTGTGACTTCGCAATCCTTGGGTTGCCATGGAAAGGATTATGCTGTGATTAATGAAGGCATTGTCAGCTCATAGCTTTTTTCAAAGCCTATCCTGGAGCTGCAGAGAACAGTTTCCAAGCCTGGCAGAAAGGGGCTGACAGGAGAGGCAGCTTCAGGCACTCAGTCCTGAGCACAGTTTTGGTTGTCCACACCAAGACTATGCTGTCAGATAGCAGTTGCTGCCCACTCACTGCCACATCAGCTCTGCTGATCCCTTTTGAGGGTGAGAGAAGAAACAGGGACTTTTATTGTTGTCTTGGGGCAGAGCCAGAGTTTTCTTACTCCCAAAGCAGACTGGGACAAGTGTCACTGTACCAAGAGTCTGGCAGGATATGGAGACGGTGTTTAAGGGAGCTTTGCACTGTGAAACGCTCCTCTCTGCTAGGCAACATGCAAGGAGAACCTGATATGGGATGATCTGATGTGTTTGTGACTTTCTGGTTCCCCAGAAAAGTGCGAGGTAGAGCCATAACAGGACAGAACTGCCCCAGCAGTGTCCATGTTTATGCTGTCCATCCAATCCCAGGTAGACCCCACCAAACCCCACTGCAACTGGAGTTGTGCACAGAGCCCCTGCTCTGAATCATAGAATTACAGAATCATTAAGGTTGGAAAAGCCCTCCAAGATCATCACATCCAACCATTAACCCAGCACTGCCAAGCCCATCACTAAAGCATGTCCCCAAATGCCACATCTACACATCTTTTACGTACCTCAAGGAATGGTGACTCTGTCCCTTCCCTGGGCATCCTCTTTTTGTGGTTGATCAGCCTTTCTGGGAAGAATTTTCCCTAATATCCAATATAAAGTTCTTGCAGTCAGGAAACTAGGAGATAGCAGAGTGCAATTGTGCCCACTTGACAGGAGGAGTGCAAAATGTGGAAATCCAATGAAAAACAGGCATTTGGAGTACACTGAGTACCAAATAAAGTTCAAAATCTAAAGGCAAAAATCTCAGTGAGCTCCTTCATTTCTTGGCACTATCAGATCAGTGCTCCCCAGATCTGTCTAGCCTGAGCATTAGGTAGCAACTTCCACCTCAGGCCAGCTAGGATCCAAAAACTGAGTGCTTTGTCCCACTCTCAGGCTCAGAATAGTCACAGAAAATCACTGATCTCTTCTCAGACCTCAGTCCCAGCAAGTGCCTGTCATGGTCATAGCATGTTGGTTCAGCTTCTGCCATCCCCTTTCCTGCATTTAACCTGTTGTAATAACCTGCTGTTTGCCTGGGGTGTAAGTGAGCTGAAAGCAGTTTCACATGCATGAAAGGAGTTAAAACTTACACTTTAGGTTGATTGTAGACTGACAGGTGCCTGGGGTGGGGTAGAGGTTTCCACTGCAGTTGTTGCAGTACAGTCAGCACCTTTATGATGTGTGGAGGAAGGAAGACTTGCAAGAGGATATGCCCAAGGTTATGCTGAGTGTTGGGAGAATGTGAATCCTCATTTTGACCTATTTTCCCATCAGACAGTGGCTAATACAGTAGAAGCTGTGCTTGGAGGGGGCTTCAGCCCAGCAAACAAAGCTAATCCGCAGCAGTTCTTGACTTTGGAAATGGGAAGATAAATCTGGGATCATGGCAGAGCTGGAGACAGGATAGGCACAACATGAAGGTTGGCAAGGGAGAATAAACAGAAAATGGCAGGTATCTACAGTGCCTGGATTAAAGTAGTTGCCAATGTCTTAATGTAAATGTAAAGAATTTAGGAATATTATGGAATCATAGAATGGTTTGGGTTGGGAGAGACCTTAAAGATCAGCTCATTCCCATCCACCTTGCTATGGGCAGGTTTACCTTCCACAGAACCAAGTTGCTTAAAGCGCTATCCAGTGTGGCTTTGAACACTTACAGAGATGGGACATCCACAGCTTCTCTGGGCAACCTGTGCCAGTGCCTCACCATCATTATGATTTAGTCTCATAGGGCTTGAAGGTTGCAGCTGTGAAACACCTTCCACCTGAGAGGGCTTTGTAAATGCTGAGCAGGACTCACCTGCCCAACACCTTGAGCCAAGGGAAAAGGTGCTCTGAGCCCTACCTAGGATGTGCTAGACTGGGACTAGGACTCATGTGTAGGGGCCAAGCTCTCCTATGTTCCTCTTCATATCTGCCATTGTCCAGAGAGCACATTCCACTCCTCTGTTGACTTATCTCACTTCAAGTAATCTAGATAAATCTGGTAAATCTAATTAAAAAAGGTTCGGCTGGGGAGAATTCTGAGAAAGAAGAGGTGGTCAGAGGTCTGGAACACCTTCCACAGAAGGCAGACTTGCTTAGACAAAGACTTTAGGCTGAAAAGAAATGGGAAAAAGGCATGATCTTGGAAGATCATGTTTGCATGGTGAAGATAAAAGGAGGATTTTCCTTAATTTTCCTTGGAAATACAAAAACTTTGGAGCATTTAATAAAGATTATTGAAACTAGGCTCAAAGAAAAAAGGGGTTCACACAACCTGGCATCTGTGGTACTCCTTACAGCAGGATCGTGTGCGTCCTAAAAGTATTGATGGGTTAAAAAAGCACTCAGATATGTTCATTTACAGAAAGCCTCTCAAAAACTATAAATATATATATATACATAAAACCTACCATTTTTTGGCTCTAGAATTTCTTGAGCTGCAAATTATTAGTGTCTGGGGAAATGCTACAGAGTAATGACACTACATCTTCACCCTACTTTTATATTGGTCCTTAAGCATCCTCTAGCAGAGAAATACAGTAGATGGGGAGTCCACAGGCTGGATCATGTGTGGGTTATTTCGTGTGCAATGCAACTCACCAAAAAATTGTTCATGCCCTGAGTCCTTCTTGAAACAATTCTTCTGAGATATTACCTTCACTGCACTTCTTAGTTGTCTTGGAGAAGATAAGGTGTCAGCTCATCACCTTAGTAGCAGTGCCATGTACCATGGGGGTTGAGGAAAGTAAAACAAAACCTGTTTCTCTCTTTTTTCATTGAAAATATTTTAATGCTAGCAGATACAGAGAGGAACCTAATGGGATTTCTTGCAGGTTCTGTATCAGATTTCCTGTATGTCAGTAGGGAATTGCCGCAAAGATAATGATCAGCTAGATCTCTGCTAGAAAGGCTTGGGTTTGTCTGTGGGTTCCTGTGATTTCCAGAGCTCTTGTTGAGGTGAAACTTGCTTTGCAAGTCATTTTTCCCTGTGCCCAGTGTGTGTTGCTGTACAGGATTTTGAATTCATGACAACAGGACAAGAAAATGCCTTGCCTCTTGGTGGCACTGAGTTCCCAGTCCAGGCAAATCTCCCCCTGAGCTCAGTGGACTTTCAAAACTTCACAATAATAGTGGGTCGGAAAGGGAAGGGAGGGCATACACAAACCACACCACCTCTCATCACCCATTACCAGAGGTATGGTCCCCTTACCTGGCTGAAACTGAGGGGACAGGCAAACTTCCTGCACTGGGACAGAGGGGCACAGTTGGAAGCAGCCCTTCAAGCCCATCTAGAATGCATCAAGCTGCTGCCTCCCACATCTGACCCTTAGGGTGTTTTCCAGCATCAGCAGAAGTTCCCATTACATTGTGCTACTCCAGCTATTTCTGTCCTGCTTCCTCTCATCCCTCAGCTTTGCTGGCTCAGTGCCATCAAGGCCAGCAGATTTACCCTGGGCTGAGATGAACTTCATAAATCACACATACTAGGTTTGTCTTTCCTACAATCCACAGAACGTTTTGGTCCGGACAAACAAAGGGGTGGTTATTTCATCCATAACCTCTGTAAAGGCAAGAGCCTTTCTCAAGCCCACGGAGAATCTGCATGCACAGGGCTATCAGAGTGGTGAAGGTGACTGCACTTTTCTCTTCAGCTCCTCTTCTCGGATTCTTAGCTGCCTTTAGTCCAGATGGAACATTAGAGTCAGGAGAACCCAAACTTCTCTGGTTTGTTTTTTTGGAAGTAAAATGCAGAAAAATATAAGCATATCTGGCTTTCTGTATTTTTTTGTTTTTTTCTTTGGATGCTGGAGAGTGCAAGAGCCTGGTGTGGTCTTTGACACAGATGTGGGAAAACACTGTATTGCTGGAATTACTGGAAGCACCCATAAGCTTTCAATGGTGTTACCAATACACCTCCCAAACACACCCCCAGGCCAAGCTGGTGGTACTACTGCATCTGTCATCAGAAAAAAAAAAAGGATGGACAAAACTCTCAAGCAGTCCTTTAGGATCTCCTTTCATTTTTGCAGGCTTTGAGGGCTATTAACTATCTCAGAGTACTTGGGGTGCTGAGACACAGACTGCCCGAGGATCAGGATCCGCAGGAGGAACTATTAGATCTTTTGTGTAATTCAGTAAAGCAGCACACAGAGACTTGTAAACAATTGATGAGCAGATCAGCCCAATCTACTGTCATGCCAGGGAGGTCTCTCAGTTGCAGGTATTCCACAAGGACACCATCCCTCCCATGTGAAGTATTGCTCCTCTCCAGCACAAGACAAGGAAAGCTTTGCCTGGTGATGCCAACAGTGCTTGTGGGGGATGAAGCAGGTCCTTATCATTGAACCATAAAGGCTGGAAAAACACCTCCAAGATCACAAAGTCCAACCATTAACCCAGCACTGCCAAGCCCACCACTAAACCATGTTCTTAAGCACCACATCTAGACATTTTCTTTATGCCATGGGAAGGACAGTTTCTGAAAGTGTAATTGTGGTTCTCAGAGGCATTGAGTTGTTGCTTTCTCCACTGCTAAATGTCATGCTTGCACTTAGAGCATCAAAGGGGAGACAAGAGATCATACAGTGATCGTGGCCAAATGATGGAGTAAATCAGGACTGCAGTTAATTCAGGTTAATTATACCAGTATAGATAAGGCAGTTAAATGCCATCAGATCTTGGAGGCTAAGCAGGGTCAGGCCTGGTTAGTACTTGGATGGGAGACCTCCTGGGAATACCGGGGCTGTAGGTTCTAGTCCTGAGGACTTCATTGTCACTGTCCAAGCTCACTCAGCCGTGGCAGATGAACCTGAGGAGTTAAAGGGTGGGGCCAGTTCTGCGCACGCTGTGCCTCACCTAAAAAATCCACTGCACAGGCTCGAAGGACACATCCAAGTGGGGAGAGCCCTTCCCAAATCTTTGTTTTCAAAGCCTAGCCATACAACAAGATTAGGTTGACGGGTAACAGAGGGTGAAAGCTGTTAGGGCAATCTTATTGCTCTTAGAAACAACCCTCTAGATCTCCCCCAATGCCCTGTTATGTCTGTTTTTTCTCTCAGAGCAGACTGCTCTTTGGAGTAGCAAACCAGGAACAAAAGTCAGGCTTTTCAGGTGCAACTGTTACGTTGACCTCAGCCAAGGAAGCAAGACTTGTCTCCAGAAGACACCAATTTCTTATGTGTAGCTAAGAGCAAAATAGCAAATATCAACAGTCACCCCTTTCCTCGTGGGGGTATCTCAGAGTACTGCAAAAAAGGATAGGAATAGAGCAGCTTTTTAAAACTGGAATAAGTCAAGGACTTGATTAAAGCTGGCTTGCTCATCTAGTCTGATTTCCGTAGGAAACAAGACTGGTGTGGCCACTCTGCCTGTCTCTTTAGATGTGTCACTTAATCACAGTAGTTTGATGACCAAGTTCACTTCAAATTTGACAGCTGTAGCAAGGAAACAAAGTTCCTAGACACTTCCTGAAAAGACATGGGTGAGCATGCAAGAAATCGAGTGCCCTGCAGCATGAGCCCATCTCCTGTTGAACACCAGAGATCCCAGGTAGGGTGAGAAAGCTGTTCCAGATGCCCTGCCTGCAGGAAAGGCTTCTTAGGGGGGCTATGCCTTACTGACCATCTAGAAATCTTATTATTTAGAATTTTGTCATTGTAAATGAGGCTTTTGTTAGGACTGCTCCTTACAGAGGAAATCTTACCTGTTTCTGGCTCTGCTGTTTAACAGGTGAGAACTTGGCATGGAGCAAAGTCACTTCACCTCCTGGAGACTCCCGTTCTTTTGTCCATCCAGGCTGTTTCAGGATCCAGTGAGACTTTCACTTCATGCTGTGCAACACCTAACATATTATAGAATCGTAGAATGATTTGAGCTGGAAGGCACCTTAGACATTATCTTATTCCAAGCCCCCTGCCCTGAGGAGGGACATCTTCTGCTAGATCAGGTTTCTCAAAGCCTCATCCAGCCTGGCTTTGAACACTTCCAGGGATGGGGCATCCACAGCTTTTCTGGGCAACCTGTGACCATATTTTACCACCCTCACAAAAAAGTATTTCCTCCTAATATCTAATTTAAATCTACTCTTTTATGTGCCCTTTAATCTAATTGCTTTGGCAAGGACCTCTAAGTGTGACTTTAGCTCAGACAGATGATGGCCTTTAGAACACAGAGCACCCCATGCACTGAATAACACTCAGCGACTCCATAGGCCACTAAAACAAGAAGAGCAGTAGATGGAGCAGCAAACAGCCCATGTGACTCAGCTTCCCCAGCTGAAAAATTAATATAACATTTTGCGTGTGCAGCCAATGAGTCAGGGAGTGTCTGTCCCCCTCTCATCTGGGCTATTACAGGGCTGATGTCTCCCAGCACTGCCTGATGCTGCCCTGAGGGGTGTGATGGTGACTGCACCAAAGGCACTCTGGAAGGGTGGATTAGAGTCTCTACTTAATTTTGCAGTTCCCATTCAAGCAAAACCACCTCTGGAGTCAACAGGAGTCTCAGCAGATAAAATAGGGCTGGTATATTCTGATCTGAACCCACTTAATGCTAATAGTCCTTGCATTTGAAGGTTGACTCTAGCCTCTTGAAGGGCCACCTTGAATTTTTTTCAGGATCACAAGAGATAAGAGGATCGTGTCAGGGCAGGTAGAAGAAGGATTTCACTAAAAATCCCAGCGAAGAGATTCCTGCTGAGAAGAAAAATATCACAGCATTATAACAGCTTGCAGAAATCCTACTCCAGCACCATTAATAGGTACCAAAAGGAGAGAGACCACCCAGTCAAGGCCAGACCATTATGGAACAACAAGAGCAGAGAGTGAGACATCTACTTATAAGGACAATTTAAGGATAGAGAAGAGCAAGGGAGCTGCCTTTATTAAAGACATTTTGATCTGGAGTCATAGGCACAGACTTACATATCCTGGTTCTCCTGCATGACCTTGGGAAAAGTGACATCCTCCCTCCATGCTTCAGTTTCCCGCTGTGTGAAATGAGGATGATATCATCCCCTTCTCCATAAATAGGCTGGGATTCATGAAAGAATAACACAGCATAATATCTCACTGATTTGCTAAAACAGTGCCTGCAGTAAAGACTCCCTTTAACAAACAAAGCAGCAGTGGGTTAGTAATTAATTTTTTGGGCTGAGACTAGTTCAGATCTGACCTCTGCCATACATTGTCTGGGTGGTGGAAGGTTATCTAGAGACTGTTTTAAAAGGAAGCACTTTATGGGACTTAGAAAAAACCCAAGTGCATACATCATAAACCATTTAAGCAACAAGCTCCACTGTGCCACAGGACAAATCACCTGATGCCTCGTAACTTTTGTTTTGGGATCCTGGTCCCAGCCTGCACTGAAAGCAGTGCTCCTTCTCCTGCCCTCTGTCTTGTACTAAGGCCTGTGGTCTTTTAGAGTCGTGAGACAGAAAAGTTGGACAGCCAAGGAGGTGATCCCGTCCAATCTCCTTCATGGCCCAATTAATCCTAAATGGAGCCAGGAATGTAGCATTGGCCACAGTGTATATCTAGGGGATATATAGGGCGTGTGCGCGCGCGCGCGCGCGCGCGTGTGTGTGTGTGTGTGTATACACACACATACACATATATATGTATATGTGGCCGGGGAGTGGGGGTGTATACAAACCTTCCCTTAGATTTCTGGTTTCCAAACCTTTGGAAAAGGTTGGCAACAGAAGCTGTGAATGCCCTATCCCTCCTGAATGGGGCTTTGAGCAGCCTGGTCTAGCAGAATGGCTCCCTGCCTATGGTAGAGGGGTTAGAACAAGAAAATCTTTAAGGTCCATAACAACCCAGATCATTGTAGAATTCTGTGATCTTTATGGAGGTTGTTCTCGGATAGACACAGTCGTTATAGGTGCCTAAGCAATACAGCCAAAGGATAATGCCTGCATCCAAGCTGAGGGCTAATGTTGGTTTCACTGCAGGGCTGGCAGAGCCTGGGTGGCTCAGGAGAGTGCTATGGCTGGGTACATCAGAAGGCTTTTGACCTTGGCCCAAAACAGGATGTACCATACATGAATCTCTTCCCAAATCCAAGAATTCAATGTAAAACACATCAAGCTGAAGTCAGCCACCATATCAGTATCTCTTGCTCTGTAAATGGCAGGGTTGACCAGCCCATGAAGGAGCAGGTCCATGGTGACCCTATCAACACTGGCTGGTCTGCTTAGCCCAGACTATTTGGGGTTGCCTGAGCATGAGTAGGCAGGTTCTGAGTTCTGATCTTGTCACAATACTGTGTGGACATCCCAGTTTGCTCAGGACCAACAAGAGGACTTCCAGTACAGACTAGCACTGTGCTACTCCAAGGAGAAAAGTCTTGAGATTGTGTTCATGTCTCAAATCACCCTCAATTTGAAACAAATGCTTTACTCCTAATTTTTCTTGTCATGTGTCAGGCCCTGTGTGTAGACCCTAGCAAGACTTGGGAATTCATATACAGGTACAGAAGAGATGAAAACAGTTGAAACACTGTTTGGCTGACCTATAAGTGCAGCATTTTCTCTAGGTCAGCTCAGCCTGCTGGCCCTGGATTATGATGAAATTACACCTGACCTTCCTGCAAAAGGATACTTTATTTGATTAATTATTGTGGCTGTTGAAAAATACTCAATCAGTGGTAGGGGCTGATGCACAAAAGGAAATATGCCATCCTCGGGAGGCTGTGCTGAGCGCTCTGTGGAGAGTTGGGATCAGATGCCATCATGGTCCATTGTTCTGCTCCGACTACTTGAAAGCACAGTGAGGGAGAAAAGGTCAGGTCTTTTGTTCCTCTTCTCTGCCTGCTGAGCTTTTCGGGGAGATCGAATACAGGGCAAATCTATTGAACTTCCTGCTGAAGGCTTAAAAAATTGATGCCCGTTTCCTGAGCACTCTCAGATGAACAGAGGCTACATATCGATTCTCTAACTTTCCAGAGAAGGGAGTTTTCTGTGGTTTCTTGCTTTAATGTAACTTTTTTGGCTCATTCAGTTGAGGTGTCTCTTTCCATAGCACTGCTACCAAAACTCTTCAAATAGAGGTTTGGGAACTGCACCCTCATAGTCAGCTTTTTGACATACTCACAGCTGCTCAGGGATGGGAGAAAGTAGAGGACATGGAAATGAAACCAGTCACCTCAGGCTTCTTCTGTAGTCTATGGACAGAAATAATACTGACTTCCACAACAAATGGAATGAATTGGGCCTTGGGAGCACTAGTTTGTCTCCATAGTCAGGGAAGTGATCTTGGAGAATCATAGAATGATTTAAGTTGGAAAATACCTCTAAGATAATTGAATCCAATCGAATCCTTAACCCAACACTGTCATGTTCACCACTAAACCATGCCCCCAAGTGCCTTCTTTCATGTAGTTGTAGAGGGCCTCCTTTTCTCCAGGCTAAACATCCCCAGCTCCCTCAGCTGCTCCTCACCAGACTTGTGCTCCAGACCCTTCACCCTTCCAGTCTTGGTTGACTTATGTCTGCATATGAACAGCTCAATCCTGCTTTAGGTGTCCAATGAGTCTTGGAGCATGAAAAGAAAGATTGAGAACCACAAAGTCACCTAAATGACAGCACTGTCAGAAGAGAGGAAACAATGGTGCTGATTTGAGGCATAAAGCCACAACAGAGAGATACACTAATGGACTCCCGTCCTAGGATTTGCAGGCTTCTGTCTTACTCCATGGTCCCCAGGCTTGTGTGAATAAATACCAGTGACGGATATTTGCTCCCAGCTCTCCTCTGATCTGTTACATGGGCAGGAGTAGGAAAGGAAATGCTCAGGCATTGCATTGCACCATTCCTACATAGTGAGTGCATCACAGAACCGGCTCTTGCCTTTGTGGAAGCTTTTGCTTCTGTCTTGAGCTCTGATTAAAGTCACATCCTGAGGTCCACAGTGTTTCAGGGTTAGCTTTTGGGTTAGTTTAGTTTTTCACCTTACATAGTGTCAACTCACAGTGTTGCACTCTTGCTCCCTCAGTATAGCTAAACACACATATGGTGTCGGCCCCTCTGGGGAACTGTTTGTCTTGTCTTAATCTGAAATATGGAAGAGTTTGGGTAACTCTGTTAGGAGATTGATGCTGACAAACAGAGGACCAAGCGGACCACAGAGTGCCATGAAGATATTCAGAGTACTGGAGCCCCTCTGCTATGAAGACAGGCTGAGAAAGTTTGGATTGCTCAGCATTGAGAAGAGAATGCTCTGGGGTCACCTTAGAGCACCTTACAGTACCTAAAGGGGCTGCAAGAGAGCTGGGAAGGGACATTTGAGAAGGGCATGGAGTGACAGAAGGGGGAGTGGCTTCAAACTGAAAGAGGGTTTAGATTAGATATTAGGAAGAAATCCTTTACTGGGAGGGTGGTGAGGCAGTGGCACAGGTTGCCCAGAGAAGCTGTGGCTGCCTCATCCATGGAAACATTCAGTCAGGTTGGATGGGGTTTCAAGCAACCTGGTCTAGTGGAAGGTGTCCCTGCCCATGACTGGGAGGGTTGGACCAGATGACCTTTAAAAGGTCCATTCCAACTCTAGCTACTCTATTATTCCAAACAAGCTCTGCAATCTGCACCTGGAGTTGAGTCTCCATGGTCCTTTCACTGTCCAGTGCAATGCTATGCAAAGACAAACAGGATGGCACAGCCTGCAGCTGTCATCGGGGGCTGTGATTAATGATGCAGCTCCTGGCAGAGGAAGACACAGAGTATCACATTTCTTTCCCTCCCTATCTTTTAAAACCCTTCACTCCCAGTCTCAGGAGAGACCACCTTGGCATTTCATGGGGCATTGATTTGCAGCTTGTGGAAATCAGCATGCTTTACCAAAGTCAGTTTATCTCAGCCATTTCATGCTGCTGTGGGTCTGTCTGGTCTTTGAGTTCTGGCAAAAGTATTTGCATTTTCAGCTGATCCATAGTCAACCTGACCACTGAGGAGAGCTCATCATTTTGGTTAAGTGCTCAGTTTTCAAGGAGAAGCCAGATTTTTCATATTTTTCAGCTCTACTTGATGTCTTTTGAAAATAGGACTCTGATTTGGGGTACTGAAGTCTTTGGCTGGAAACTCTATCTACTGCACAGCCCCTGACACTTCTCTGTCCCTCATGCTGAGTAGATTATACTCTATTTATTGGTGGTTTCAGTTACGAGCCTCATTTCCCTGGGTTTCAGTTGCACTTGCAGAATGACAGGCTGCAGTGTGCATTAGCACTGCACTTCCTTTTTTGAGCTACTTGCAAGGAAAAAAAAATGCTAATNGGTTTATCTCAACCATTTCATACTGCTGTGGGTCTAGTCTTTGAGTTCTGGCAAAAGTGTTTGCATTTTCAGCTGATCCATAGTCAACCTGACCACTGAGGAGAGCTCATCATTTTGGTTAAGTGCTCAGTTTTCAAGGAGAAGCCAGATTTTTCATATTTTTCAGCTCTACTTGATGTCTTTTGAAAATAGGACTCTGATTTGGGGTACTGAAGTCTTTGGCTGGAAACTCTATCTACTGCACAGCCCCTGACACTTCTCTGTCCCTCATGCTGAGTAGATTATACTCTATTTATTGGTGGTTTCAGTTACGAGCCTCATTTCCCTGGGTTTCAGTTGCACTTGCAGAATGACAGGCTGCAGTGTGCATTAGCACTGCACTTCCTTTTTTGAGCTACTTGCAAGGAAAAAAAATGCTAATGTACAGAAAGCAATAGGAAGCATCTGTGTATGTAATGTATAAAGACTACTCTTACACTTGGCTGTTTTGCTACAGAAAGCCTCGGTGGTGCCTGCGTTTTTCACACCCTGTTGTTATCTGGCTAATTGATTAGCAGATTGTCTGTTCTTTTGTGTAGGATGGTTGTTTTTACTTCAAGCAGCTTGAATTTTCTGAGTTTGGAGATTGCAGATCTGCATCCCTGTTTGTAGTAACAAAAAACCCCCAACACAAACAATCAAACCAACCAAAAAAAACCCCCAAAATAACACATCACCAGGTCTTCCCTGAGAACAGCATCCGCCCACCAGAAGGAGAAGCCTGGCGGGAGTACCCTCAAATCTAATTAGTAACTAATCCTGTGTCTTTCATCAGTGTAAGGCTGAGTGTTGCAGGAATAGCTAGAGAAAAATCTGCAAACTTGCAGGCTGTTGTTTAGTTGCACAGTGTTGCACACCAAGAAGCCCTTCTGAGAATCCAGGGATTCCCAATTGCTCTTCACCCCATTGCTATCACCTATACCTCTACATGTCAGCTCGCAGCTCTGCTTGAATCTCTTTTTCCCTCAGTTGTCCAGGAAGCTGGACCTGCTGCTGATAGAGAGGCAATTCTTTCCAACAAAATACACCTCTTGTACCAGCATGCACTGCAAAACTGGTGGCCTCGAAAGGTCTGATCCAAAGACTGTAGGAAAGGCTTTTCTTGACCTTCAGTGGGCTTGGGTCTGAGTTTTTCCAGGAAAACATGCTCCGTGCCAATCACTTTACAGTGCATACGAAGCCCGCAGACAGGCTGTGTCATGGGTGCACCGCTCACAGGCGAAATGGTAATTCCAATGTTTCCTGCAGCTTATTGCAGTTGTGACCTGCCTTGCTGAGGTGAGAGCTTCCTCGCATTCCTCACGTCATTTGTCAGCATGACCTCAGCCTGATCCCTCTGTGCTGTGCGGAGGCGGCAATTAAGACATAAACAAGGGAACTTTCTCAGCACAGTGGCAGGCACCACGTGGCCAGGTGATGCTTGCTGTGTCCCCACATCCACACCACGAGAGTCTCATGCTGTTTGCTCGCTTGTAAAATCTCAGGGTGTGCTGTCCTGTGTATCAAAAAGCAAGCAAATACTCTGGGTAAATTCCTGTTGCCATTGCATTCAGGACATTACTGTTGCTTTTCATGGAAATGCATCTTTTCTCCACACTAAAAGTGATAACAGGCAACAAAACCAGAAGGCTCAATTTTACTTTTCTGTAGGAGTTAAAATGTTAATTTCTTCTTGCAAGGGTAAAGATATCAGGGAGCAGATACCAGGCACTGAATATCTGCTTAACCAGGTCATACCATGGAAAGAGCCCAATCTCTTACCAAAGCAAGGGCACATGCCTCTTGTAAAGAGTGTCCAGACATGATGGATCATCCTGGATTCCCTCCACTCCATGCCCTGGTTGCAGCTCCAGGCCAAGTGGTGGATGAGACCGTGCAATGAGGGAAGTGTGGGTGTAGCAGTGGGGGGAACCCCCACCATGTGGGCCCATCTGTGTGGTCACTTGTGGTTGGCAAGGTATGACTGGCCTCAGCTGGGAAGCTGAAGGCAAATACAGAGGAATAGAAGATACTTGCATCATTTTAAAGACTAATAATTATTTGAGCTTTGGAGCTAATTACCTAGAGAAGTAGTGAGTTGTCTCTGTTGAGGGCTTGCTTGTTGATCAAGCTAGCAGGGAAGATAATGTGTTAGTTAAGAGGACGATGGATAACTGCCATATTCAGACTAATATCTTCTAACCTGAAAACTCTGGTTTTCATTTGAGGCTCTAGGAAGAGCACAGAAATACAAACTGTCATAGCTTCCCAACCAAGACAACTTCCAGATGGACAAAGACTAAGAGGAGTGATATGTAGTGACTTTTTGCCTTCTTCTTCTCTGCTCTCTGTCATGAACAGTCAATGATTAGAGACCCCAAAGACTGGGGGGTTGTTAGTTTAACCTCATTTAAAAGCCATTGTTTTCCTTCCTGATCTGAATCCTGCTTTTCGTAAAGACAAAGGCGCTTGTCTCTGAGGGCATAGGTCTGACCTTTTTATTCACCGTTTCTCAGACGAACAGTAAAATACATTGAAAAATGCTTAATCCTTCTCAGCTCCCTTGCTGGAGGGCAGGAGGTGAAAGTAGTAGTGTGCAGAGTGCATTGCATGTTAAATCTGTTTGCTCAGCTAAGGTGACACGTTTCTGCCAGTCAAGGGAAGTAGACATAAGGAGAATGAACTTCTCCTGGTTTTTCACAGTATTAAGTTCACAGGGTGTTCTCTAAAAGACAGGCTCTACACCAGGCTCAGTGCAGATGAAGACAGGCATTGAATGTGAATGCATGCACCCCATAAATTAGTTATTCATTATCTTCACTGTATTGGCCTTCAGGAAAATCATGTGGGATATGGAACTTCAGGAGAAAGGAATAGATTTTACATTTAGAATGAAATACCTGAACTTCTTCTAACCAGTGCTTACTGAGAATGTGCTCTGGAGGATTAGCACTGTAGAGTGATCCCCCGGAAGTATGGCCAGTCATGTGGTTGGACTCCAGTCCCAAAGTGCCAACAAGGAGCACAGAAATGCCAGTTAAAGAGATTAGAATACCAACCCCCTTCTTTGCAAGTGCAGGATAATGGCTTTGTCCAGTTTCCTCAGACTTTCTCCTCCAGAGCTGAGCTCTCTCAGGTTCCTCTTGTATTTAGGACCTTTTCAGAACCAGGAAAGCCATGGTGGAGGCCACCTTGGTGACCTCATACTGAAGCACTCCTTGGCTTGACTGTTGCCCACAGCTTGCAAGCAAGTGACGTGTATAGTTCCATGTCACACATCACTCTGCATACAGATACAGTTTAAAGCCCCTTCAGCCTCACCTCACTGCCTCCCTCAGATGCTCTGTTCAGATGATGGTCAACTAGCAATGGCCTGAAAAACTGAAAAATGACCCAAATTTACAAAAAGTACATTTTCCAGAGGGTTGTCTTTGTGCCCTTGTGTTATGTGTGAGTGGTTTGGGCAAGATGCTGGGCACATTTTGTTTAGCCCAGCTCATACCCCATGTCATCTGCAGAGCTTCACAGAGGAGGCGAAGGTGGGATTGAAGTGCCCTACACACCTGCCAGCGAGAGTCAGGGGGTCCAGATGGCTGTTCTGTTCCACCAGGGCCCTGTGAATTAGTAGGCAGCTGATCTCTCTGGTGCTCAGACAAGCCCAATCCTTCTTACTGATCCCTGTGGGAAGAACAGGGAGGGGAGTCGGCTCCTTCCACTGCCCTTTGCTTTTGGGGTGTTCCCTACAGACCAAGTCATGGGGAAGGCTGTCTCTTTGCTGTGTACAACCTCCCTTGCAAAGGCATCATGAGGAGACTGATGAAGCAAAGAACAAGAGCAAGCCTAGTGGCTTGGACTGAAGGCTAGACCTTCAGAAAGTAAAAATAAAAGACTCACAAAAGTAAAAATATAAAACCAAAAAGACTCAGGGCACCAAAGTCCTGTTTAAAACCAGAGTGGACTGGGTATGTAAATACCCTTCCAAACCTGGCACAACACCTATTCAGCATCACCACAGGCTGGGCTAAGCAGGGTCTCATATACCAGGTAGTTTTAATGCTGAGAACCAGGGTAACCATGGGACAGTGCTTCAGCAGCAGAAGGACAAAAAGCTGAAGGAACAGCTTTGAGACCTGAACACATGGCATTAGACCAACCTGTGGAAATAGATGTCCTATGCATGGCTTTTGCAACATGGACACTGATGGAGCAGGTCTTACCTAGGTAACTTGGCTGGTTAGCATAAAAATGACTGAGATACCTAGGAGCTGTCCTGATGGGCAAGGTCTCTTTTTCAGAGAAGGAAACTGAGGGAAGGAACTATAAGATGACTTGTCCATAGCAGATGTCCTTCAGCCAGGAAACCCAAACTGCTACCCAGTCCAGTGTCCAACACTCGCCCTATGATCATCACATTACAGACCTCTGGAGAACCTCCTGCAGTGCCTGTTTTGAGCCAAGCCAGGATTTCACTGACTATTCCCAGTGGAGTAGACTCTTCAAGCATCCCTAGGCAGTCTGCCCCAGGGCTCACTACTTGGCAGGGTTAGAAAGCTGTTTTCAAGCCATATGAATTAAGGAGAAGAGGAATGATTTAATGTGCTATGGAAAAGGCTCAAACTTAGAATTAGAAAAATTGCCTCACAGCCTTTCAGTTATTAAAGTGGACATGTGATTTTGCATCAGTCATCTACTTTCTAGAAAAAGTAAAATTAATGCATTAAATATGGCCTGTGGCCAAAATTTGTTTAGTGAGTATTTGCTAATGAATAGGGATGCCTTGGCTGCTCTTAGGACACCAGTTCCTTTTCTGGGCAATGCAGAGGGATCATGGACATGGTTTTAGCAGATGGATGTTTTCATTAAGGTAGTGAAGGCATTCAGAAGACAAACCCAAGGATAGTTATCGACCTTCAAATATGTGATCGGTAGAAATGCAGAGGTGGTGCAGGCAGCCTGGTGAGGAAAAACGGAATAATTGGAAATTCTGTTGAGCCTTTATAGTCTCTTCAGGAGCTGGTAGAGATAAATCCTGCCTTTCTAGCTAGAATGGGAAGATCTGTGTTTCCCACTGCAGGTGAGAAGCTACAGGAAATTCAGCCAGCAGGATCAGCACCAAAGACTAAGTCCTATGTTGCTAAATGGGATGCAAACAATTGCTGCTACTGGGCAAGAGAGATTACTCTCCTTGCCATGAGGAAAGTGTGTAGGGACATCGGCATAGGGAACTATCAGTGCTTTCTTTTTGCAAGACTGTCTTTTTGGTACACCACACCTGGAAATGACTAAGAGGAGAGTGGAAAAACTATTCCCTCCCATCTCCCCAAGAAATGTTTGCCTTTTAGTGGGGAAAACATAAAAATGAAAATTATTGTTAAAACCTGTAACAAAGTATTTAGGATTTTATGATGGGTCTGGCCCACTTTGTCACTGTGAAGGGAAGTGTCTTGTGTCCTGCAAGATCATCCTTCATCAGCTTTCCCATCCTCAGTTGTGTGTCTGCAATTGAGTGCCTTTTTCTCTGCTTTTTAAGGCGTGAGTATTTTTACTATACCGGAAAACATTCCACATCATAAATACAACTATTGTTGATTACCACAGACCAAGGGTGGCTCAGAAATTAAAAGCTTCAGAAATTCAGTGGTTTGAAAGTGTTTTTCACACATACACACAGAACCCATTTAATTCTAGGAGCGCCCTGAGCATGGGCGCTGCAGCATGGGACTTCCTCATGTAAATCCCACAAAGATACAATTTGCCCAACAGCAGGAGCAGAGGTGGAGATGCTACATCTAATCCAGGTATTACTTACAGGCTGTGTTTGAGGACTTGGTAAGTTTATTCCTGTCCTGAAAGTACTTGTGATGGAAAGATGAAAATCCATCCAGCCTTGTGGGCTGTTAAGGAGAGGACTCCTCTTCTCCCTGTGCTTTAATTCATACCATGAAATCCAAAGACACATGTATCAGTGTGTTTGCTAGGTTAATCCTCAGATAACTTTCTAGGACTCAGTTTACAAAATATTACTTGCATAAGCAACCTCCTGTCCCAGTCTCATTCACCATGGTGCCAGCATTAATCTGGATTGTCTCTCACTGTCTGGAATTACTATGACGAAAGCCTTGGGAGTTGCAGTGCTTCTAGCCCTCCTCAGACTTAGGGCTGCGGAAACCATGTAGGTTTGGAAGACTCCCTAAACTGGGGACTCTGAGTTAGGGGGCAGTTCATTAATTGCTGATTTCTTTTGATTTAGGTCCATTCCTGGAGGTTGCTGATGTGTTTATACAGGAACCATGGTCATTCTACGACAGGTAAGTGAAATATTCCTGTCTTCAGCTCCTCTAGTTTTATTCCATCACCACAGGCACTAATAAATTTTTTTTTTTGGAGGGGAAGGGTCAAGTCAGGTTATTTTTGCCCTATCTTATTTCCCTAAAAGGACTGTTACAAGATGCAGAGATACTCATTAGCCTTAATCCTTGATTGGCTTAGAGAAAATCATTGCTCTGTGTGTGTAGTCCAGATTAACCTCGTGCAATGTTCCACTTCTATTTTCTTATATGTGGTGGTCCAGAAGCTGCACTGAGTCTTGAATATGCAGAAGAATAAAACAACTTACTGCGTTACTTGAAAAAAGATCTGGACAAAAATTAATTTTCAATTTCTAGGAACAGCACTGCTTTGGTTGTGTAAAAATGGAATCTTTTTCCACGTTTAAAAGAAATTGAGGGATGGAGCATGTCTGATGTGGAGGCAGTCAACCTGGAGAAGTTTCCAGGGAGACCTTACAGCACCTTCCAGTACCTACAGAGGATTTGTGAAAAAGAGGAGAGCGACTTCTACATGGGCATGCAGTGATAGAACAAGGGGAAATGGTTTTAAACTGAAATAGGAGAGATTTAGGTTAGATGTTAGGAAGAAATTAGTTAATGTGAGAGTGGTGAGGCACTGGCACAGGTTGTCAAGAGAAACTGTTGCTGCCCCATCCCTGGAAGAAGTGTTCAAGGCCAGGTTGAATGAGGCTTTGAGCAACCTGGTCTAGGTTGTCCCTACCCATGGCAGGGGAGTTGGAACTGGATGATCTTGAAGGCCCCTTTCAACCCAAACTATTCTATGATTCTATGAATTGAAGAATTAAGTTGCATGGCAGGTCTCATGTAGATTCTGTAATAACTTAGGGCTTCAAATTGTAGTGTTTTCCCTTTGTGTAGGCATAACATGTCTTTCTCACTCTCAGTTTCTGAGTGGTCTCATTGCCATGTCTCACCTGGGGAGGACTGACAGTCCCAGAGGATGTGTCCTGAGTTGGGGCTGCAAACTGAGATTCAAATATATTTGTCAGCACAGTCAGGCATTGAGGCAATGGAGCAAATCTGCCCACCAATTTTGATTCAGCTCTGTGTCTCTCTTGGTAAATATGTTTTTGCCTGCTTTTGTCCAGAAAGCACTGGACCTTTGAAGGAACTCCCGTGGTTTCAGTTAATACCAGTGACACAAAGAGCTGAGAATGGCTTTGAGTGGAAGGAATGCCAGAGATCTCCTGGAGCAACTGAAATGCTCTTTATAGTGTTGCCCTGACCTGCCAGGACTTGAGCCCAACAAAAACAGGCCACGCTTTGGTAGGGGTGGGTAGGAACTCAATCCCCTTTCCAAAGACTCCAAGGCATTGGCCTCATGCACAAACTGACTGATGGAGTTTGCAATGCCAAGGAAAATGGGTGCGGAAATTAAAACTAAGTAGGTTGAAAGGTCAGAATAGCAGTTGATAAATACCCTGTAACAACTCTGTAAAAGGATGGTATCACTCCAGGCTTGCTGTCATGTCTCTCTGCTGGTGGGTACCCCTTTGTGGTTCACAGTCTTCTGTGTTGATCTGAATTCACCCTATGCAGAGTTTTAATCTAATAGAACACCTTTCTTATCATCTGAAAACCAGGTGTCTTGTCCAGGCAAGGAGGCAGCGTGCTTCTAAAGGCATTCTGGGCTCTTTCCCTGGGGGTTCAGATTCCAAGAAGGTGCTGACAAATATCAGGGAAATAAGTTTGTGTTGAACTTGTTGCTTACTGCAAACATTTTTCTGCAGTGTGGATAAGGTAAGCAAGGACCCCCTTTTGTAAGGAAATAAGGTTACCCAGTTGTTGGCAGATAGAAGCCCTTTCTGAGGTCACTTTATACCAGTTTTCCCTGTCTAAAGGGAAAACTGAGTCACACTGGAACCACTTTGCTCTCCGTAGTCCAAAAGGCTGCTGTTTATGTGATGTTTAATTGCAAGTAGCAGCAAAAATGTATTTTGCCTCCTTAAGTTTTGCTGTAAGACTTTTTTCAGGAACATCTATGCTGTTCCTGATCTTCATTAGTTTCTAAGGAGCTTTCCCTCTGTCTTTTTTATTTTACTCATTGTTGAATGTGCACAACATGCTCATGGTTCTGCCCCCCACCCCTATTATCTGGAAACTTTCTCCTACAAGATCAAACAAAACAGCAAATCATCACCTGGCATAGATGAGCACAGACCTTTTGGTCCTTGCAGCTTAGTTTCCCTGTCCTTAACTAGCTATAAATCCAGAAATTTTGAAGAGGACCCCATGTCATTGCTCTCCTTCCATTCTTCCATCAAAACAGTTCATACCAGGATCTCCCTAAGGGAGAAGTGAGTGCCAAGGGCAGCACATGGCTCCAGAAAGGAGAGGAAAACACACAAAGCTCCTGTCCTGCATCTTCCACCCAGTAATCTGGAAGAAAAGCCAATATTGTTCCCCAGCAGGGGCCTGCAGGGAGCCAGACTTATCAGCTTTAGTCACTAGTAAATTACTCGTGGCAAGTCCATTTCAGTGCACAAAGAAAGAGAAGATGGAAAAGGAGGGCTTCCTGAATTCCTGCCTTGGCAGCCTGACAAGTTTGTTTGGCTCTGCGGCAGAGCAGCAGCTCGTTTGTGCATGTTCTGTCTGTTATTTAAAGTGGAGCCGGAGTGGAGGCCAGCAGGGTGTGGTGGTCCTGGCCATACATGACCACACAGCCTGGCAAGGGAGAGGGCTTTCCTGGTGGCAAATGGCAAATGCCTGATGCTTGCCACATGTCTCTTTTTGCCAACTCCATCTTCTTGCTCATGTAGGCTACTCTCATATGAACCAGTCTTAAGTCCAAGGTATCATAGTGCTGCAAATTTGCAGTTGCTGGGCTAGTCTAACAGAAATCACACCTGCTTACCTGCTGGGCAATAGAACATCATCACAGAATTCAAGTATTTCGTGTAGGACCAAGTTCAACATCAGGAACGGGACTTGAGGATCCTTTTAGGTCCTTTCCAATTCAGGATATTCTATGATCCCACAAATCTCATACACTAGAAGAGATTTTTCAGAAGATTTTTTCTGTTACTGTGGTCTCCTGACCATGTCCAGACCACATGAGGACCATTGCTGCCGTTGAGGGTTTCTCCCATTTCTTAGTGGCCCCCCAACCTGCTCCTGGGGCTATGGGGAGAGAAATAGAAATAGAAGTTAAGAGAAACGGTGGAGACCTAATCCAAGCAGATAAAGGACACCAAAGCCCAACCAGAAATTAAGGTACTGAGGAGTCAAGTGCTATGGATACTTCATGCAATAAAGCTCTTCCAAGGCAGGGAAAGTGCTCCAGCTATTTTGAAACTTTGCAGGAGCCAAGACTTGGTCAGAGCTCTGCTCTCCTGGCTCAGCAGAGCTCCTAGGAAGGTGATTCTTGGGTGCAATGCCAAAAGCTCGCGGTTTCCTTTCAGCCATTCCCTGTGCAGTCTGTGCCACCTCTGGCACGTCTTTGAGTAAGAAGTCCCCAGTACAGCTTTAGCTTTAAACCCCACAAAACAAGTCCTACATAAATGACACTGCCCTTGATATGTTCATGTCTCTGTTTTCTGAAGGTATTTGTGGGTTCCTGTTCTCATGCCAGACTGGCCTTTAGCTAAAATTGTCCTTTCCCCTTCTTGCCATTTCTCTGGTGTTTGTATACAGAGTTACAGTTTTCCTTCCTCCCCTTGGAATTAATCAAAATCCTATACAACTTTATTGTCCCTCTTGTAAAACAAACTCTGCAGCCCTCTTGTGATGGTGGCAGCCCTTTCTTCACTACTCCAGCAAAATTTCTTCTTGTTAAGACCAGAATTACACATTGCACTGCAGCTGAAGGGGATTTGTGCAATTTGTTAATGAGCAGGAATAGATTTTGTGACTGACAGTGTTTACAGAGTCTTGTTTTGATGCTCCAAGATGTTTTCCTGTGATGGGATTAAGAGTAGCAGAGACCAGACTTCGAAACCTTTCAGTCTACTCACAGACATCTCCCAGCTGGGCTCTGTGAGCACCAGCTTTACCTGGAGCTGACAACTCACCATTTTAAGTGTTATTGGTTATACACATTCAGCTTTGCAAAGTGATTCACTGTGCTATGTATTTTGTTAGCAAGGAGGAAGGGGAGGGGGAGAAAGACAACATTATTGTAGGTCTTCTCAGGGCTGATTGTAATCATGTTATTATAAAAAGCAAAGTGTAACTCCAGTGTTTGGATTCTCTTTCTCATAAACACTGAATAATTTAAGTCTTCTCCTATTTATGCCTTGTATCTCTCTGATCTATGAGTCTGAGGCTTCCCTGGATAGCTGTAATGCAGGAATGAAAAGTCCAGCACAAGCCAACCAAAGGGCACATTTGCATATAGATTGAAACATGAATCGTTGGGAGCCATTCATTAGTTGCCGTGCTCAAGACATTTGGCATTTTAACAGCTCTTTGCATCAAATCCTTTCCATCACGTTTATGGGACAATTAAAGTGCTGGGGTTGCTGTATGTAGAAAATGAAGCTGCAGGCTAGGGAGATTTTCTTGCAGTGCTGTGGAATATAAATTGTGTGATGTCAAATAAAGGTAGAGGGAGCAATCTCAGCTCTGGTGTGGAAATACCCTCTTAGACAGTCTGCCTGAAATGCACTAGTTCCTGCGTTTTGATACCTCAGACAAGCTCCCAGGATCCATCTTCCCTGAAGTGTATGCACTGAAACCTTAATCTATTTGGATTCAAGGTAGAGAAGGCTTGGAGTGAGAGTTGTTATACGCGTGGCTGAGTTTAGTTTTGCTTTTTTGAGAGGCAATAACAAAACACCCAGCCAACAGGACATTCATTTGAGGATACAGGAAACTTCAAAGGACGCAATAACAAAATTTACCTCAACTTAATCTTGGGGCCATATGTTTCCCTAAGGAAAATTCTACATCCCCATGGACAGCTCTTGCAGGGCAGCTCACATATCATCTTACCTTGCTTGATGGTAACTTCTCACTGTCTGTCAGAGCCCTTAAAGATGCATTTAGATTGCTGAGACCTGACGTCTAGAGCAAGGAGAGAGAAATTCAGCTCCTCAAACTTTCTCTTTAACCCTCCAACTTAGGGCCTCAAGTTGTGCCAAGGGAGTTTAGACTGCATATTAGGAAAAATTTCTTCACCAAAAAGGTGGTCAGGCATTGGAATAGGCTGCCCAGGACAGTGGTGGACTCACCAGCCCTGAAGGTATTTAAAAAATGTGTACATGGGGCACTTGGAGACACAATTTTGGATTTAATGATCTTAAGGGTCTTTTCCAACCTAAATGACTGTCATTCTGTGCTTCTGTAAGCTGATGCTGAAGAAGTCTTGCTGTATTTACATGTCCTCTTAAAAAAAATAAAAAGGAAAAGAAAAAACTTGTAATGAATCTTGAACCTCACATGGCCACTCTGCACCAGCTGGTCAAGCTGGGGTCTGTTGGTCCATCTAGCAACCCCTTTTGCAGGAGAGATGTTTGGGGAGGGAAATCAGAAATCTTTCATTCCTATGCACCCCACCTCTTACCCTGCTACGAGGGATCAACACAAGGGTTGATTTCCCTTCGTCTTTATCCCAGCCACCGAGCCTCTGATTACTGTTCTTAATGGGAACAAGCATCTTCATCCCAGCTATGCAAAAAGAGCAGAGCTCTTGTTCCATCCCATCCCATCCCCATGCCTGCATACCCACCTGCCTCTATTTGCCCTCCACTCTCTCCCAGATGTGTACTTTAAAAATACTTGAACCTAATTTATTATTTCTTATTTTTTGCTGTTATTTTTACTCAGGTCAGTCCTCAGATGGAATATAGGGACTCATAACTGGAGGAATTTGGGTAAAAGGAATTTGGGTAATCCAACATGGCTGCTGTAAGAAATGTTTGTGGTATGACATCCTCAATCGAATGTGGGACCGAGCTTGTCATCTGCTCGTTGTACAAATGGCTGTGCAGCAGGCAGGCAGCTCTCCCTGTTTGAGGCAACCTTCATCTTCATCAAATTCCTCTTGCAAAACTGGAAAACATTCAACAGCAAGGCATCAAAAAGGGAACCCTCAATATGTCATGGATTTGGCACTACAGACACTTCTGTGGAATGAACCTGATGTACACTAGTGAAAGATTTGGCTGTTATGGTATAAAATTCATTTCCTTTTCAAGGCATAGCATCATTTGCTAGCATAGTGTAGATTTGACAGCAATTTTCCTCAAGAAACACACTTAGCTCTGGCTTTTTGCAATCAGATTGAAGAAGGTTGAGTGCAGCTCCTGGAGCCCAGGGGAAGAAAAGCAGTAACAGACCTTTTCCATAGCACAGATTGGAAAATGGCATTTTTTCTCAGAAGAAAGTTGAGCTGGGGGTAGAGAGAATATCTGTTGAGATGTCATTGCCTGGTCAATAAATAAAACAGTTTCACTGGAGCTAAAAGCCCAATTTGGAGGCAGACCTCCAATGAGAACATCGAAATGTTACTCTACATATCAGCCTTTAGTTTGTTTGTATGTTTTTCCTGTTGTATTTCAGGTTTTGGTAAAATGGCATTCTCTAAGGAAAATTTACTGTTGGAACTTTTGAAGGGTAAATCTATTTTTAGTTGGTTTATAAATGTAACCAAAACAGGAGGAGGATTTAGATGTTTGCTTGAATACACATAAGGAGACTCTTCTGGAAAAAAACAAATGTCTTTAAGGGCAGAGAAAATTCAATACTGGGAGTGAAATAACCTGTGCTATGCCAGTGAGCCACTTTAGATACTTCTACTGGGGCTTTCAACAATGGGGAAATGAGATGAGTAAGTGTGGACTGGGACTTGAAAATCTGTATGGTGATGCTTTAGCATTTTCATTTTGCTGGTCCTGGATATATTTACAGATATTGCTCTTGGGGTCAGCACTACTGACCAGCTTGCGCAGGGGTTATGCATCAATGTTGCAACGTAAGGGAATTGCCTTTTCCCAGTTGGCCTCATCTACGTGGATCTAAGGTTTAAAACCATGTAAAAAGGTGATCAGTCTTCCAGTCCTCTGCTTTGCACATCAGCTCTGGCTGCTCTCTGGACAAGGAGGCTGGCATTGGCGGAGGAAAGCAGCTGCTTTCTTGCACTTGTCAAAGGTCAATCTTAAAAGTTTAGAAGGATTTCATCCTCCTTTAGGGAATTTTGTGAAAAGAGAAAACTTTGCCAGCTGTAAGTTATGAGGACTTCTGTTCCTGAACAGAAACTACTATACAGATCTGGACAGAGTTACAGTGGGCTGAGGTTGGGAATGTATATCAGATTTGTTCAGACCTAGGTCTGTCCCACCTGACAGTCTGTATCCAAAATGACTGTTGGTGAACATCAAGGCATGAGAAGGCATACAATGTTATTTCCTCAAAATATGTTCATGTCCTTCAGCTAATTTCCTGGCTGCTACCTATGAATTTTCAGCTTGGTTATTTCCCAAGCCTGAAGTAATTTATTTAGTTAGTATTCCCTAATGAATCTCCTTTCCAAGCACCTGTCCAGATTCCTTACTTGTCCAGATGTCCTGTGGCTTTTTGCTGAACCTAGTCCCCACTGACTTTGGTTGATAGCCCCCTATTTTTGGATTGGAAATGTACTTTAAAGAAGTATCTCTACAGCCTTGTCCCACTCTGCCCTAGCCATCCACATGGGCCACTGGTGAAGGCAGGATGCTACCACAGATGGTCCTTTGGTGTGCCTTAACCTTGCACACTCATTTTCATGTTCTGCCAGAGGCAATTCCACTTGCATTGTGATAGTATTGCTCCCTCTCAACTCTTCAAGCAAGAAGCAGATGTCCTCCATAGTTTCCTCAGAGCAACTTTAGCGGAACACAGGAGGAAAAGAGGTTGGCTTATTTTGTATGCTGAGGAACAAAGAACCAAATGCTGCTTGTTTTTAAGATTAGGAAGAACACCTATGTGGGACAGTGATTTGCCCACCATGACTTGGAAGCCTTTTGTGCAGCCAGTGCAAATGCAATATGAGCAGTTCATGTGCATCTCCTACCACCCATCCATGTGTTTTATTGCCAGCACTATTGCTGGCAAATGACTCTTAAGGTCACACACTGCATTTTCATGATCTGCAAGTCACTTCATGAGGGCATTTTACTGCCCTTTAACCCCATAAAATTCCTAGATCAGTGCAAGACAGATAGGCAGCCTTTCCTATTAAGCGAATGCTTGTAATTAAACATTTGCATCCAGCAAAATGCAATGGGGCATTAATTGTATTTCCATGCTGCTACTGTCAGCCCATTCCTTACAGAAACATAGGCTTAATTAATATATCTATATGATAATGCTCTTACAGTCTCAAAGTTAAGGCTATAGGGCAATTATTGAATTTCTCAAAACAACTATAAAATTGATGAGTTTTCTTCACATGAATTAATTTTCTTTTACATGATTTGGGTTTGCACATGAGCACCAATTAGCTGGCTGCTGCTGAACAATATCTCTGCTATACTAGGCACTCTGAAAACCCCCCAGAAAACCAAAATTTTGGCTCCAAAATTTTAATTGTATTTGTAATGCAGTCCTTTTCAAAGTGGGTAAAATGTATGACCAAACCCCTTTAGAGGCCATATCCCCCTTGTGCAGTATATGCAGAATGGACTGTCCATATAATAAAAAATCCATGAGGAATATAAGAAGTACAAATAATACAGGAATTATTTACTGTGACAAAACCATGCAGAGATTATTTCTTTTATAGTTTTACTCTTCTGGCTACTAGAGTTCAGGGAGTCCCTATGAAAGTTTTATCCCAGTGACAACCTTACCAACTACGTTTCCTTGATAATTTTATGTAAAAAATAGATCCAACTTTACCAAGCTGTGACTACTGCTTTTTTTGCAGTGGCTGCTGATTACTTGGTGGGACTTGGATTTTGAAGCAGGTTTCTGGGGTTTTATGTGTAAAAAGAACTGATGTTCAGGGTCTGGTTCATGATCACTTTCTGAAAGCCAGGTCTCTTCAATGAGTGCCCAACAAGCTATAAGCCAGTAACTGTAAAGCTGTCCCAAGTTTAAAGGAATCCACAGTGCACATTTTTATGTCAACTGTCTTGGCTGCATCTGCCAGCTGCCACAATGATTTGGACAGTGATGGTTGTCTCAATCTCTGTTGTTTTGTGCCAGCCTAAAATCTCCACACTACCTCTGTTTGCAACCTCTAGGTTAGAGTTTGTCTATCTGGACTTGCCAACTGGTTCCTTCAGACCTTTAATCAATGTGGTTGTCCTCTGTGGTCCCTATGTTATTCCAGAGCCTTCAGGAATTTCACATACTATTAGCATCAAAGTTTAATTAAAACCCATGAAGAAATCATCAGAAATAAATCTCCTGGTGCATTTGGTAGTTCCAGAGAGTTACAGCAGATGGGGCTGGTATTGTGCTGCACAGCTCTGCAGCTGGTCCACCTCCTCCCTTGGAAGGACCTACCACCAGCAATTTCGGAAGTTTTCCAAATACTGTAGGCAGAGGGGCTTGAAGAATCCAGGCAAGTGGTTGCAATTAGCAACCTAATCTGAGTTTCCATTTCAAGGTGGTCTTGTATGGAGCCAGTTTTGGAATCTTCAAAACCATGAAGCAAGTGATGAAGCATGGATTATTTTTCTGGGTTTTAATAAATACTCGTATGATTCTTTTTCTTGACCATTTCATGAAGAAAAAAAATCCATGTGCTTAGTTTTCTTCAGATTTTTTTCATAGAATCATAGTATCATAGAATGGTTTGGCTTGGAAGGGACTTCAAAGATCATCTCATTCCCACCTGCCTGCCATGGGCAGGGTCACCTTCCACTAGACCAGGTTGCTCAAAGCCCCATCCAACCCTGAACACTTCTGGGGATGGGGCAGCCCCAACTTCTCTGTGCAACCTGTGTCAGTGCCTCAGCACCCTCACAGTCAAGAATTTCTGCCATCTATCTAATCTAAAACTGCCCTCTGTTAGTTTGGAGCCTTTCCCCTTTGTTCTACTCTTACATTCCCTTGTCAAAAGTCCCTTTCCAACTATCTTGTAGCCCCCTGAGGTGCTGAAAGGCCACAGTAAAGTCACCCTGGAGCTTACCTTTCTCCAGGCTGAAGAATCTCAAATCCAATTTTTTTTTTACATGTTGTAGTATCTTTTCTCCTTTCAGAAGGATGCTACTTGAATTGCAGCACCTCTGCACCCTTGTGACTGGTACCTAAGGAACAGAAACCAGTATTGAAATGTTTTGAATTGCATCACAAGTGTAGCCTGTATGATTTGTTTGTTTTCAATTATACTTTCTCCTGCCATCCAGTCCTCTCTGGGGCTGGCTTTTCAAACAACACCCCTGGAGCAGTCCATTTCTCCCTTCAGCAGTCATATCACAAACTCCCTCAAGATGCTATTGACTGAGCTGCAAACCAACCTCCCTCACTCTCCTCAGTAACCAACATAACCCTCAGGATACACATAGATGGTGTGTAAAAAGTGCAAATCTGCTCCAATCTAGCGTGGCAGGGAAGGAAAAGCAGAATTACTCCCCTTTCATTCAATATTTCCAAAGATGAGACATGCTATTTAAGTAGTAGAACTAGTCTAGACATGCCAGTGTAACTTTGGCTGATGCAGACTCGTAGCACAGACATGTTTCTCCTGGGGAAATTGCATTTACATGAGTGTAGACTACTACTGTATAGGAAAATATTATGTTTGTGCTAGGATTAAGCACTTTTTTGCACTCAGTGTACCTCTCTGTTTATGCAAGAACAGCTGTGCAGATCACAATAGTCCCACGTCTATTTGGTACATGGGAACTAATTGCATCCTTGGTCTCAGTGAGGCTGTGAAAAGTCAGGGAGGAGGAAAGAAGAGCCTGAAGTAAAGAAATTAAGTAGAAAGCATCTTCACAGAGCATGGAAGATGAAGCTGAAACACTGAAAGAGAATTTGACAGGTTGCACATGAAAACTAAAAGATATTTTTATTGCAGATGGTGGAAAAATACTCTTTGTTTCCCAAGGAGTAAAATGAGCTAAAACAATTAAATTCATGTGGTGGTTTTCAGACTTCTTTGAACAGCCTGCATGAGCCAGGATGAGAAACATCCCTTCCAGTATACATTTCTGTGTATCATCTTTTTTGTTTTCACTTTCCCCCTTCATCAGTACTGTACAGTGTAATTCAGACTGTGTCCTTTCTGTGAACCCTTGTGATCTTGAAAAGCCTGTATGCCTCAGAGGCAGAAGAATGTTGGGTACACATACCTATTTGCCTCCATCTGTTACATAGTTCTGTAGTTTTCATGCTCGTCAGCTGGGATTCTGCTTTCACGAATCAAATCAAACAGTTCTTTGCCTTCATCCAGGGAATAAAGCTCATCTGTGAGTGAGGCAGAGCCTCCATCAGCTCCACTCAGTGATGTCACAGCAGATACCTGTGCAGGCAGCAGCTTCACTCCTAGGGGCATGCTGCTAGATCTGTGTTCTTGCTGCTCTCCCTGCTCCTGCACTGGGGCTTTGCTGTTTGCATTGTGAGCCAGTTCAGGGACTAAACCAGCAAAACACTTTGTAGAAACACGTGAAAATATTACTGCTGGGTTAATTCGCTGAGCTGGTTCATTGGGGGATCAAATCAAAGAATCACAGTTCCTTTAAAGGCCATCTGGTTCAATCCTCCTGCAATGAGCAGGGATGTCTTCAACTGAATCAGATTGCTCAGAACCTGATCTTGAATGTTTCCAGGGATGGAGCATCTATCATCTCTCTGGGCAATATGTGCCAGTATTTCATCACCCTCATTGTAAAAAAACTTCTTCCTAACATTTAATCTAAAACTCTCTTGTTTTAGTTCAAAACCCTTACCCCTTTTTCCTGCTAAAAGATTTGTCCCCAGCTTTCTTATAACCGAAATCAACCCTACTTCATCTTGAAGCCATTCCTGTCACTACATGCCATTGTCAAAAGTCCCTTTCTAGCTCTCTCTTGGATCCTCTGTAGATACTGGAAGGGGTTCTAAGGTCTTCCCAGAACCTTCTCCCGGCTGAACAACACCAACTTTCTTAGCCTGTCTCCATAGCAGATGTGCTCCAGTGCTCTGAGCATCTTTGTGGCCTCATCTGAACTCACTCCAATAGGTCCTTCTTACGCTGGGGGCCGCAGAGGCAGAATCCTCTCCCTCAGCCTGCTGACCACACTGCCGGTGATGCAGCCCAGGATGGAGTTTGCTTTCGGTGCACATCTCCAGCTTGTGTCCAGTTTTGCATCCACCGTATCCCTCTCCTCAGGGTTGCTCTCAATCACTTATCCCCCAGCATACATGGGCACTGTAGTTTACCCTGACCCAGGTGCAGGACCTTGCACTTGGCTTTGTTGACCCTCATGAGGTTCCCTTGGGCCCACCCTTTGAGCTTGTCTAGGTCTCTCTGGATAGCATTCCATCCTTAAGGTGTATCAACTGCACCACAGAATTTGGTATCATCAAAGGGATGGGAACAGGCAGCTGAGCTGTACTGTCCAATCACAGGGATCTGTTGAAATCAGCATCCCTCCCAAATAATGCCTAGAGAATGAGAGGGACCCTGAGCTCCCTCTTCCTAAAGCTTGAAATACAGAGCAATATTCATTTATAGGAAAATGTCCAAAATCTTTAATTCTGGGTGTGTAAGGGCAAGGAGTTTCCATTGTTCCTGCTATTGCAAACTGGGGAGACTTTAGCTGCACTCTTGTTTGTCTGGAGGGACAGCAGTGACTGTTTCTGGCAGATTTAGAGTGGATCTGAAAGTTCTCAGTTTGGTACCAGAGCAACATCTCTACTCTTAGGGCCTGAAGGAGTGTGTCTTGGTCTAACAGTACAGAATTACACGCTCCCATCCTAAAGCACGACCCCTCTGATTCCTCCTGGCTTTATTTTCCCTCAATCTGGTTTTCCAGATTTGTATTTCTTATGATTGCTCTGTCGTCTTCCTTTGGATTTCTTCCATTTGCATTTAGGACAGGACCCAGCCATAGGGCTAAAAGGATCAGTCTTCATTTCCTGTTCCACTTCTGCATCTTAGCAGATTTTTCAATCACATCCCAAGCAGGGTCCATCAGCTTTTTGATATGCAGGGCTCTGGCACAGCATTTGGGTGGGTGACACCCAGGGACAGCCTAATCTGCTTGTAGCATCAACGGATTGCCGGATTCTCCACTTCACCCGTGACAGTAATGCCATAGGAGTCACGGATTAAAACTTCTATCTCCATGTTTGTCTGCATGCTTAAAATCCACTCCTGAGCCAAGAGGTCCCAAACAGTCAACAACAAGCTCCTTGCCAAAAGCCAGGGAAGAGGTCAGGCATCACTGGGAGCTGAGCCGTGTTACACCACTGGATTGCGCCCCAGTAAATCCGATTAAATCCATCATTTTTGCTTCCAGAGTCTTTGACTGTCCCACAGCACTAAATGGGAAAATGTTGGGACATGTGCCATGTTTGTGGGAGGTTTTTTTCCCTCCTGTCAGTATTGAAGTTACAGGGTAAGTAAGTGGTGCATTGATTACTGAATTATTTAACAACACCTCTTGCATCTCTTTCTTTGCTTCAGGAAGCCTTTGTGTGTAGCATGTTACCTTGGCTGACAGCTGCTGCCTGATGTGCTACAAGAAATTGTGAAACGCATCTTACTTATTTATGAGACAGGAAAAATATTAGGTCTACCATCTACCAGCATGTGTGCTTCTCCTCTATGTTATTGTCTGTTATTGAGTTTAAATCCAAGCTTTGTATTTCTTTTCCACCTTTTCCTGGTGATGGTGGCAAATTCACAACTGAAGATGTGAGCAAAGAACAGAGATGAGCAGTGCTGATTCGCTCTTGGTTTGCACAGCTATAAATTCAGAAGATCAATTAAACTGAGCAGGGTACACCCATGTAACTGAGAGCTGAACTGAATCAGACAGGTGATATCTAGAGGTGATGATATGTGGTTTTAGTAGAGCACAGACATTCTACTGCCTAAAGGATTCAAGTAGCTGTTGAAAGTCTGAACTGGCGTAATCAGCAGCAATGCACAATACCTTTAGATTTCAGTCTGCTCTCTAAATCACATTGAAGTCTGCAGCTGGGGGAATGCCTATGTTTGTATTAGTGTCTGTGTGCACTAAGGATTTTCTGCTTTTGAGATGAGCAGTAAGAGAGTAAAGGACTCGGCAGGACCTTGATCTCAGCTGTGACCGCTGCTGCAGAGGTGTAGTAAATCAACAGAGCAGGGTCCAGCATGGCTCTTCTGGCTCATACTTCTATCTCTGCAGTGAAGAGTCTAATGTTACCTCAGGGAGCTGTAATCTAAACCGGATGGCATTGCTGACAGGCTGCCAGCCAGCTAAAGGTTTATTTTCCTCCACTGTGTCCCTCCCCTTATTGTACTAAGTGTGTTTATTTGTTTCCCACATAAGGCATAGCACGTTCCCTCAGAAAAACCAGGCTGACAGGAGGCTTAATGCTATTGCTCTGCCTCTTGACACAAAGAGAAAGGAGGCTGTTTTCCAAGCTGGGTCATCCCGTCTAAGGAATGGGGTTTCCCGTTTCCAGGAGGCAGCACGCTCAGGCTGTTCAGACACAGCTCGCTGCAAATCCTGACTGTCACGGACTGACACGTGTGACTCTGTCTAAGAGTTCCTAGAAAATTTCCTGCTAGCAGATTAGCCATGCAAAAATTATGCAGTGAGAATGTGTGAAATTGCAGAGTTTCGGCAGCCCCAATGTCAGGTTAAAAAAAATAAGCAAACTCATGTAATAGGACTGCACAGACTGGATTCAGCTCTTCAGGCTCCCATCTCTTCTTTGGGTCCTGTTCCAAGGATAACCCAGGGCAAGTCATTCCAGTCCTCTGCACCTTAGCTTACTCTTTGGCTGCACACAGTGATACACAGCCTCTGAAATGCGGTATAGGGTACAGCTGACCAATATTGTCTGCTCCAGTGCAAGGTGAGATAAATGCTCCAGCTGCTCTCTCTCAGATCTGCTGCTCCCACGCTGCTCCAATTTCCATGGTACAGCAATGAGAAGAGGTGTGCTGGTGAGCAAAGAGCATCTGTAGAACCCTACTCAAATCCAAAGAGCCCATCCTATGGGTCCCTTTCTATATATTTATTCAGTCCTTCCTTCCACATGCATTCTCCAATTGCTTTTTACCTTTGGTTTGACATCTATCTTCTGCTTTTGAGGGAAGCAAAACTGCAGTCATTTACAGCACTGTGTGTTCAAATCATACTGAAGGTAGACATCTCCCATCACTCTGTCTTCTTCTCCCTACATTACTATCACATCTCATGGACATTTCTGCTTACTCCTTTGGTAGATGCCCATCTTGTTAACCTCTCACCTGGCTTCTTATCCATGACACTGGGTCTCTTCCTTACTTCTTGCACAGCTACAAGAATTATACACCTTATTGTTTCAGGGCTTTGTAATAGAGCTTAAACCTACAATGTCACCTGCCCTTTGGGCAAAGATTACCTCACTGTGTTCACTGCTGTTCATGGATGAACAGAAGTAGCTCAGTATGAGTTTGATGTACCCATCATCTGCGGTTGTCCTTGGTGACTGTGTCGCATCAAGGGGGATTTATGAAGCCTTCCTTCTTTTAGAAAGCTTTTTGCCAATCATTTAAAATGACAGAAATCATTAAAGTTAAAAAATACCTCTAAGATTCTCAAGTCCAACCATCAACTTAGCACTGCCAGGTCCACCAATAAACCCTGTCCCTATGTCCTCTTCATGGACATATGGATTCACAACCCCATGTAATCAGGTTATCAGTAGAGTTTTTCATTAAAACACTGATAAATGAGAATATCTTAGCAGCTGCACCATTAGTGCATTGATCTAGTCTCTGTAAAAGACAACAATTTAGATTCCAAATTTTTATGGAAGAAATTGGGGCCTGAAATTCTCTAAATGAGCAGCAAAGCCTTTCCTAGATGAAAATGAGAAATCTCAATTGTATCTAAGATAGGACAAAAAAAAAGCAAATCTGAGGTTACTGTAAAATGCCTTGTGCTCTTCTGGTCGGGCCAGCAATCCTGATCAGTCCCTACTAGAACAGTCCACCCTACAAAGAAGGAGAGATTGCAGGACTGGGTTTGCGGAGCAGCCTGGAGTAGAGTCAGTGCAAACTCATTATCTCCATGATCCTTGAGTTCAGCCCATTCTCATCTACAGCCCAAGCTCTCCTCTCACCTATAGGCACAGAGGCTGAGCTGTGCTGAACACCTTCCACTGAATTATTAAAAATTCAGTTGCTATGGATCTACTCAAGGCGATCAGTTTAAAGAAAATGCAGATGGCCTCTGGTTTTGAGTTCCCACTGTGCTTTGGTTAATTTGGTATGTAAAGGTATTAGGTTAATTAAATACCATGTGTTGCATGGGGACTGACTGCATTTGCGGATTAGTAAGTACCCCAGTATGTTCTGTGCTGAAAGTCCTGAAGCTGGCAGACAGTTATTTCACTAGGAAAGGAAGGTAACGGAGAGAAGTCACAGGGAAAGGAAGAGGTTTCCTGTTAATCTTGCAGTCCTTTTTCCAGAACGGGTAGTTGCAGTGTCCTTCCGGTCCTTGGCCAAGTATCAACCCTTACTGGAGAGACTGGAAGAATTCAAGTGAAGAGAAGCAAAGTTGTTCAGTTTGCTTTGAGACTTATGCAGAGCTGGTCATATACAGTGAGCATGTCAGCTGGCCAGTGGAGGACCATGGCTGGAGCATGGAAATTTTTCTGCTAGGAGAAGATCTTTACCAAGAGCCGTATTGTAAATCAGGTCAGGGTGTCCTGCAAGCAGCAGGCACAGTCATGCTGCAGGTCTAAAGCAAACCATCCACAGCATTCTGGCATTCGTGGTGGAATACACATAGAAAATAGAGAGAGGGATAAATACCACTGCTAAGTTTTGGAGATGCTGAAGAAGAAGAAAGTCGTTTTCATGCAGCCATGTCCTGAGGTGGTGGAAGATCAGGACAGAGACCAGGGCAAATGGACACTACTCCGCAATGTCAACCAGGTCCTGAAACCCACGACCATTTTAGCGGTAAGACAGGGGGTCCCAAGCCCTGAGCATAGCTGGGAGCTTTCAGGCTGCTTTGAAACCTGTCTTACTGTTGATGGTATATCCCCTCATACTGCTCCCACCAGTTTCTCTCACCTTCCTCCTTTATCCCCCTCAAGCACTGTAGCTCCCCTGCAGTGCAACCTTCCTGCTCTTCACGTTTGGAAATTCCTACTAAAGATCCTCTTTGTGAATTGTGTGGATCTGTGTGTGCACCCATCATGGTGATGTTTCCTCTGCTTGCACTGCTGTTTGGTTGTCACTGTCCATAGTTTGTGGGGTCCTGAGGGTCTGCCCCAGAGCATTTGGAAGGGCACTGGCACCCAGCAGCTGTGTTGAGGAGGAAGAGTTGGACTGTGCTGATACTGTAAAGGGTCTGGTGGTATTCTCATTTCTCCAGTACTCTGTCATGTGTATTGAAAAATAACTGAGGCATGAGGCAGGTTATGCAACTTATAAGCCAGTCTGCCCCAGCTGGTAAATGCATGAATCACCCCGATTTGCCCTGAAATCCCAAATATATCTGTTGGGTGTGGGGCTGATCTGAAGGTGATTGCATCAGCAGAAGGAATGCAACTGACTTCCATAGGGTTTATAGCAAACTGATTAAAGTCAGAAAAGGAAATAGGTCGGCACTCTTAATAAGTGATGTTATTTTTTAAACCCCCTCCGACCTTTCTGAGCTTACCAGCTTAGCCCATCCCATAAGACTTTTTTCACCAGTATTAGGAACTGTACTTTAATGGGTTTAGAAAGAGCAGTTTGAGGGGATGAGCACTCTGCATTAGGCAGACAAAGCACAGAAGTTGTCTGAGTGGTAGGTAGTAGAGTATCAATTTACCTTGGGTAGAGCAGACTGCCTTTTATCTCAGCTATGTGATAACAGAACACATGAAGCAGGCTGCTTTTACAGCTATTCAATATTAGATATTTTTTAAAAAAACAGCATTACAATTAATGTTTTCTTGGTTAAGAACAATTTTTACAGAGCTGCTGAGGTGTCAGAAGGGTTTTCTGCTGAGCAGGGACTGAGCAACCCAGCTCTTCTCTTGCTGACACCTTGATCAGGTTACCTACCCTGTGCATGAATTGGCCCAGTGCTGTAGAGGATAACAGTGCTCTGAAATGCTTTGAGAGTGTTGGATCAAAGGAGCTAAGAAATAAATATTAATATAAATGGATTTATAATGTATTTGCTCCTGACATTGCATTCATTAGTTGTTTTTTTCCCATTCTGACTGAGTTATGAGATGTGGATATAAGACAGTTCATGAGAAAAAGATGTGAGTATTATATTTTTATGAGCTGGATAAAGATACTTATAACAGAGCTGTAGCAAAACCCTCTGAGGAAATGAAAACCCAGACTAAGAACTGGATCCTGAGCTCCATGTAAGCAGGATGACTGTATTGCTATCCTACTGGAAACCTAGCAAGCAGCTGCCAGGGTGGAGTCTACCACAAGATGGTTGGGAACACCTGGTGTGTAGTGTTTGTCCATGTGTAAGTCCCTGAGTGTAACCTAACATCCCCGTGGCACTCACAGGTTAGTATCTCTCAGAAGTCCTGATGACTTGGATGGTGATGTCTCCAGTTTCTACCACCTAGCATGGAGATGAAGGTTGTTCAGGAGCCCTTGAGTCAAACCAAATCTATAAGTATACCCTGTCCACAGAAACAGTTGCTGGTGGATGCTCATGAAATGGGTTATATCAGAGCACATGCAAAGTGATACCTCCTGGTTTTCCCTTCTCCTTCTCCCAGCAGTTTTTCAGGACTTCAAAAGATAGATATTGTATTTGCATTGTGCTTAATAGGTACAAGTGGAGCTGGTCCCCAGGAATGTGGTGTTAGGTGGGGCTACAATTTCACAATATTAATCTCAGCTGCATGAATGCAAATACATCCAGCAACTAGATTGCCCCCAATTTTAGTACCTTTTCACACACTGAGAATAGGGGTAGAAAATAATTCAGATTTGTTTCAGTGTGGGTCCTGCTTGGGGGTGAAGTTTGGAGTTATTTTGAAGTTTGCTTTTCTGTTGAGGAAAACAGCTTCTTTAAAAGCTTTTTTTTGCGTTTGAGTAATTTAATATCCAGAGCTGATAAGAAGATAGGCCCTGCCCAGCAGCACTTGACAGAGGTCTATAGGATTGCCAGTGACATGGAGTGAGTGGATAGGGGTCAACTGCTTGCTGTGTCTTCCAAAATTAAAACACAGAGATCTCAAATTAAAGAAGTGAAACATTTGAAACATATTAAAGGACACAGCATTTTTTAGGTAAATTCTTCCTTTGGGATAATGGATGCTAAAACTTTGCCCAGCTTCAGGATACAAGTGGACATGCTCACAGTAGATAAAATTCACTGGAAAGTATTAAATGCAAACAACGCACCTACACATCACTGTAGCTGGGAGAACTCCTGAAGAAGTACATATATATGTGCCTCTCTGGTACTGTTCTTAACCCATCTTTAGTCATTCTCTTTTCAGCAATCTCCAAAGTATATTTGATAGCAGTTATCTGCAAGGAAGAAATGTGCCACAAGGCTCCAGATAAGGCTTAGCAGAGCCCAAAACTATCTCCTAAATGTGATTTTCTAGGTTTGTACGTTACACAAAGGGAAACCTCTATCTGGGTGCATTTTTCTGCCTGTACTGCTGCTCTGTAACCTGTTTCTGCTGGATGCAGTCTATGATCAATAACCACTCACGAGCTTGAGAAACAGAGAGATAGTGCAGGGGGGGTGTGCTGTGTGGACCATGTCCTGCTGCTGGTACCTTGCAGCAGGTTTCATAGAATCATTAAAGTTGAAAAAGACCTCTAAGATCTTTGAGTCCAACCACTAACTCATCACTATTATGATCACCACTAAGCCATATCTCCAAGTGCCACATCCAAAGCATCTGCTTTCCTGAATATGCGTAGAAAGGAGTGGTTTGTGGTTTGCAAAGGAAGGCGTTTGACTTGTACTGATTTGGGTACCAAACATTAGCAACTTGTATCCCAAGGGATGCTGAGCTTTCTGCAGCCCTGAGTATAACTATCTTCTCTTTGGTTCCAGGGGGATTATGTGTGGATGGATCTCAAAACCGGACGGGAATTCGATGTCCCCATTGGAGCGGTGGTTAAACTATGTGACTCTGGACAGATCCAGGTTGTGGATGATGAAGGCAATGTACGTAAAAAGGGTTATGATGACCTTTATACAGCTATATGGCCTGGCTAGGCCAGGTGTCATAGGGCCTTGATGATTGACTTTGTTATGGCCTTTATATGTCCTTGGGAGTCAACTGTGCCATTGTTTTCTATTTGTAAAGACAAGGCAATGTTGTGCCCCTACTTTTGTGGCTGTACTGAGAGCGCAAGGTTGAGAAGCTTCTTCAGTATAATGATAACAGAAACCCCCAAAATACATTTAGTTGTGTTTTAGATTGAGCAAACCCACCTTGACCTGCTGTTCTTCTGATGTTACCCAGTCCTTCCTGACCTCCTACCAATACCAGATGTGCCCAAACACTGGTTCTCCTTCAATTTCTCACCTCTATTTTTCTGCAATGATGGCTGTTTTAGAGAAAGGTCTATATCACAAGCAGAAGTTGTTCTCTGTCCTTCATGATTTTGGGTTTTTTTTCTGACTGAGATAATAGTAAATGCTTTCACTCCTTTCAAAGATGATAGAAAGAGATTTGGTTTATCAGGGTCTTTGTGTATAATTTGTAGTGGTCTTTGAAGCCCTTTAGAAGTGGTTAGTCTAAACAACACTCTGCCAATAAAAGTATGATTTTACCACCCCCATCCATCCCTCTTTCCTTTCTAAATCATCTTCTCTCTTCTCAACAGTATTTTGTGGCAAAGTGATGTGAAAATGTAGTTGTGAAGGGAAAACCAAGTCTACTATTTGTTACAAACTTCCGTGATGTGCTGGATGACTGTGCTGCCCTGGAGGAGGCTTCTGCCAGGACTGCTCATGTCTCAAGTCTCTTGCTGATCCAATAAAACTCCAATAAAAAGATGTTTTCCTTCTTCTGTAATGAATCTTTCAAATTTATCACTGCCTTGCCCCAGGAATAGACGCTGTGGCACGTGTGCCAATGTTCATGTATGTTCTTCCATGTGGTCCTTCTATTTGGAGTGCACTGTTTCTGTCCCTCATCCCAGTGGTCTCTCATCTGACTTACCTCTCTCTGCCTTTGCTTTCTTCTCAGGAGCACTGGATTTCCCCACAAAACGCCAGCCACATCAAACCCATGCACCCCACCTCCATCCATGGAGTGGAGGACATGATCCGTCTGGGGGACCTGAATGAGGCAGGAATTCTCAGGAACCTACTGATACGCTATCGGGAGCACCTCATCTATGTGAGTGTCCACCTCACCTTGTTCTGCACTCTAGCCCCTGCTCCCCTTTGCTCTGGGAAACCCATGTGAGAGAAACCCTGATTGAACTGAACATCTGGGTTTCTACCGTCATCTTCACAAAGTAGTAAAGGGCTTCTGACTTTAGAGGACACATTGCAGAGCTTGTGGATGCCCCAGTGAAAGACCATGAGTTAGGTAAGGAGAAAAGTCCATGCCACCTTGCTGTACAGCCCCTGCAGAAGTTTTGGGGATATGCACTAACTTCCTGCACACAGAATAATCAGTTAAACTCAGGCCATGAGGATGCTAGAGTCATCCTAAACAAAAAACTTCAGTGGAGGTAAACTACATGCTACTGCTCTGCCTTCTGCCCCTGAACCATTAACTCATTCAGCCCAAGTGGGTGAAGATAACTATTTCTGGAGGTGGAAAGGGTGGAGGAAGGATAGAAGGGCATGCATGAAATAACTGGAAACAATGAAGTAAGCCAACTCGCAAAACTGCTGTAAAACACCTTCCTAACCTGTGTTTATGACTTATTAGCTCTGGGCAGCCTGGGATCCTGGCAGCTGATCTCTGGGGACAGCAGTGTCCTTCCTTAGATCAGCTTAGTCATGTCATGGCCAGTGAATCTAATAAATCCTTGCCAACCCAGCTAGACATTCATAAATGGAGGGGTCTACAGGGAGCCAGTCAGAACTGCATCTCTTTTCTGTGATAGCATTGCAAAGACCGCCTCCCCAGCAGGACAGGAATCGGCATTCAAGCCTCTGTGCTGGTTTTCTCAGGGTGCTATGTGCTGTGTCTTCTTGTGAACATTCTTTGGACAGAAATTCAAAGTGCATGTGTGTGTTTGCTGCTAGCTAATCTACTCAAGCAGCCTATGCAAATATGGAAAATTTGGTATTGCCTTTAAATTCTACAGTTTTCAGATATTCAGGCCTGCTGCGCCCTTGAAGGCCTTTTCAAAGCCATCTGGTCATCTAATTTTTAAAAGGCTCTAGAGACTACTAGATTTTCAGGCCAGAAGGAAATGCAAGACAGATTTCCCAGACAGCATAACCTAACAGACCATGGCCAGGATTTTATTTATCAAGTCTGCTTGTTGTGCCTGTTGTCCAGTGCCTTTTGATAGGATGGCTTTGGATTAGAGCTGGGCAGAAATGGAGAAGACATCACTGTTATATAGGCTGTTCATATGATTGACTGCTCCTTGTCCAACTCTAAAAGATATCCATCTCTCCTTTCAGAGAGGGAGTCCAATCCTAGAGGAAGGGGACATAACTGCAGAAAAGGCAGCCCTAAGTTCCCAAGCCTGGAGGAGAATAGACACCTTCAAATTCATCTCTCACTTAGGCACTTTATTTGATGTGTATGATGCCTAAGTCCCCTGTATTGTCAGTTTAGAAAACAAAAAGCGTGACTAAAAAATATTCACAAGTTAGATGAACCAAGTTTCTCCCTGGAGCTCTTTTTAGGGAGACAGCCATTTATAATGATAAAAGAGCAAGTTAGCAGCCCAAATTCATACTTGAGGTGGTGTCTCCATGTTCACAGAGCATCTGTGGCAGTCACCAGGGATATCAACAGAGCCTAGAGAGAAAAGTCTGCCTTTCAGCTATGCAAACAGAAGTGCCTGTTGGATGAAGTGATTGTTTTAGATGTGTCTGCAGCTTGGATATCATAGGAGAGTTTGTGTTGGAGGTCTACAGTCCAACCTCATCCAGCTCAGAGCACATCCATCTTCAAGGTGCATAAATGCATTCAAGCAACATGAATGTCACCTGAGACGTACAGATGGCCAACAATTTATAGCTGATTGGATCATTCAGGGAACATGTATTTATCCATTGAGCATTACCCCTTTTTCTCCTGCTTGTGGGCACCCTGCAGTAGCACAAAGTGGATTCCTGCTGCTCTCTCTGAGAAAGTTGGGATTATGTTGGACATTCATTCAGTGGAGTTCCATGTGTCTCTCCTGGTGTCCCCATGCCATCTGGCACGAGCAAGTGACCAGAGATCCTTAGACACAATCTCATGTGTGCAATATCAGATTGCATGTGAATACACTGAGCTCCTTCATAAAAACTCTGTCTCTGAACTCCCTCACCAAGCTATTCACAGGCATCTAGGGAGATTATGAGCACAAACAAGCACTGGGCAAAGCATTGTCTGGCAACATCATACTAGTAAGGGCTGATTGCAAAGGTCAGCTTCTAACCTGAGGCAAGCGTGGTGGGTGATTTGGGCTGAATGATTCAGTAAACAGGTTGGTTTCTTTACAAGTTCTTCTGGTCTGATGGGGACAATGCCATGTGTCCTACAGAGCTACTGACTAAGGGATGGCCACATCCCACAAAGGCATTTGCATCACAGAGGTTCCAGGTTACTGTACCTTGATTGTTCCACACCACTGATGGCTTTAGAGTGTCAGCCCAAGAACCTGGGCACAGCACAACAATTAGTACAATCTCAAAATCAGGATGACACTTTCAAAATTACAGAGTCTCCTGATAGAGAGGCACGTAAACCACCTCTGTTTACATGTCTGTAGTTGGAGGCACAGGAACGCAACCTTAGCTCTCATCTGTTAAGAATGATGGCACTAGGAGGAGTAGATTTGTGTCGGATGTGGTAAACATTGATAGCAGCTTTGCAAAGTCAAAGTACCATATGGATGCCATGTGGGTAGGGAACACCCAGTGCCCTGAGGTGTTTTTATCTGTGGTATAATTTTCTCTGTCTTAAAGATGGTGACATTTCACTGCTTGGAAGAATTTCCGAGCCTGCTGACTAAAGGTGAATTTTCCAACAGGACTTCAGTTCCTCTAGTTTCCTCATGTCCTTAGTTTTGTGGAAGATGTAGTTCTGCTTTAATAAAATATTATTTCCCTTTCTCTCCTCCCTCACATTTTACTCATAAGACAAACTGCGGCGGGAGGGTAAGTATGACTCTTGGCACTGTCATTTGCAATCACTGTCATGCCCTGCACTGGATCACTTTTTTCTGTTCACCATTGTGGCCTTCTCATTTACTTTGCACCACCATTGCTGCTGCTTCACAAATGCACTGACAGTACCATCCGTTTTGGTGCAGAGCTTGACCCTCATGGTGAAATTGTGACACTTTCTCAGAGCTGGAAATTCCCCAATATGTGAATTTGGTTAAAGCTTTAAGAACTTCTTAGTAATGATTTAACTTGAAGGAAAGAAACTTCTGCAGCAAAATGAGAAAAACGTCAAGAAGGACTTGTTGCCCTTAGTTTGGCTTGCATGAACTAAGAGAAACTATGCTGAATAGCAAGAGAGTCTGGTGGGGAGCTTGGACTCATAAATAAGGTCAAATCTCTTTATCTGGAGATGAAACCAATACCTGCTGCTGCTCTTTAAGGGCTGCCAAAATGCTTGCAATGTTTGGTAGAACTTTAACCCCATAACAAGCCAGATGAAGTCAGCCATGGTGTTCTTGGTAGCTAGGGAAGCAGGCTCAGAAAGGATTTGTTTGGGGCTAATTAAAATGTAGGTCATGCAGGCAGTAATGAATTTACTGGGGGATGTGGTTCCTGTGGTCAGCAACTGTGGAGTCCCTGCTATCAGTAAAGCTTTATTTTCCAAATAGAGGAGGGCTTTGCCATCACCCAGCAATAGAAACCAGGGAGAGAATATTTCCTTGGAAGTGCCCTTTAGCCCCTCATCAGCAGAGTGGACAAAGTTTTGCATTCTGTCAGCTGTGAGAACTGGGCAAATTGTGAGTATTTATCAACTAGGAATGACCTACAAAAACAAGCAATAGTTCAAGAGCTCATGCTGACAAAGCATTTTGTGGATCACAAGGGAAGGGTCAGCGAGACCATCCAGAAAGCATTCCTGTCACTAATGGTTAACACCTTTAAAAGTCTCGCTGGCTGCATTTGGGGCAGGGCAGACCAGTGTGACTGAAATGCAGGCACTTCAGAGACCTCTGCAAGGAGTTAGTCTTTTTTGAAAAGAGGCTCAAGGAAGATGAGAAATATCCCTAAAATTAACCTGGTTATAAACTATGAAGAAGAAAACAGTCTTCCAAGTATCTCAGCCAGGACTCAAAGGAGTCTTCATTAGGAATCTTGCAATCATAATCCCACTCAGAAATTAAACGTGCTCCTTCTCTGAGCACTAAGGATACCTGCTCTGTCCCCTTTGAAGTCTTCTCTGGGACTTCTTTGCTCCGTTATTTCAATGCTGTCTTCTTCTAAAATCCAGTCTGCATGGTTTCACAGCCAATTTCTACCCATTGGATTCGTGACAACATTGTTCTTGAGCTCAAAGAGCTCTTTTTCCCTTACTGGCACTAACCCCCATTACAGTGAAGAATATTGTGTCCCTTCTCAGTTACCACTGCAGAGTCAGACCTCACCTGGTCTTAACAGAAATTTGGTCTCTGGTTTTGGCCATGAGACTAGAAGGTGAGGAGTCCCTAATGCCTTTCAGCATCCCTACTGTGGGACACAATTGCCATCTACTGGCTGCCTTCAGGAAGCCTGAGCTGGTGGCAAGTGTTGTGTAGGTGGTGGCGGATTATTTCTTCTCTTTCACGAACATCTTTGCCTGTGCAACTTCTGTGCTTTGTGTCAAAGTCTTACTGGTTTTAGGACATGCGGATAAAAACCCATAAGGAGTATTTTTCTGAAGAAATTACTTATTTTGGTTCCTGAAAATAATCTGTGCAGCAGTGGGGGCACTTTCACTGCTGGTTCCACCAGGAAAGGAAGGTGAGATTAATCTCATAATTTTATTTACCAAAAATTAACCTAGAGAAGATGGCTTGGCTCCTTTGAAGTCACAGAGTGAAAGTAGCCTTCATCTCATGCCCCCTGGTTAACCCAGGGTGGAGGCCCATTGACTCACCTGCTCTAGACATTAACCTTTAGACAGATGAAACAGAGGAAGAGATCCTTATTCTATGCCTTGAGCTTGGGATGTGGCCAAATATCCTAACCTCAACACTGCACCTGAGCAAGATAAAAAGATCACAAGTTCTTTGGTGAGAGGCTTGAGAGAAACAGCTTCTGGAAGGGCAGAAATTAAAGATTAAGATACTACAAAGGATTTTGCTGCACAAGGCCCAGGACAGCTTTGGTTGTTCGAGTGCCATAGAGAGCATGGGATGGACCAAAGGCCATTTCCAAAATTTCAGAAATAGGTGTGAGACGGGATATGTCAGGAATTTGTGAGCCATATCCATGTACACAGGACAAGGTTTAAAACGAAGCATGGAGAGGTTTGATTAGGCAGCAACAGTAGAGAAGAGCGTATTGCAGAGGGAAGTCTAGCAGCTGTTGTGGATTGATAAAAACAGGTTAGGTAGAGATCTGTCAGAATGATTCAGATCCAGCTGGTCCTGCTTTGGAGACATGGGAATGGTCCTCAGTTTCTTTTATGTCTAGTTTTTCATTATTGGTGCAATGCAGTAGGTGCTTGTGCATGTGCCGAGTCTTGGCAATGTTTTTGTAAATACGAGCTTGACTTGAGACTCTGAATCTTAGCTGAGGAGCATCCAAAATATGAATTAAGGCTTGATCCCATGCTGTGCATAAGCAGGGCTGAGTGCAAACTGATTTAGATAGTTTGGGACTTTTGCTCCAGTTTTGCTCCACGCTCCATCCTGCAAGCATCTCTGACTTGAGCATCATCTTTCATCCAGCTTTTAAAAAGCCTTGATTTTTCTGGCCTCCATCTACACTTCACAAGCAGCCAAAGGCTCTCAGCTACACCTCACTGTCCTCATAAACCTTCATGTGCTTCTCCTCCAGACATACACTGGTTCTATACTGGTGGCAGTAAACCCCTACCAGCTCTTACCGATCTACTCACCTGAGCAGATACGCCTGTACACCAACAAAAAGATTGGTGAGATGCCACCACACATCTTCGCAATTGCTGACAACTGCTATTTCAACATGCAGCGCAACAACAAGGACCAGTGTTGTATCATAAGGTGAGTTTCCAAATGGGCCATATCCTGAAAACAGATGCTGAGCAGATGCAACAGAGTTGATTTGGAACAGGTTATCAAACAGAATGAGAAACTGAATGACCAGTTAGATCCCAGTGCAGAGGCAGTCTCTGTTTGCATCACTCTGTTTCTAGTAAAGGTGCCTTATCAATCCTTTGGTATCTACCCTTACAACCCAATAGATTTCACATTCATCTTTAACTTCCCCTTTTAAACTTTAACTCAATACTCCTACAGACTTCAAAGATGCAAAGATCTATACTTTTTGCACAAGGAAGGGCCAGGGACAAGCTTGATTACTGGACCTGCAGTCATTCACACAGCTGTACTGGTGTCTCCATGCACAGCTCCACTCTGGACCAATCAACCTTGTGCACCAAAGAAATGTCTGGTCACAGTTACGGGTATAGTTCTCTCCAGTTGCTGCCCCAAATGGTGGTATAAGCCAGGTTTTATGTCCTCAGCCCTCCAACAAATCCTCCAACTATCCTATCAAATTTTGAACCCACAGTCAGGCTTTGTACTTTTGGGCACCACCTCTCTCCAAGGCATGCCTACCTTAAGTTTCATTGCATAAAAAAAACATAATTCTGGAACATCCCATGTGCAGTATTTAAGATACATGAATCTGAAAAGGCCATTCAGTAAGGATTATTTTGCAGGTCTAAAAAAGCATCATGTGGGGCCAATGCAGCATGCCACTGGCCTGAGCAGTAAGGCAATTCACCATGGGTCAGGGCTGGGCACTCAACATGAGGAAGATCTTTTACAGGCACTTGTTTTGGCTACCCCATATATCAGACAGGCCATAGACTCACACCAAAAGATTTCTGCCCAGTCCTTTCCTCTTGTATCATCACAAGTTAACTGAAGTTATCTTTCAGTGAAGAGAAAGCTTTGAAGAATAACTCTTGCTTTTGACCCCATAAGCTTCTCCTCTCCTACCTTCTCCTTGTTAGAACAAGCCTAGGGGACCTGTGGAAGGGGCCTGATGTTAAAAGGCTATGTTTCATAGTCTGCCTTATTTTGGTAGCTCAAGACTGGTGATGAAGATGCCCCATGGGGACAGCTAGACCCTAGACCACAGAATCATGGTCTGATGATCATACCTGGAAAAGCACTGCCTGAAAGTTGCTTCATAACCTTCTTAGTGGTGATTGAATGATGTCATTTGCTTGGGAGACCCAAACCCAAGCAACAGCTTGGGCCAAATGGAATAAAAAGCAAATATGGATCTTGGCTGGAAGGTGTCTGGTACCATGTCCTGCCATTTGTCTCTCAACCAGTCCTTGGGATGCTGGAAACACATCCTCAGTGGTGTCATTTTGGCTGTGTTAAGAGACCCAGAGACAGCAGTCCCTTTGGAGACAGAGAGAGGGGCATTGGCAGGGCTGTAGAATGGCTTTCACTGACCTCCATTCCTGTTGTCTTTGCAGTGGTGAATCTGGAGCAGGGAAGACAGAAAGCACAAAACTGATTCTGCAGTTCCTGGCAGCAATCAGTGGTCAGCACTCCTGGATTGAGCAGCAGGTCCTGGAGGCAAATCCCATCTTAGAAGGTGAGCCCCAGATAATGGAGGCATTCTTTTTCTGGGGAAAAAAACCAAACAAAACAAAGAAACAAAGAAAGAAACAAACAAACAAAAACCAAAAGCAAAACCAGAAAAACAAAACTAAACAAACCAGATTTAGAAAACACAAACCATGACCAAATGTAAGTCATTTATGTCACACTTTGAGTTTCAGAAAGTGACAAAAATAAAAAAAGGCCAAAATCAATACTGTATGCTTTTGATAAACAATATATTCAATTTCTTTCCATCTGAATTCATTTTTCACAAGACTGATATTCTCTGATTTGGATTCTCAATTTTTCCATTCATATTTTTCACAACTATTGTTGAAAGCTAAACATTTCAGCTGACCTGAATTGTTTTTCAATTGTTTTATTACTTAAATTTGAAAAAAAGTGTTTTTTCCACTTGAAACAATAATTTTTTTCTCAAAAAGTTCAAAACAAAAACCTGAATTTTGCCAAATTCTCTGTGTAGACCAGATTTCAAAAATGATGATCGATACTTTTTTCAGTATTTCATATTCAATTGAAGCTTTTGAAAAATCTCACTACCTCTTCCAGTGCTGGAATCACTGAATGAAGAGCACCAATATCCTATCACTGCTGCATTCAGCTGATTATTTGCTTTATTTGGCCATAGTTGCAAAAGTCCTATTCCTATTCTTTGATCATTCTGTAAAACATCAGTTTAATAGGACCAGAGCTTCACACCACTCTGTGCTGTCCATACACAATGGCAAGCCTCACCTTTTCCTTCCAATTTCAGTGAATGGCAGCAGAATGCAGAAAAAGAAATAGAGGCAGTTCAAGAAAGACCCAGATAATGAGAATCATCTTGTGGCCTTAACAGGTTGATTGGCAAGCTGTTACTGTGATCAACCCCACTATTTTGATTGGATGTCTGTAAATTAAATAGGTGATCTGACCCTCCTGCTCCAAACATGATGCCAGGTGGACCTTTTATGCTTATGCAGAAAAATCGTGGTTTCCTTAAAGAGTACCAGTGGAGTTTTCTTTAAGGATAGAGGTTTGATCAGGATGGTCTAGTGGAAGGCGCCCCTGACCATAGCACAGGGGTTGGAACTAGAAGATATTGGAAGGTTCCTTCCAACCCCAAACAATTCTATGATTTTTACCTCCACTACTTGGTAAATAATCCTCTAGGAGTTAACAGCAACATGAATATTTTAACTGCTTTCCATGGATAATGTTAGCACAGCAGACAAGCAGGTTGAGTTTTCCTCCTATGTACTCTGTTGGAGTTTCCTTCAGTTGTGGTATCAAGATGCAACAAGGCTCTCAGAGCACCACAGGGCTGCTTGACCACTGGTGTTGGAAAACATTGTGGTGCAGGACATGCACACAGGGCATTTTTGAATATGCACTTAGTCACTTCTGGGATTCAGGGAAGAGAAGCTCTATATTTCAAATGCATCTCCATCATCTGCCAGAAATCCTGATGCATAAACTCCAGGGCATGCTGGCCAGGTCACTCGTCCAAACCCAACAGAGGATGGACATAGGTACCTTTCAGTGCACAGTCTCTTTGCAGGGAGAAGTCTCCAGCTACAGGCTGGCTTAGTCCTCTGCGTTTCCCTTTTGGATAAGCTTTCTTTCCCTCTCAGTCACCAAATCACTCACCAGCAGCTCTGTCATTTCCTGAACAACGTCACCTCACACACTGCAGCTGGGTTTGCTCAAGTCTCTTGCACTTCGTTAGCTGCTGCCAAAATCCTGCTGCCTAGCCCTTCTTCCTGGATAAGGGCACCCCATTTCCCAGCTTCCTTCTCTGTGCTCCTCTCTGTATTTCCAAGGGCAGTCACCTGATATATATCTTGTTTCCCCACACCAAGATGAAATTGGTCCAGCCAAACTTAAGGGAAGGCTGTGGGACTGCTTTTTACCTTCTCCACCTCACTCTTTTGATCTTTTTTTTCCCACGAAACCAGATCCATGATTCTCCATGTATCAAATCCTCTCTAACCCACTGCAATTCTTCCCTGCAGCTTTCGGGAATGCAAAGACCATCCGTAATGACAATTCCAGCCGATTTGGGAAGTACATTGACATCCACTTCAACAAAAGGGGAGCCATTGAGGGGGCAAAGATTGAGCAGTACCTGCTGGAGAAGTCCCGGGTCTGCAGGCAGGTAAGATGATACACCTCCAAGGTGTGGGAGCTGGCACTCAGTCAACTGACCTTTGTGGTGGCTGTTCTCGCAGAGGTAACTCTTGATCTTCTACTGCAGGCCCAGGATGAGAGGAATTACCATGTGTTCTACTGCATGCTGAGAGGAATGTCAATGGAGCAGAAGAAAAAGCTGGGTCTTGGGAAAGCCACGGATTACAACTACCTTGCAATGGTGAGAGTGCAGAAGAACAGTGGTTCAGTGGGGTGGGGTGGTGGAAGGTTGTTAGCAAGGGAAAAAGGAGAGAGGTGCTTCTGCAGCCTAGAGCTGCTTTGCTTGTTATGACCTTCCTGAAACTTAGCCACAGGGTTCGAGGAACTACTTTGTCCCACCACCACAAGCCTCGTAGTCTTAGTGCAAACACTTAAACCCTTTTTCTGGACCAGGCTATTTCCACATTTCCTGTGGAGCAGGACACAAGCTTGGATGGTTTTGGTGTATGGCCCAGGCCACTTGTTTGGAAATAACCAGGGTGTTAGGTACAACACAATCCTCTTACAGCAGTGGTGGACAAGGACGAGTGCTTGGCTGGATGGCACATTCTCAGCAGCACAAGAGGCTGAGTTGTATATACTCCAAGTGTCCAACCGAGCCAAAGATCTCTAGCCCCACTCCCTACATACCAGTATTGATATCCAGAGGAGCCGATAGAAGCAGATGTGATTAAGGTGCATCAGCAGCAAGACTGAGATGCAGCTTTCTAGTTGAATCAGTGGGAGCCTCCAGCTCTTTATCCCCACCTCGGGGAGCTTTTTCTCTTCTGCTGATTGCAGTGAGACATAGAGTAGGTGGGACAACAGGGTAAGTGTAAGTCACAAGGCTGAGCACTGAATCATAGAATACAGAAAGGGGCAGAGCCAGATCCACAAATTCAACATCATCCCTTAAGATAAATGTCTGCTGGTTTAGGGGGAAGCCCTGGATTGTTTAGAGTTACACCCTCATGCTCTCTTGCTTTGGTTCGTGCACTGTATGACGTCTTTGCCTCTCCAGGGTAACTGCACAACCTGCGATGGCAGAGATGATAGCAAGGAGTACGCCAATATTCGCTCTGCTATGAAGGTCCTCATGTTCACTGACACAGAGAACTGGGAGATCTCCAAGCTACTGGCTGCCATCCTGCACATGGGCAACCTGCAGTATGAAGGTAGAGGACAAAATACAGATATGGTCCAGCACACTGCTACTATTTAATCTGCATACTGAGAGGGAGCTAAGCTTACAGATGGAGGGCTGTATCCAGAACACCTGCCATGGTGCCATGCCAGGGACTCAGGTGCTTTTGTGGTCTGTAAGGACAAGAAAGGAGGAATAATTCCACCTGCCCATGGCAGGGCTGGCATGCTACAGTATGCTCAGTGACATCCACCTTTTCTGAGTGTATCAAGGTTGAATATGGCCACAGGCCATTCAGTATACTCAGGTTTTACAAGGAGAGAATAATGGAGTGTTTGGCAGGTTCCTGTGTGATTGGATATGCCTTTTTAAAGGTACCAAACAGCACTACTGTCAGAAATGACACAGTGATTTAAAAAGCCTCATTGGAAGACAGAAGCCTAAAGCACTTAGATGCTAGTAACGTTGCTAACCCCATCAGCCATTTAGGTGTCTGTCAGAGCAGAGTACAGATGTTTTGCAGCCAGCAGCAGGACTCCAGCAGCTGCGTGAACTTTTCTCTCCATTCTGATGGCCAGATTTTGCCTGAACATCACATAGAGGCAGTGTAGGAAGACTCTTGCCCTCACCACATGCACCTTATGCAGAGACATGTCCCCTCCTGACAGCTCTCACTCTGCCTTTCTTTCCCCAGCTCGGACCTATGACAACCTGGATGCCTGTGAGGTTGTTCAGTCAGCATCACTAATCACCGCGGCATCGTTGCTGGAGGTCAGTGGCTCTGCGATGCTGCTGTCCCCTTTCTGACTTCATCTCATGTTTCTAGTATTGCAGGAAAGCTTCATCTGAGCCAGCCTTTCCTTGCACTATGAGCTCTAGGAGGCTGAGGAGACCTGGGTAAGCCATACTGTGCCTTGCACTGGCAGCAGCGAAGGTGAATGTCTCCATCTGAGCTGAGTGTCCAGAGGAGGCCACAAAGATATTCAGAGCCTGGGACACCTCTGCTATGGAGATAGGCTGAGAGAACTCAGGCTGTTCATTCTGGAGAAGAGAAGGCTTCAGGGAGACCTACCAGTGCCTAAAGGGGCTACAAGACAGATGGAGAGGGACTTCTGACAAGGGCATGGAGTGATAGGACAAGGAAGAATGGCTTTAAACTGAAGGAGGGCAGGTTTAAATTAAGAACGAATTCTTGACTGTGAGGGTGGTGAGGCACTGGAACAGGCTGCCCAGAGAATTTGTGGGTGCCCCATCACTGGAAGTGTTCAGGACCACATTGGGTGGGGCTTTGATCAGCCTGGTCTAGTGGAATGTTTTCCTGCTTGTGGCAGGGGATTTGGAACTAGATGATCTTAAAAGGTCATTACAACCCAAACTAGCCTATGATTCCATGATTCTATCATCTGAGCTCCTCTTCATGACAATGGAAAGAAACAGACCCTCTGGTGGCAAATCATCCTTAAAAGAACATCCAAAATACCAGAGTCCCTAAACCAGTGTTTCCCTCATTGATGAAAAGAAAGTTCGTAACAGTAGCTGAGACAGGTATCATTTATACTCTGAGTATCTGAAGTGAGGTGAGATGACCCTCAGTCAAACCATCCATGCAGTGGTTGGAGCATTCTTCAGTGACCTCTCCAAGAGGTAACAGGGCTCCCTCAGGGACATCATCTCATCTCCATATGCACTGCTGCTCTCAGGGTGTGGTCCACAGCATTCTGCAGGCTGTTTCCATGTACCTTAGGGAGTGGACAATTCCCTGACTTGATCTGAGCAGTATGAAAAGGGGTCAAGGACATGCAAAGCTGCATCCATACTGGTAGCATACAGCTTTGCTTTCTCATCTTCTCTTCCCACGTCTCATTAACATCTCATACTAGGTCATGAGAACACTTTTCATATTAAAATACAGTATAAAAATGTTAATTATTCTCTCTGAAAATGTCTGTGTCATCATTTCAGATACTTCCCCTGTCACTTACCTCCAGCTGTGGGAGACTACACTGTTCTTCTCTGGCCATGCATAATCAGGACAGTAGTCCAGGCCATTGTCAGGATGCCTTGTGTCATAAAGTCAGCAGCTGTGTTTGATGTTGTCTCTGTCAGGTTGAACCTCAGGACGTGATGAACTGCCTTACAAGCCGGACTATAATCACCAGGGGTGAGACTGTCTCCACCCCTCTCAGCATGGAACAAGCACTGGATGTGAGGGACGCTTTTGTAAAGGTAAATCTTGAGGAATTCCCTTTTGCATATGTTGATAAGCTGAAGAAATCTGCCACTTTTGAGACTGGAGGATCCCCTGTATAGAAAAAGTGTCTCAGTTGGTGACCATGTCAGCTCAGATCAGCAGATGGCCTTGAAACCATCTTCTAATTGGGATGCACAAAGAGCTGAAATGGAAGAAGACTAGGTAGCCTGGTCTTCAGTGAAATTGCAAACTGAGCTTGAGATTGTCTATACTTACTCAAAGATAACCTACAGAAGGAGCCAGCATTCTGAAATGACCTCACCTCAACTTCAGGAAAGCTTCCCAGCTTGAGCCCCAGGGTTAGATACTCAACTGCTATAAATCAGAGCAGTTCTATCAACACCTGTGTCACCCACACCTGAATTTCAGGATTTGGGCATGTCTGCAGCAGCAAACAAAGGTGAATGTCACAGGAACAGAGATAGAGCAGTTCAGCAGCCATCGGAACACTCAGAGCACCACCTGAAGCTTTGGAGTGATGAAGGTTTGTGGAGTGGGTGTGCATCACTGCTGTGCTGTTTACAGCCACCTGTAAAATTGCAAGACAAGAATCGGTGGCATGCTTTGGCCAGCTTGGTTTCCCACTCTATCTACAAGGAACTGGTAGATCAAGCTAGCTGGTTTGATAGCTAACTAGTCTGCAAACCCTGGCAGTGACTTCTGTAGTGGTCATGGGCCTTTGACTCAGGCTGCCTTCATGGCAGCATTGCTATAGCTTATACAATAGAAATTAGTAACAGTTTAAAATGTGGAGTTCTGGAATTACTGAAGCAGAAATAGCTGTTTCATTAAATCATCAGACCATTCAGCCAGTGCTCAGTGTTTCAGTGAGCACCTTGTCCAGGCAAGATATCCTTGGCTTGGCTGGCAGTGTCCCATGGCTCTGCTGATCTGTAGAGAGAAATGTGTAGAAACTGAGGAAAGTACTGTCTGGCTTCACAGAGATCCAAAATTCTAGACTATCAGAATTTGTGATTTTGCTTGCAGTTGTCTTTTATCTAGATTTTCAGGTCTGTTTTCCTTGATCTACATAATGATTCTTGAAGCTTTAAACCATGCCAGGAGTCTGGCACAAATGTTTTTGAGCATGTCCTCAGGGCCTGTCCAGTTGTTGGACGTGCTTTATGGGAACCTATGCTGTCATGGGTGAAGTGGTGCCACAGACTAGCAGGGCAAACTGCTAAACTGTCTCAGTAAACTCCATCTTTGGGATGTTGCAGGGAATTTATGGGCGACTTTTTGTGTGGATCGTGGAGAAGATAAACGCTGCAATTTACAGACCTCCTTCCCAGGAACTCAAAAGTATCAGGAGGTCCATTGGCCTTCTTGACATCTTTGGCTTTGAGAACTTCACTGTGAACAGGTATGATGCCTGCAAAAGGAGAACCAGGTCTTAACCCTCCTTCACCACCCCAAGCCCAAGGTCTTGCAGTCCTTTCACCTCTCCTGAAGTGAACTGGACTAGGCTGGACCAGGCCTTTTTCTATATGAGAAATTATCAGAGCCAGTCAGTTGCAGCAGGCAACATGTTTTCTAAATTGGTTTAGACTACACACATATAATGGCTATAATGTTGTTTTGGGGGAGAAAAACTGATTGAACTGATAAGGACATTCTACACTAACGGCACTTACTGAGTGCTTGACAAGGTCTGACAGTTGCTTCAAGCACAGAGAGAGAGATATATAGAAAAATAAACCATGGTGGATCTAAAGTGACCTTTTCCTGACCTTCCCTCCACAGTTTTGAGCAGCTTTGCATTAACTTTGCAAATGAAAACCTGCAGCAGTTCTTTGTGCGCCACGTCTTCAAACTAGAGCAGGAGGAGTACAACCTTGAGAACATCAACTGGCAGCACATCGAGTTCACTGATAACCAGGATGCCTTGGACATGATTGCCATCAAGCCCATGAACATTATCTCCCTCATTGACGAGGAGAGCAAGTTCCCCAAGGTGTGTTTTGGGCACAGCCTTGCTGCCAATGACTCTCCTGTTTTTATCCCCTTTGCACTTGCATGCTGGCACCCTGTGAGAGATCTGCTCAGCCCCAAACACACATTCACCAGTGGGATGCCTATTTATAGTTTTTATTGCTCTCTTATATTTTCTTCCATAAGTATCACAACCATACTAAAACAAGTGTTTCTGATGGAAAAATATGCCTGCAAGAGGCTCAAGAATATCTATTGATAATGTTTACGAGAAAATAATGTTAAATATACTCCTTTTGGAGCATTATATTGAATATAGCACAATATATCAGTGGTATTTAATCAATTTCTGCATTTGAGATATTGTCTGCAATACATCTCTTTTCAAAATAAATATGCATTGTAACCTGAGACAAAAAAGAAATGTGCTATTGATTGGAAAAAAATTTTAATGGGAATAACTCTGGTTAAATGTCACATCATTTCCTGCATGCACAGGGTACAGATGCCACCATGTTACACAAGCTGAACTCCCAGCACAAGCTTAACACCAACTATATTCCTCCGAAGAATAACTATGAAACCCAGTTTGGCATTAACCACTTTGCTGGAATTGTTTACTACGAAACAAAAGGTATGGGGCAGTTCCTGGTGCACTGCAGGATGCAGGGAGATGCTCAGGGGTAGATGAGGTGCTGCTGTGTTGGAGCAGAGTGGGATGGTAGTCCATCGTAGTGTCAGTGTATTTGTTTTCTGGCTGCAATGACTTGACTCTTCAAATGTGCCCATGAGTTGCAGAGTTTGGTGCTGTTTCATTCATGTGTGCCTGTGACAGAATGGCAGTGCTTTGCACCACATGCATCTTTGATCCAGTCTCAAGATGCACCTCTGTCTTCCTTCTCACAGCCCCTCTCTCTCTGCCCACGCATTCCTTTTCATTACTTCACCAAGAACATCTGGTAGTCCAACAACCCAGAAGCTGCTTGCAGCTCACATACTGCCCATGTTACACTGTGTCATCTATGTGTTGTCCCATTATTTCCCTAGGTTTCTTGGAGAAAAACAGGGACACGCTGCATGGAGACATCATTCAGCTGGTGCATTCCTCAAAAAACAAATTCATCAAGCAGATCTTCCAAGCAGATGTGGCAATGGTAATGCAGGCAGGAGAAGATCTTTGTTCACAAGGAGGGGTGTCGCTGGAAGGGGTGGAACATTTGCAGAGTCATATAGCTCTGATGCTGCTTGGGATGTTTCAGACCTGTTAGTGTGAACCAGTCATCAGAAAGTGTTAATGCAGTGCCGTGGGTACATCCACACTCACACCCCCAGTTCACTGCATTTGGTTCATCAAATATTACTATTTTGCTGTGATTACTCCTCTCCTAATTGGGTAGGAATTGTAACAATTAAGTTTTTTATTATAGACATCTGAGAGAAAAAGAGCTGTCCCTTCCAGTTAAGTTACCCAGATCTGTGTATGAGAGAGTGAGAAGTAAATGGAGAGGTCAAGTTTAAATTAGGTATTAGGCAGAAATTCTTTCCTGTGAGGGTGATGAGGTACTGGCTCTGGTTGTCCAGAGAAGCTGTGGCTGCCCCATCCCTGGAAGTGTTGAAGGCCAGTTTGGACAGGGCTCTGAATAACCTGGTCTAGTGGAATGTGTTCCTGAGCACAGCAGGGGGTGTTGGAACTAGATGGTCTTTCAGGTCCCTTCCCACCCAAACCATTCTGTGATTCTTAGTAAAAACCAAATACTTGTAGACCAGAGCAGAATGAAGGGATAATCTTGCTGGCCGTTAAGCACCACAACAGGACTGCAAGGGACCAGTCAACTGTTGTGTTTTACTGTTAGAACAGTGGAGAGAAGGAACACCTGTCATGAAAGCTGAACTTTAAAGCATCGCTTTCCACATCCCAGTCCTCCAGGAGGGTAGGTTCTTACTCCATGCTCAGTGTGAGAAAAGATTGCGTGTGCAGAAGTTTTAGAGAAAGGTACAGTTATTGCTTTAACCTTTCCTACTCAATCTGAGCATTTATTACTGGGATGCCAGCTTAAATGCTGAGATTAGTGGCTATTTCACCATTAATAATACAAATATATGATTTTTTAGTCAGTTGAGCATCTACATCTCCCGACACAGACATCATCATCCCTGCTCCAAAGATTAAAGTAAAAACTGTTTAAAATATCAGCCTTTCAGAATCTGAATGTGTACACAGATCAGTCACTATGGCCAAACCCCCCAGTCTTTCCCCAGGTAAAGCCCTGGGACTGTGGAGGGTGTGGGGATAGAATTTTCAAAGCAACCAAATTTTTTAGAAGTCGGAGTCCCATTTCCAAATGCCAGCCAATGCCACTGATGGACTAAGGGACTTAGGGACTTTCAGGAGTGCCAAACAGTTTTAAGTGCTGAATTCCTTTACCTGCTAAGGGCAAGAAATGTTTACATTCTCAAGACATTTCTTTAAATATGCTACGTGCTCTTCTACAAGCCCTGTTTGTAACCTTTAGTAATTCAGTTTTGTTCCTGCTGAAATGAATGATCCTTATCCTTTTGACTTCATTAAGAATAAGATAACATTTATCAGCACCAATTAAGCTACCAATTGGCATCACACTCCTAGTGGGTTCAGAGATGTCGTCAATTGTGGATACTCCTGTGGAAGTAGACACTAACTCCCTTAGCATCAGTGCTGCTGCTTACTTTGCTTTTTATTGCTTGTTCCTTGCTGCTTTTTATTTTTGGTGCAAGCTTTGCAGTTCATCTTGGAAATGATTTCTTGCTTCTTTGGGCAGAGCAGAGATGTACTCTGGGGAATCAGTGAGAGATTTTACACAGTAATACAGACTTCTTTACAGCGACACTTACCCAAGTATCTTTAAAAGACATTGGAAGTATATAATAGCCAGGTTGAGATGTCCACCTGGATGTTGCCTGGGATCTGAGAACTGAGACCTTTTAAAGCATCAGAGCACCTTTTTTTTAAGAGTTCCATTAGACATCTTCAGAATATGTCCTAACCAGTGGTAGTCTCTGTGCTTTGATACTTTAATGATCTCTGCTTTTCTTTTATGATTGAGAGATTTTTAACCTGACTGTCATGGAACTGGAAGAGAAGCAAACATTGTGTACCAGCTGCCCTAGTCAAGCACATGTTAGTGACAACTTGGAGAGCACTAATTCCCTAAACACCACCACACAAAAATTCTCAGATAAGCAGATCAACATGGGGCTGAGATGCTTTTGCCATTGTTTTCCACCAAAATCCAGTAAAGTTTGCAGCTCCTTTCTTAGGACACATGCTTCAAAAGAAGGAGTGAATGAACCTGGGTCATGGAAATTGACTGAATGTAGCAAAGAGCTGGGGCAAAGTGTCCTTGGAACTTCTTGGAAGTGTGCCTGCCTGCCCTGAGCATCAGTGAGGCAATCATAGAATCCATGGAGAAACTTTCCAGAGATGCTCAGCCTGGGTCAATCAAATCTAATGCCTTCCCTTAAAAAGCAACAAGTGGCTGCTCTGCTAAGGGCTAAATGAAATCATGAGGCAATTAGCTCAAGAGCTCCCAAACTTTGGTTCTCAGGAGCTTATTGATGAGTTTGCGGGATTTTGTGAGTCAGTGAAAAGCAAGTCCATATCTGCTGTGCATTCAGTCTTCCAAATGGGATCCTTATATGCCAGAAACTTGAGAAAGCCACAGATAGAGAAATTTGAAGACCAGTCAAGAGTGTATATCTGAATACTGTAGTAACTATTTGGTCCCTGAAAGACCTAATATATGTGTGCAATGAAACCTGTGTGGTGAACTGGGCATTTCTGGAGCACATGGAGCTGTAAAGCCTAATTTATTCATGTCCACCACAGAGAAGGTCTGTCTGCATATATTTGCTGAACTGAAACATTGCTTTGGGCAGTGACAGGTGAAATGATTAATTCAGTGGGAGCTGTACACCATTCCTCTGAAGAACCAGCTGGTATGGTCTGGCAGCACTGCTTGTTCAAGGAACAGGTAGAAGAACCACTGGAGGATGGAACGCTGTAAAGGAGGGGGGGAGGGGGCGGGGTGGGGAAGGAAATCTCAGGGCTTTCCCCTTGGAAAAAAATTAAATTCTATTGAAAATGCCTAATTTGTTGGACTAAAATTAGGGAGAAAGGAAGGGATTTCTTTAGAATTTTTGTGAAAAATTGTTTTGTCCCTGGCACCTTCCAGCTGCTCTGCTCTGTATTGGGAGCAGGGATGTATGAGGGAGAAGAGTGGGGATGACTGAAATTGGATGAATAATGAGTGAGGTTAGAAGTTGTACAAGAATTTTTTCCAAGAAGGAAGAGCTGGATAGTGGCAATTCCCTCAGCTTCAGGAATGTGAACATGGAGATGAAGAGGAAAAGCCAAAAGGGGGTTAGACAAAAATCTAAGAATTAATGCATTATGTTCATGAGATATGTTACAGCTGGACCTCCAAGACTAACAATGTCAGGCTCCCATTTCAGTTATTCCTTCTTTTCACTATTTGCTCTTCTCTGTCTCTGTTTTGTGTTTTTGTTTTTGTTTTTTTTTACCTGTGCTTCATGTAGTTTCTCTGTGGCTATGCATCCAGCACATTTGGCCAGTCGCCCACACCCACACCAAAGGTAAACTGAATACATGAGTTCTGTTATATATTCACCTCTCCTTGGCAAGGATTGTGCTTTGCTCCTGTTGATTTATTCCTCTTCCTGCACTATCTATAGAGAATCCATTTCAAGTGACCAATGTGATGGAGAGCATTTTTACAGCTTGTTGAATAATACAGGTGTATGATGTGTCATTTATTTCTAGGATTCAACTCAGAAGAGCTTTGTAATGATGGGATTTTGGTTGGGATAAAATCAGAACCAGGCTGAGCCAAAATTTTGAGGATCTTTTTTCTGATATTTGAATAATTTTAATTAACTTCAGATGGATCATCTGTGGGATTTGGCGGTTGTTTAGGATGGTGCCACCACTGGCTTCAGTGGACATTACTCCTCCATGCAACTGCAAATCAGGCCTTATTTTGTGCTTTTGGGGGCAAGAAGCTGACAGCTCATGTGAAAAGAGAGACTCCTGGATTGCATTTCTGTGTTGCTTGGAAATGCTATCATTCTTGAGAAGAGTTAGTTCTTGTTCATGTGACATCTCAGATCCAAGCCTTCAAAGACACAGATACCATGGAATTTTGCCATGATCATCAAAACAGGCCTTTGGCACCTTTTTTTAGGTCTTTCCTGTTGCATCTCATCTGCTGACTGGTTCTGATAGCTTCCCAAACCTTGCTTGCTAGATAATTGGCCATAAGGTAACATATTGTGTGCTAAAGCTTTTATGCTATTAGCTTTGTGACTCTGCTCGCATTTCCACAACAACCCCTTGATACACAGAGGATTATGTTGGAGATATATGTGACTTTAGAAATTCAGATCCTTGCATGGGGCTGAATTTCATTCTTTCTTACCTCTGTAGTATCTTGGATGTTTGGACTTGGAATTCCAATGAGGAGGATCTGACCCAGAATGACACAAAGCCACTCTTTTCAGAGGTGGACTCCCTCCCCTCTGTATCACAATTAAAACTGTTTAGACTGGAACTTATCATTTGGCCTTTCTCTAGAATTGTAGTAATGCCCCCCACACAAAACTGTCCTTCCTGAGTTAGGATACGAGAGAGTTGGAGAGGGACTTTTGGCAAGAACATGGAGTGATAGGACAATGGGGAGTGATTTTAAACTGAAAGAGGACAGGTTTAGATTACAATATTAGAAAGTAATTCTTTACTGTGAGGGTGGTGAGACACCTGGCACAGGTTGCCCAGAGAAGCTGTGGCTGCCTCATCCCTGGAAGTGTTCAAGGTCAGGTTGCGCAGGGCTTTGAGCAACCTGGTCTAGTGGAAGGTGTCCCTGCCCATGGCAGAAGTTTAGAACTAGAAGATCTTTAAAAAGTCCCTTCCAATCAAAATCATTCTTTCATTTCTGTGATTGTGTAAGATTAAATTCAGGAGAGAATTGTGCAAAATCTGTCAGAAATGTTTAGGCCACTTTTTTCCTCTGAAGACATTATCAACAGGAGATACAGGGAAATGGGAGATATCATACTGATGATTTCTATGAGTTTTGTTGTTATCATAGTTGTTCTTATAACAAAACTTCATGTTTTGTAGGTTTTCTAATGAATATGTTCATATTTGTTGGGCACTGAGATAAGGATGGAACAGTAAAGATAAAAAAGTCTTTTCATATATATATGTATATATATCTCAAATCAGTAAGCTTTATAAAATGGGGGTGTAGTTCAAAATAGTGATACTTGGCACTGTTGTGTAGCCCACATCAACTTTGCATCTGAAGGTACCTTCCAGGCTGTACACCCTTTAGGAGAGAGGCTGTCTCTTCACTGTATGTCACTGCAGAATCTGCTGTGAGGTGGCCTCAGCTTTCAGTGGTTGCCTGGAGGCCACCCCAGTGACATTCCATATACAAACATAACAAACAAAAATAATAATTTTTCTCAGACTTCAGAAAAACAGGCTGAGAAATAGCAAGTCATGTTGGCATGGCCCAATTAATGATCTTATAATCCTAAAGAGGTGGGAGGATGATCCTTTGTCCAGAACCTTTCCCCAAAATATTGCTGGTGGTACATGCTTTAGTCTCCTTCCCTAACTCACCTCAAGTGTTTCATCTTTCTGCATTTCCACTGAAGCAGGTTGCCATCTCTCTGGCAGACTTTCGGCTGAGCACAGTGTCTTCTCCTTCAAGGAGGAGAAGATGCAGAGGGACATCAGGGAATAACTTCTACAGTTTCTTGCTCAGTGACATTTCTCCTTGTACTTGCCATTCTCCTTGCCTTGAATGTTACAAAGGAAAAGAACTGGTGTTTGCCCTGGCTGGCACTCTGGGTCTGTGTTAAGACCATCCTACCTAACATAATTTGGTGTCCTCCTTAATCCACAGACTCCATAAGGTGCCGATAGGCTGAATTGCTTTCTCAGCCCTGGACAGATAACTACCTAAATGTTTCCAAGACACCAAAGGAAGAAGTCTGAATAGATCCCTAGAGATGTTACAGCTTCACAGAGATGCCGGGGAATGTCCCGTTGCTGCAGCTGTGCCACTGGGGATCTCAGACACCCATGCTAGGGGAACATCCAATTGAGTCCTGCTGATGTATTTTGCCTTGTCTTTTGTCTTGATGTTACTGCAAACAGCCATGTATGTGTTTGCATCTCCAAAGTTCAGGCTGGCTTGAGGTGGCAGAAAGAAGTGGCACTGAAGCATGTCCAAATATCATGCTGGTCTGTACATCTTTCTGAACTCTCTTCTGGGAGGATGCTTCTCTATAAATCATCTAATACTCTTTTTCTTATTTTCTCTTCTGGTTTGGTGTGGTTTTTTTCCTCCTTTGGAGTTGAGCACAAGCTGAGTGATACCTCAGTGCTCCAGTCGGGGCTACAGCACTGCTCTCAATATACTACTCTCAATCCTGCTCATCCTTCCCGATGACACTACTCTCAATCCTGCTCATCCTCCCTTGTGCCAGGCTCTGTATGGACTAGTGGAGAGATGGTCTGAGGCCCAAAGATGTCACAGTCTCAGAGTTTGAAAGCTAAGATGTGTCTGGCCAGAAGAAAAGCAGAATGTATCAGCTCTTTCTCCTTCAGGCTATAGGGACTGGATCTGATTTTAGTTAAAAATGCTCTTTCTCTGCAACAGATCCTGTATTTTCAGTCCCTTTATAGGCTGTGTTGACAGGCTGCTCCACTTCTTTTTTGGGGGTCATTTGGTTGGAAAAAGAGAAGGCATGTTATTCTTGCCATGCTAGTGTTGAGGTCAGGCAAAATGACCTGAGTGGTGTCACCCATCCCTGAAGGATGAAGCTCATGCAAAGCTCTTGTCAGAGTATTCGTTGTGTATCTGAGAGCCCATATAGTGCCCATAGGACTCGTGCCCAGCATTGAGATGGGTCTGTGCATAAATGTCAGGTCCTGAAAGCAAGGGAATGGGATGATGCAATCTTGAGAGGAGGAGCCCAGACTGCTCTGACTGTTTGGATAGAAGACAAGCTGCTCTCTGGTCATTGTCCCTTCCCTTCAACCCCTCCCAGCAAAAAGCTCTTAGCTGTAAGGATGGAGACAGCACCATTGCTTTTTACCAGAGCTGGATGCATGCAGGGAAGAAATGCAAGGCATCAGCAACCTAGAGAGGCATGTGTTACTGTCTACGAGCAAACCACTCATGCATTCCCTTGTATACCCTTGTACAAAGTCTTGCTCCCTTCCTACCACCATGGCTGAAAAATGACCTCTCCCAGCTAAGTCCAAATTGACTAAAATCTGGCTAACGTGCAGTTGCTTCCAACTTCCAGCCCTGCTCCTACATCTGTTGCTGCTTCTAACCCCTGTGGCTGTCCTTCCACATCTCAAAGAGATGACCCTTTGTGCATAATTAGAAAAGTGATTACAAAACATTCATCAAAGCCTCCAAAACCAGTATTCTTGCTGAAACAGCATTTTCCTCAGAAAATTTGTGACAGAATGTGAGCATCACACTCTACAGTGCTCTGCAGGTAGCAGCTGCATCCATTAATTACCCTAGATTTGTTAACAGTTGGTCCTTCAGGTGAGGATTTTGCTGGGAGAGATCAGTGGTAGCTGCCCATGCTCTTCTTTAAAAGCAGGCCAGGTTTTTGTGGTGTTTGCATGAGCTGGATTTTCTCTTGTTGGAATTCCATGTTGACTTTTTGTTTGTGTTGATTGGGTTTGTCTCAGCATCATATCCAGCCTGAGCTGTGTAAACTCCCTGCTTGTGGCAAGGTGATTGTACTAGATGGTAATTATAGTCCCTTCCAACCCAAACTATTCTGTGATTCTATGAAATTCCTCAGTTTTGAGGAGTGGGAATGTTATCTGACAAGTTATTAGTGGTATATGATGAAGCACATGTAAAGATTGTAGCAAAAGTAGAAAGAAAACTCATCATGTTGCAAAACATAGCAGCAAAGCCAATGCAGATAGGGATTTTGTGACTCTACATGTGGGTTGACCACCTGCAAATAAGAGACTATTTGGAAGACAAATGGGTTAAAATCCTGTTAGAATCCTCCCTTTGGGAATTCCCTGACCACAAGATCATGTCACAGGTCATGTCACAGTTCACTCTATTTTTCATCCAGAGGAAGTTGCATCCTGGTGCCCAATTCTTCCTCCAACCCACCAGCATTACCTGCTGCCCCATAAAGGGTCCCTGAACACTGGACCCTACAAAACACATAGCACCACTGTGACTGATGTGTCATGAGCTCAGGTAATGGTGACTAACACATGAAATGAACAAGGGACTTCATTTAGTTTGGAGGTGGTTTCACACGGTTCTTCCAGAGCAGGGAGAAGGGACTAATAAGGGAAGCATATCCATTCTCATTTAGGAACGCATGCCCCAAAATAGAGATTGGGTTAATTTAACCAAGGGAGATAAACCAAGCAAAATACTCAAAATCATCCTGATTCATCCTAAATACTCATATTATTTAGTCTAGTTAATGGTCTTTTGCAAACACAACTCTGTGGTAGTACAGGCTGAGGAATATAGACCTTAGAAGTGTCTGGAACTGTTGCAGAGCCACCCTGAAGCAAGCATGCCCCTGGATTGTTGTTTACCCTATGGATGTGTGATCCTCACCCCAGGGAGCAGGAGGGGCTCAGCATGACATGAGGAACCGTGACAGAAGGGTTGGCATGACCATGCTGCAAAGCATGGGGACAGGGAAGCCCAAGCCATTCCCGGGGAGCATCTCTGGGCAGGTGCATTGCCCCAGGCTGCAATACAGAGAATTTTGATGGCCCAGAAGAGGCTGTTTGTTCTCATGGGCAGATCTTCCTCATGGCTCTGCATAGGGAAGGCTGGTTTTCCAGTCACACAGGGAGGTTCGAGCAGGAGAAATTAAACTATGGCACTTTTCCTCCCTGCATAGGTGCATATGGAGTAAGTTGCCAGAGCCTAGCCATTACAAGTTCGCCGGCTCTGCCCTTCCTCTCTCCTGCCACAACTTTTCAATCTCCTCTGCCCCACTCCCCGCTCCAGTCCCAGCTGTCGCGGGAGGTTGCGGGGACGCGGCCGGAGGGGAAAGGCGCTGTTATCCTTTCATTTCCTGACTGCGCTCCGCTGCGGTCTTGCAGGGAGCAGAGACGAGGAAGCGCTCGCCGACGCTCAGCAGCCAGTTCAAGCGGTCCCTGGAGCTGTTGATGAGGACTCTCAGCGTGTGCCAGCCCTTTTTTGTCCGCTGCATTAAGCCTAATGAGTACAAGAAGCCCATGGTAAGTCCTGCTTTTCTGTCCTGGTTGCTTTTCGTACAGGACTGCCCATGGGGTCATTGTGCCCTGGAGCTACCGGCAAAATTCCTTTGGGCATCGGTAGAGTCAGGATTCACCCTGTCAGCTTAGAAAACCAACTCACAGCCTGTTCTGCAAGCAAGGGAGTCGCCAAACAGTTGGCATAATAAGGCACTTGCGTTGCAATCCAACAGCACCCCAAAACCTTTTGCAGAGGGGAGCTCCTGACCCTCCCTTTCTTCCCTAGTGTGATCTCCAGGAATTCACTCTGCAGCCCTTTATCCTATAGGAAATGCCTCTCTGTTTCGATAAGGGGAAGGCACCTCCCTGCCACAGGCTTAAACTGAGCCACGGGTTAAGTTGTTCTATGACAGAGTTCTGTGTTTTCTAAAAAACATTGCCCCATGGCTGCTTTCCTCAAAATCTTTGCTTTCAATGTATATCTCACTCATTTTAAATCCTGTTTGATTTTTTTTTCTTCACCCCTTGCAAAAGCACAGTTCTAAATGCAGAAGAAAAAAGAGGCATAATAGCACAGAAGTGTGAGAGGAGTTATTTTGCTCCACTTCCCAGCGATTTGCTTCAAAAGCAATGAGTGCTATGGGGATGAACTTCCAGGAGCAAATGAAAAGGAAGGAGAGGGCTATAAATGCCCCTGACCACAAACTGCCAATAGAGAGGACTCAGAGCTTTTCAGCAGAAGGCAGGCGACAAGGCGGGTGCTGCACACCCTGATCCCACTTGCGGGAACTTGCAGGATCATACTGGGATGCTGTGGGCAATCACTGTTACCTGCTTACCACTCTAAATAGTGATATTGCCTGGGGAGAAAGAGTTTTATTTAATAAATAAAAGTAATCCGCCAGAGCTGGAGCTTTATATGAAGTCAGTGTCTGTTAGCAAAGCTCAGCCGAGCGCAAAGAAGCATAAAATACTGAATTTCAGAGCAGTTAGGTACAAGCAGTGTTTGTTTAAAACTTATTTTTGCTGTTTATAATACGATCCAGGGCAAAGGTGTGGTGGCTCTCTCAGATCAGTTTCCTGTGCTCTTATCCCAGTTTTGGTGAGAGTAAAAAGGTACCTAATAGCCTGTTAATGGAATATGTTGGGTTAATATTTAACAATATGTCTGCTCTGGGATTATCATCTAAGCGGAGATCAGAACAAGACCTTCTTTATCAACGTGGGTGATGTTGAAAAACAGAAGTACATCCTGAACTGGTGATAACAAATTATTTCCAGTACCCTGACTTTGAGCTGTTTTTCCATGTAGATGTCTAGAATTCAGTCTGGTATTTTGTATTCTGCATAAGAAGTCTGTATTTCATCAGTCCTTGCAAGTGCTAACCCAGAAGTCACTCTTTAACCTATTTGTCTACAAAACTTTCAGTGGGACATTAAAACAGGTCCAAATTTGAAAGATTCGGACAAAGAGAAATTAATCTTCCCATTAAAGTAGTGAGTGGTTGAATCAAAGACTGTATTGTGATATGAAATGTGATTTTTTGCTAAATTTATTTTTGGCCTTGGTTTAATAATACAAAGGAAAAGAAATCCCAGATAAAGGTACACAGAGCTGTGTGGGGTGACTGCAAAGAGAATATTTTCTGGGAGATCATTTTCTGTCCCTGCCTTTGAAGAAAAACATACTGATAGTGATAGGAAATGGGATAGCAGATGTGAAAGGTCAGTGGAAAGTCCTGACTGTTTGTTACTTTATGTTATTTTAAAACTTTTACTTCCTTTCAAAATGTGCTTTAAGAGGAAAAAAAAATTGTTTGTATTGGGATGCTGGCTGGAGTTCTCTGAGTCTGAATATCACCCTATGCCGCTGTTTCTGAGTATTGTTTGGGTTAGTCCAGGAGAAATGTGTGGGATGCATTAGATAACAAAGCATGCAAAGAAAGTCAAAAGCATCTCCAGTAGTCTGTGCTTCATCAGGCCCTTAAGTCAAGAGCACATAGTTGCCCATATATATGATAAACTAGCCCTACAAGCTCCACAGAGTTATTTGCAAGCCCAGAACTGCTCACATACCTTCACATGGTGCAGCTCCTCCTGTCCCAGGAAATATAGCTGAGATACAGGGATGGATAGCTGAGATATAGTCTTGTAGTTACTCTCCTCGCTTACCTCAGGGAGAGCCCAGGTGACTCACATGTCAGATGCTGATATCTGTACATGCACATTCACATCTTAGACAGCTGAAGGGAAGGCAGTAATTCTTTGCCTTCAGCTGGGATTTAATTGTCCCAACTTTTAGTGGTGTGCAAGCACCACACCATGTCTACCTTTATTTCACATCACTGCCCGTTTTCCCAAGGTGATGTTCACCATTGTCTTGTCCTCTCCAGTTTTCCACTCAGACCTTTGTGTAGAACACATCCAGTTTTGCGAGTGGGAATTAGAGAAATGGAGTGAGTCACAGTCAGCAGTGTACAGGATCAGGTCCATGACAGCCAACAATCCTCCAGCCTGGGGTCTACCAAGAGAAGGATTTGGGTGGATGCTTAACTTGCTTGCCTCAGGCATTTTCAGAGCCCCCACTCTCTTATGGCCAATCCAGGCCAAGATTTGCAATCAAACCCCCGTGTCCTGTAACCTCCCCAGCTGTTTGATCGGGAGCTGTGTGTCCGTCAGCTGAGGTATTCAGGAATGATGGAGACCATCCGCATCCGCCGAGCCGGCTACCCCATCCGCTACACGTTTGTGGAGTTCGTGGACCGGTACCGGGTGCTCATGCCTGGGGTGAAGCCAGCATACAAGCAGGTGAGAATCTTGTTCCACAGGTAACAAATACTCTCTGCTGGGCTCTCCAGAGACATTTATGGGATGTGCATCATCCCCGAAAGCAATTATGTGACAGTTGATCCCCAGATGTCACAGGGGTCCTCTGGGCTTGCAAGTTGAAGGAGAAATGGTTATGGGGCTGGCAAACACAGTTAGCCATATTCACTCTGTCCCTCTCACTCATCTTAAATGTGGTGACAGTAAAGCCCTAGGATCCTCATTAGCAGAAAACTACAGAAAAGGTCTGCACGGGGCTTTGGGAGGAGCCATGGGTGAGTCTGGTCCTGGTGAATACCAACCCCTTTTCTACAGGGCGACCTGCGTGGGACGTGCCAGCGCATTGCTGAAGCAGTGCTGGGGAAGGATGATGACTGGCAGATTGGCAAGACAAAGATATTCCTGAAGGTAGGTGGTTCCCCACAATTCCCCCTGCTATTTTGGATCTTTGCCTCTGAAGGAGTTTCCTACCATTTCCTTTCCATTGCAAAACGTGACCCTTTTCCATGGTTTCTGGGTTGGCATGTCAGTGGGTAGAACTTTGGTTAAGGCAGAATATTTGGGGCAGTTCAGGAGCAACAGGCAGGAGAAAGTCTTGACACTGTGCCAGCACTGATGCATTCATGAAATCATATGGGCATGAACATAGTCACATACAGTGTACAGCCTTTTCCTTCCTGGACTGCACAACTTAACCTTGTCTCCTGCCTTCACCCAAAAAGCACAGCAGCAGGAGGGATGCCCAAGCAAAGCTCTGTAGAGAGAGGTATGTGAGCACATTAGGCTCACTTTGTTTTCTCCATGTCCTTGTGCAACCCAAGATGTGCCCACAGTCTACTTTCCTTCATCAGTCCAGCTGCCCCAGTGTTGCAGGTCCTCTGCAGCCTCATTCACACTCATCTTTCCTTACAATTCTGTGCTGTAGGGATGATCAACCTTCTCTCGAGCAAAACTCTCAGTAATAAACCCTGCCTACATAAACCTAAATTCATGCCCAACCCCATTGTAAGCACAGACACCCCCATTTCTTCCCTAGAATCTGTTCCCACTAGTTACTCTTTCCAGAGCCTGTTATCATGATCTCACAGCTGTCAGGGCAGGAAACAGAGAAACTGGGAGGCCTCGGGGGGCTGCATGAGGTCAAGCAAAGCAGGAAATGTGTGGAACTGCTTCTGCTGCACCCAGTGCGGCAGGGCTCAGTATGCTGTGACCAGGAAAGAGAGCGGAATCACACATGGCATGGGAGGAATCAGAATAAAGCTTGGACTGATGCATCTGAAAGCCTCAGGGCAAAGGAAACTCAGTGTTTCAAGGAGCTGTTTTGCCCTTATGGTAGGGAGGTGATGCAGTCTTGACTAGAAGTGATGGGACACAGGCAGCTTCTAGTTTGTTTCCAAAGCTCTCCAGTGCTCCTAGGGACTGCTCCCATGGCTAAGAGCACTAGGAGGGAGCTCTGCATGGAAGGGCAATGTAATTTGGTTGTTTTCAGACTATGAAGTACTGCATTTGCAGCTTCTGGATGACCTGTTTCATTTGGGAATGAAGACAGTAGATCACTAGGGTTTATGCTAGGACTTCCCTAGTGAGTAGGTGGGGTGATACTTGGAATATAAAATGATCGAAGAGTTTATTTTGAACATTTTCCCTGGAAAAGGACCTTATACCACCCCCTCTTGCCACTTGTCAGGCAAATGGAGAGCTTGAGACATTGATGCTGTGTTGCTTCCTCCCACAGGACCACCATGACATGTTGCTGGAGATTGAGAGAGACAAGGCCATCACGGACAAAGTCATTCTAATCCAGAAGGTGGTCCGTGGGTATAAAGACAGGTAGGTATGAGCCTCACTGCCAAATGGGAGGTGGGCTGTGTGGCATGCTTCATCCAGAAAGTGGTTCCTGGAGGCTGTGTCACTGCTTTGGTGCCCAGATCACCAGAGGGGACGCCTGATGTGTTGACACTCAGGTGCAGCAAGTATTGGAGGAAAACAGTAGAGGTGAAAAGAGGAAAACTGAGTTGTCTGCCTCAAACCTGGAGAGAATAGCACCTTTTGCCCCTGGTCAGTGCTGTCTTCAGGGGATCTGCTATTTGCTATGACAGCGTGGCTGTGGGACTCTGAGCCTGCTGAAGGCAATGCTAAGATTCCAGTCTATAGAGATCTCCACAAGACTGCAGTGGGACTACTGAGTCATCCACTGTGACTAAAGTTGCTCTCCCTAAAGTGCAGGGGGTTCAGAGCTCTTCTGTTTGCAACCCAGTTGCCAGACATGGGATGAGGAAAGGTAGCTCACTGTGGATGAAGAAGGGGAGCCACAGCCAAGGATAAACTTCACCCACGGAGAAGGGACAGTTCTTGGAACTTTGTGCTCTTTGTCCAAGCCACGGCTATGACTCAGGTTGTGCTTTGCAGAAAGGGCACAAACTAAATAACTCGTCAATCTTTCACACACTAATCTTAGAGGGACCCCCAAGCTCTTCCAACACAATTGTCTCAGAGGTGTCTACAGGTAGAATCAGAAGAGACTAAGAAGGATTGGAGGAGCAAATAGGGGTAGCGGGGTGGTATTGATGAAGTATGCTCTTGATCATTTGGGTGAGATTGAATCCATTCTCAGATGCTAGACTGATGTTGGAAGGACACATAAGGAAGAGTTTTCAGATGTGAGAAGAGTGTGCAGGGCTGGGGGAAGGAGAGGACCATTCTCAGCATCTCCTGCTTCCCATTCCCATAACATGGCAGAATCTACCTACCAGATAGAGCCCCTACAGATGTTCTAATGAAAACAGAAGAGCTGGGGAAGGAGACATTTTCAGGCCAAAATGCAATGTTTACTCCACCTGGACTCCCAGATTCAAATCTCCAAGAAATGAGGCCCAGGAGATGATGTTAACTTGCAGCCAAACCATAGAGGCAAGTGATTAAAATGCCTTTGCAGGTCCAATTTCCTGAAAATAAGAAATTCAGTCCTGATGATTCAGAGATACTGGCGTGGACATAACTGCAGGAAGAACTACGGTGCTGTAAGTACAGGGGTGCTTCCCCACACCTCTGCCTTCCTACCTCTTTTAGCTGGGACATACATAAGAGTTTCCTGGTTCAAAATGTCCCATTGAATGCAGAAGTGGTGAGGTTGGCTTTTATCAGTTAAAGTGAATGGGAGTTGGTTCTTGATGCTTTGTCTTCTCATTGTGACCACCTTCTAGCTGTCCTTTTCCCCATGAGTTAGATGTCCTTTGCACCAACTGGTCACTTGAGGTTTTATAAGTTTTCCCATAGTTTCCAGATGACTGAAAACTCGAGACTAGCTGCTTCTGAAAACCCAACTCCATCTCTACATGGGAACACTTTTGGATTTCTCCCTAAGCCATTCCATAGTCCTTGTCCCTCCCTGTCCCAGCTGGCTCTGACCCAACAGCAAGTCACTTGGGAAGTGTGTTGGGGTCTAAAATATCTCAATATCATCCTCCAAGCCTGCAATCTGATAGGAATAGCCACTTCTAGGTTGGTCAGGAAGCTGCCTCCTGCCATGAAACAGCACCTTGACTGTCAGGCAGGAGATTTGCAGATGCTTGACCTCCATGGGAGCAACCCTCGTGTCTCATGGCTACCTTGAAATGACCAGCCAGACATCCTGAGGTCTCTGAAGGGCACAAACTCTGTAGGACTCAGTGGGGAAGAAACTGTCTCTGTCCTTCCTGGGCTTTGAATCAATGCAACAGCTGGACGGCGTCATTTCTCCAGCCTCATGGAGAACCTTCCGAAGGTTTGTCCTTGTGAGGACTGATTTCAGTGGCTCGTTTTTACAGCCATGCAAGAAGGAGATTAGTGATGGAAATCTGCTTATGATGACTGAGCCGCTGGGTGGTGGGGTGGTTTCATCCTGCTCCCTCTTGCAGATGCGGATTGGTTTCCTGAGACTGCAGGCCCTCTACCGATCCCGCAAGCTTCATAAGCAGTACCATATGGCTCGCCGGCGGATCATCGAGTTTCAGGCACGATGCCGGGGCTACTTGGTCCGCAGGGCGTTCCGCCACCGCCTCTGGGCTGTCCTCACCGTCCAGGCGTACGCCCGGGGCATGATCGCCCGACGGCTGTATAAGCGCCTCCGGGGCGAAGTAAGTACCTCGGAGGAAAGGTCATTTGTGAGAAATAGAGGTGGGGAGAGGGGAGACAAACATGCTTCTGCTCTTGGGATCTATTTCTAAGGGAAATAAAAAATTTCAAAAATAAGTAGGTGCCTATTAAGGATGGCTCTTCTGTTTATTCCCACAGTATCATCGACGCCTGGAAGCAGAGAAACTTCGGCTGGCAGAAGAGGAACGACTCCGAAAGGAGATGAGTGCCAAGAAAGCCAAAGAGGAGGCAGAAAAGAAGCACCAAGTACATCAGGACTGATCTCTTTCTGGGGTTCTGTCCATTTTCCAGGGACTGGTTTTGCTCCTTTGAGGGGCAATGACAAAAATACCTAAGAGATTTCTGCCTTGCTTGAGCAGTTTGTATTTAATTCTCTAGAGTACATTGTGCTCTAACTAGTTTGAAGCTGCTCCAGAATTTCTGATCTGCTGCACAGGAATGCCAGAGATTGTAGTTGTTATTCACTTGCTTTTGCTATTGTATAAAGTCTAAAGGGGGAACTGGGACACTCTGTGTGTGGGCACATGCGGGATTGTTTTATAAAAGAAAAAAATAAGGTTAGTGAGAGTTTCTGTGCATGGAGTAACACCTAAACAGGGAAAGGAAGATGCTATTGCTTTGTCCTTCTGTAGTTAGGAAATTGAGATGTGAATATGTCACTGATTTGCTCCAAGTCATGATGATGGTATAGTGCCATAACCACTGGGCAGTCTACCTTTCTAAAACCAAGCCCTGCAGAATTTAGTTCCAGCTCTTTAGAAGGAGCAGTTCAGTCACTAACACTTGTCTTTTTGCAGGTACGCCTAGCCCAGCTGGCACGGGAAGATGCAGAAAGAGAAGTAAAGGAGAAGGAGGAAGCACGTCGGAAGAAAGAGCTCTTAGAAAAAATGGAGAAAGCTCGCAATGAGCCAGTGAATGACTCAGAAATGGTGGACAAAATGTTTGGATTCCTGGGGACAACCTCCTCCCTGCCTGGCCAGGAAGGACAGGCACCCAATGGCTTTGAGGTACTGAAGACATACATGAGCCTGTCTATCACATGGAAGCCTTTAGCAAAACATTAATGAGATAGGGAAGAGTACAGCATTACAAAACTGGGTCTCTGAAAGCTTCCTTCAAGGGCAGGCTTTTCAGTGTGGCCCCAGAGGGTTACCATGCTGTGTCTAGGGATGGGCAGGCAGCCTGCTGACTTCTCTTGGGCTACTGAATGGAGGAGAGCAGTATCACTTTAAGATCACTGAGGACCTGTGGCCTTTGAGATCTTCTCCTTTGTGGTTCATCACAGCTCATGGCATTTAGCTCTTGGACACCCTTTCCCCATGCTAAGAGTTGGGGCCATGCTTCTTGCCTCTTCTACTGCTCTGGGGACATTCCTGGGCTCAGGCACACCCTTCGGAGCTTGGGCTTTGCATGGGCTCCAGAGCTATAGTCCATGTTTTCCTTTTGGGATGGAAATCAGACTGACAGAAAAGTCAGACCCAAAGGGAAAGGGTAATTCAATATCCAAGGCCATGGTGACTGTCTGACATGTCCTTCCACAACAGGATCTTGAGCAAGCCCAGAAGGAGCTAGAGGAAGAGGACCTGGATGCAGCATTGCCTCTCCCTGAGGAAGAGGAAGAAGATCTCTCGGAGTACAAATTTGCCAAGTTTGCTGCCACATATTTCCAGGGCACGACAACACACACGTACATCCGCCGGCCTCTCAAGCAGCCTCTCTTGTACCACGAAGATGAAGGAGACCAGTTGGTGAGGCAGGGGATGAAAAATCTTGAGCAGGGCCGGGTGGGTTGGAGCAAGCTCGAGGAACCCTTCAGCCACAGGGTACCACCAGTTTCCCTTTGGGATACATGGAGTCTGAAGGTATGATCCCAGCCACTAGTCTGCCGAGCATGCACAGGGGGAATGGATGCTGCAGGCAAAACTGTTACCTGTGATAAAGGGAAGTGTTTGATCTCCTACAAATACCACATTGGTGATCTGATGGATTCAGCATGGCTTGACCACCCCCTCCACTGCACTGGTGTGAACTAATGGAGTGTAACCTTGCTTTTCAATAGGCAGCACTTGCTGTATGGATCACTATCCTTCGTTTCATGGGAGACCTCCCTGAGCCAAAATATCACACAGCCATGAGTGATGGTGGAGAGAAGATACCAGTTATGACAAAAATCTATGAGACTCTTGGCAAGAAGACCTATAAGAAAGAACTACAGGCTCTGCAGGGAGAAGGAGAGGTAACGACTGTGGCTGTCAAAGAGACGCTGTTATTAGTGTTGGATACTGACAGGTGTTCGAAAGAAACAACTTGTGGGTTTTACTGCAGGCAATCAGTGTGTTGATTTGCACTTTTGCTACAAAGGGTGAATTTCCCATGTGCCAGCTGTTAACCTGTCCCTTCTTCACAGGGATAACTGAATGTCCCCCAGCAATAAAGTGAAAGAAGTGCCCTGATATCTCTCATGGGGCTTTGATCTCTCTTCTCCACCCCGCAGGGCTAAAATACACAGAGGGAATGCAATGTCCCATGTCATCAGTCTCTCATTTGGGGATTTCTTTTTGATCTGCCCTGAGTTAGAGGAGTCTAAATTAAAAATGTGCCCTTAATCTTGGAGCAGGAAGTAATAAGTTACCAGGAGTTTAAGCTGTGGAAATTAAAAAAAAAATCCCTATTGCATCCTGAGTGGATTCTGGGATGTCACTGGAGAACTTCATCTTAGTGTCCTTCCCAGATAGGACATTGTTCTGGAAAATTAATGTCCACAGCACTGATATGATTTCATCTTTAACAATTGTTTTATTCAATAGGACATTATCTGCTATTGGCAACTTCTGGATGTCACTGTTTAATTTTTAGTAAGTTTTCTTGACAAACCTCCTAATTTGTAGAAATTATGGTACCATTTAGCACTTTCAGTGAATTACCTCATTCAAATTTTAATGCTGTAAAAATACACACAAAGAATCACCATTTCATTCCTTCTACCCATCATTTCTTGCTTGTTTATTACAAAAAAACCCCATGTTTTGGCCAATTGAGGCATCAGATAGTACAAAAGAGAAGGAAAATTTAAGCTCTCCTTTTTCTCTCTGGTTACATCATTTCTGCAGAGCACAGAGAGATGCCTAAGCTGACCCTGAGTGAAATGATATGCAACTTCAGTTTTACAGTACCAACTTGTCTTTATAATGGATATAAACCATCAAAGCTGCAGGACTCAAAGTGTTGATTGGGTGTGAAATCATAGTCCTTTCAAAGCTATTTAAAATGGGGAGGAGTTGACTGGCTCAAAAAGTTTGGTATAAAAGTAGAAATCCAACAGTAACTTGATGGTATCTTGTCAGTGCTCAGGGCTTTCCCACATAAAATTTATTCTTCTGGGAAATCTGATAGAGCACAGGGTTGGTTAAAAGTTATGAAACCATAGTGGATAACTACCTGTCCGTGAATTCCTACCTAGATGGCTTCCAGCTACAAACCTACTGTGCAGATAGCTTGTCTCAGAGGGTGGTCTTGCTCATCTCACTTGCACTGCCATAAGCAGAACTGGGTGGACCTGGGTTGACTAAGACAGCCATGTGTTCAACACAACTTTTTTCAGATGTCCCCAGTATATAATTTTTATTTGAGGGATGCTTATACTTTACAGAGTGTCTGCAAAACTCATAGCCACATTTGGGTTATCAAGAGGCACGGGAACATGGATGCAGACTTCTGGGTCTCAGCAGCCTCTGAAATATCTCCCTCTGTGCCCAGGATTAATGGTCTTTTTCAGGAGCCCAGGGGAAGCGGAGAGGACACTTGCCAGGGTTCTGTGTCTCACCACATTGCATCTACCTCTCTTGTTTTGCAGAGTACTCACATTGATGGGCACAAGAAGAACAGTGTGCGCCACAAACTGGTCTCCTTAACACTCAAGAAGAAATCCAAACTGACAGAGGAGGTGAGAGGAGACGCTTGGCCACCTGGCAGTACAAGTGCCGTTGGATTGTCTGCAGCCCTCTCTGACTCTCTTCTGCTTTTCCCTAGACAACATAGAACCAGCCCTCCTCTGGGTTTGGCGCTACCTGTCTCTCTGCCTGAAAGATTTAAGGAGTGTTTAAGGGGAAAGGTTGGCTTCCCGTGTCTCCTTGAGTCATTCTGCACCTCGCGCCGGCCTCCCCTCGGCTCCTGTTCTCCATCCATCCACCACGTTCCCTCCCCTCTTTCAAAGCCCTCCATCCAGCTGCCGATACCTCTCACCACTCTGTGATGGTCTGAATGTTATCCCTGCTTTTAGCTTCCTGCCCTCCACTGTGGCATAGGTAGCAGAGGTGGGGTCTCCAACTGCATTCACCCATCCCCTGCTCCACTCCAGTGCCAGGAAGAAAACTACTCATGGGAGCAGTTACCCCAAACTGAGAGCTTTTGAAAAATCCCATCGCAAAAGAGTGAGAAACAATAAGACTTTCGGGTGGGGGATATCAGAACAGTGCAAAGACTGTCCATTTCCAGAGCAGGCACCATCTCACCTGGCTTTAGCTTCTCGAGAGCCTGAAGATAGCACCCTCAAATAGTCACCATTTAGAGTCATACACTCTGGAAATGTTCATCTTTCTCTAATGACTCTAAATAGAGACTGAGTTGACTGCCTGAGACAGAGAAGTGGTAGGCAGATGAATGCCATCCCTGTTTTCACAAACAGCACAATGCTTATGCATTTTAGGTTGCATCATTAGCATGGGGAGTGGGTCCATTTTGTCAGTGTTTTATTATTATTTTAATATTAATCAGTTAAAGGGACACATCTTCCTTGGCAATAATGTAGATTTATTCAAAGATCCTTGGTGGCCATCTCCCATCTGCAGAACCAGCTCAGAGCTGGGATGCAAGGGTGCCATTGTAGAAATCCCAGAAAAAGAACAAGCAGGTGGAAGTGTGACTAGACAGGACCATTTTTAACTTTGTCCATACATGATTAAAGCCAACACAGTCAAACTCTGCCATTGCTGCTAAAGTCCTAGACGGAAGAACTTCTGAGACACCTCCTGGCTGGTGGAGGAGTCCTCTTGGGGAAGCACCACACACATGGGATGGGAATGAAGGGAGACATAGTAACTGGCTGTACTGAAAGAGAGCAATGTGTCTGATTGACAGGTGACAAAGAGACTTCACGATGGTGAGTCTACACTCCAGGGTAATAGCATGCTCGAAGACCGACCTACCTCCAACCTGGAAAAGCTCCATTTCATTATTGGTAATGGCATCCTCAGGCCAGCCTTAAGGTTAGAAATTCAGACAAAGGCATGAACATGCCATTCTTTTCATTCCTTCTTCCTTGAGCTTGTCTTGAAATATTCAAACCATTTTGATAGTGTGTGCAGCTTTGAAAAGCTCTCATTTTATAACATTTATGGTTCCCTTGTATAATGCAGGCTGGGCTGGATCATGTTTCTTACTGTCCATATCAGGCCCAATGGAAAGACCATGCAGAGGGATTCAAACACTTCTGAAAGTCATAATGACTACTGGATTGTTTTTTAATGCTCACTCTTGTTCCTTACTACTCTTTGTTTTCCATTTCACTCTTTTGTTTGTGTGAAAATTTTTGACGGTATGCTAATGAAAAGCTCTTTTCAGTTGCTAAATTAATTATTCAAAAATAATAATAAAGTGCCACGTTAAGGTGAACTGCACGTCTTTGGTTTAGCCCATTTGTGTGTGTGTGTGTATGTATGTGTGTGTGTGTGTGTCTTATAATGCAGTCCTTGCCTATGCAGTCTCACTCTTTTCACTCACACCTGTATGCTTACTCCAGGAACAACATGAGCACCTTCACCTGATGATCACCTTCCTTCATTTTAATTTTGTCCAGTTCGCTATGGAGCCCTTAACGTTACTTTTCTATACAAAGTCTTTTCAGGCAGACCTGGTAGTGTCCAATGGGCTTTCTCATGAGTTTTGTTAGCGTAACACGTTGCCTAACATTTTTGTGGCCTCCCAGGTAGATGTCAAAGTAATGTTATCCCTCATTTTGCATGTAGAGAACTAAGATAAAGCCAAAGATGGACACTCAATCCCAAATTGAGATACCTGTCAATGTATGTGCCCATTCAGACATAAAAGCTGGACAGATCTTGATCTCCACTGGAACTGATAGTTCCCAAAAAAGGCAAATTCAGGTGTCTCAAGGAACAGCCTGCAAACAAAGACTTCCAAATGATGGCCCTTTATGAAAGTTATTTTAGGGGGCTCTTTTAGTAGTAGTGGGAAATCTTTGTAAGAAGCCAGAATAGACTCCATCACCCAGAGGTGACATTAGGCTTCCCTGAACCTTGAGACTCCCTTTTATTTCTCTCCTTCTCTAAGCAATGTCAGTCAGCTGTGGGAATCTCAGTTGAAACAAGTGGAAGACTCAGAAGATGTTACAGGACTGGTGATGGATGGCGTTTTACAGATGTTACAGTGATCAGGGTGACCATCATTAGAGCAGTCAAATTAATATCCTTATAAACTTTCAACTGTCAATCACATGCAGACAGGGTCTGTCTCTGTCTCTCTGATTGTGTCAAAACCCACCAACTTTTAATGTTGGTTAAGGTTTTTTTTTAATTCCTGTTAATTAATAAGAATAACTAAACAATTCCTCCAATATTTTTTAATGTTAAATTTTAACTTTTAATAAATTTTTTTTATTCCTGTTGCAGGGATGAAATCTATTGTCAGATCTGCAAGCAGCTGACCCAGAATCCATCAAAAAGCAGTCATGCCAGGGGCTGGATCCTGATGTCCCTCTGTGTGGGATGTTTTGCTCCTTCTGAGAAGTTTGTGAAGGTAAAATGTAGATATTTGTCTCATTAATGATCTGCCAATCCATTTCCTTTTCCATCTATGGGACCAGTTTTTCTCTTGGATTTCACAGCAGAGGGAATCTCAGTCTTCATCTTTGCCAGAAATGAAGATGACAAAATTCCTGAGAAAACTGTGCATGATCCTAAGTTCCATATCTAATGCAAATCAAATGAGTCATCCCTGAGAACTGGCCCTCTCTTTCCTGTGATTCTAAAGGGAATGTAGAAAACCAATTTAGATGGTGCCTCCTGCACTGTAGATGAAGATGTTATTCAGTGACTTCTGGCAGGAAAGTTCATTGTAGGAGGCTGAAAGTGGAATTTGCACAACCAGAGTAGCCCACATTTTCCCCTTATTTCTCATACACAAAGATCTGTGCATTCATTCAAGAATCTACTGGTTTTGACAGGATGACCTCATGCTTTTACTCTAACAAAATTGGCAAGGAATAAAACTACACAGCTAATCATAAATATAAATTGGTATTTTAAAAATTGCACTTAGAAAAGAAAGGATTTAATTTACCTGGAAGTGCATTTGCATAGGTGCTCTCTGCATGATATACATGTCCCACCACGTGTCATAATGAAAACACCCAATTCTAAGCAGCCACATGAGACCCACATCTTATCTTCAGCAGCACTGTGGATCAGCAGGACTGAAGTCAGTGGGGATTGCTAAGAACTGACACTTTTGAAAAACAGGTTGTTTTTACAGATTCTCTTGTGGTTTTTTTCTGGGCAAAGTTACACTGCCCATATTTGAACAGTTTGCTTTCCAAATGAGTTATAGTCATTGAATTGTTAAGGTTGGAAAATACCTCTAAGATCATCAAGTCCAACCATTGCCAAGCCTGCCACTAAAGCAGGTCCACAAGTGCCATATCTACATTTATCACTTCCAGAGATGGTGATTCCACCACTTCCCTGGGCAGCTTGTTCCAGTGCCTGACTGGAAATAAAGATATTCCATTCATTTCCATAGATATCAGATTAGCTACTGGGTCTTCAGCACTGAAGGGCTGAAGCCAAGAATAGAAATCCCTCCTTCATCCCCAGGCCTTGCCAGTATGAAGTCTAATAAAGCAAATAAATCACTGGCAAAGTGGCAGAAAATTAAATTATATGTAGGAATGAGATCTGAGAAAGTATGGCACAGGAAGTTGTGTGAGTTTAAATCCTTAATAGTGAAAGATTACTTTAGGCTAGTGAAGCACTTTTCAGAAATAATTTATGAGTAGTTCTGGAGACTCAGACTCAATAGAATCATAGAATATCAGAATCATAGAATGGTTTGGATTGGAAGGGCTCTTTATAGGTCATCTAGTTCAACATCCCTGGCATAGGCAGGGACACCTTCCTCTAGAGCAGGTTGCTCAGAGTCCTATCCAGCCTGGCCTTGAAGATTTCCAGCGGTGAGGCAGCCACAACTTTTCTGGGCAACCTGTTCCAGTGCCTTATCATCCTCACAGGAAAGAATTTCTTCCCTATATCCAATCTACACTTAACCCTCTGTCAGGTTAAAGCAACTTCTCTGTGTCCTATCACTCTGTGCCCGCGTCAAAAGTCCTTCTCCAACTCTTTCATCTTCAAGCCCCTTTATCTCTAGTGAAGGTGCTCTAAGGTCTACCTGTACCCTTATTTTCTCCAGGCTGAACAACCCCAGCTCTCTCAGCCTGTCTTTAGAGCAGAGGTGCTCCAGGCCTCTGATCATCTTTGTTGCCTTCTCTGGACTTGCTGCATCAGGTATATGTCTTGTATTTGGGGCCCCAGAGCTGGACACAATATTCCAGGTGAGGTTTCATGAGGGCAGAGCAGAGGGACAGAATCCAGTCCCTTGCCCTGCTGGTCACGCTGCTTTTGATGCAGCCCAGCACACAGTTGGCTTTCTGAGCTGTGAGCGCACTTTGCCGAGACAATGTCCACCAACAACACTAAGTTCTTCTCCTCAGGGTTGTTCTTCCTCTGCTCTCCATCCAGCCTGTATTTGTATCTGGGATAGTCCCAACCCACATGCAGGACCTTGCACTTGGCCGTACTGAACTTCAGAAGGTTCACACAGACCCATCTCTCAAGTCTGTCCAGGTCCCTCTGGATGGCATCCCTTCCCTTCTATGATTCTGTCATTCAAAAGTGTCACTTAAAACTGAACATTTTATAAAGGATTTAACTGATAATGAGGCAGTCTTTAATTCCAGCTCCCAAATATGCAAGTTTTGCTTTGGATCCCATTATACACCTTTCATCATATCTTAAGCTTGGGTCAAGACACATTAGCACTCCTATTCTTTACACCTTTCTTTCAACTAACAGTGGGCTTAAGTGGGAAGGCTTAGTCACAAGGAAGTAGAAATATGAAAAAATGTAATTACATAGTTCATTATTAGCGATAGCGTAATTAAAGCTTCACTTTTACATTGCATCCACTCCTTACAATCATTTGCAGCAGCTCTCACCCATGTGATCTGGCTGTATTACCTAGATATTTCATAGTGTCTCTATAAGTTATGATTGACAGAGATGCCTGTCTCTCTAGCCATGTTATTTATGGCTGACTGTTACAAAGCGGTCTGTGCCTCAGAAAAAAACAGCTATGTGCTGCCATTCAGAGAACTCTATCTATCTATAAAGTCTCTCAGAAGAATTTGATTTACAGAACTATTAGTCTTAGCTAACATTTTGGCCAAGATGTTTATATAATATTTTTAAGTGTATTATCTTTAATACTGTAGAAGTCACCAGATTTAATTTACTCTACAATAATGTGGTTGTAATTTTAACATATGGTGAAGTGCCTCAAATTCTGGTTTAGGATCTTCCAAAATGCAATTTTAAAATCTGACTAAAGAAATACCTGTTTAATGTCGCTGTGAAAGATCTTTTGTGCTGGTAGCTATGTGTTCTGAGTGGCATTCACTTAAAATTCCCCTAGATCATTACTTACACATCTTTTTCATTCACTACCATCTTTCTGGCCAGCACTCAATAACATTTTATAATACATCTTTAAAATACAGAGATAGAAATCAGTGGTAGCAATAGCAGGAACAGAAAAGCTGCTGCACTGGCTTCAATCAAAGGTCTATGTAGCCTGGTATCTTACTTCCTCCAAGGCCAGAAATACACAGTAGAACAAGGCAGGGGTGCAGACTGTCCTACTCTCTCTCAGCTTCCAGTGATGTGATGCACAAACATCTGAGCCTGAGTGGTAGCACTGTCATTAGTCCCAGAGGGCTTTTCTCCTATAAAACATTGCTTTTTAACCTTTGCAAGCGCTTGGCCTCTAGAGCCAAAGGTCTAACCAATGTGTTCCCTGCTGCCAACAGTACTTAAGGAACTTCATCAACGGAGGACCCCCAGGTTATGCTCCCTATTGTGAAGAGAGGCTGAGGAGGACATTTGCTAATGGGACAAGGACACAGCCACCCAGCTGGCTGGAGCTGCAGGTACAAGCCCCTCCATCTCCTCCCCAGGCAGCAGGGCTCAGAGTTTAAGCCTTTCACAGTCAGAGGAACCACATCTCTGGCAGAACAGAATGTGGGGCAATGAATTGCCTATGTCTGTCAAGAATTTTCAGGTAATTCCAAGACAGTGCATTCCCTATGCATCCTGACTTTGCTCCAGAGTATGTTGTTCCAGAGGATGTATCTTCAGATCAATCCTTTTGGCTGCCTCAGTACTTCTTAATTAAGTGTGCTTAAGAGTGCTGCTGGGCCTTGAGGCCAGCTGGCACAGAGCATATTCTAGGAAACTGACTTCCAGATGAAGGTGGCTGCAGACAAACTGCCTCCTGAGAATGGTCCCTGGGACTTCTTTGGGGGTAATTGTAGCTGGAACAGGCAGTTTGTGCAAATTTTTTTTTTCCTGTGCTGGTTTACAAGCATATACAGCTGTGCTCCAGTGTCCATGAGCATTTCCAGGTATGCTTGTATTTACTGGATTAAGCACCTTGATGAGGGAATGCATTAAATAAAACATCTTTGACTTTCAGGTGCTTCCAGTGGGTCACCATACATTATGCTTTTGATAAACATGGTATGGTAGTATTGAAAAGCAGCCAGTCATTGGGATCAGGAATTAGTAAATGGTTATCAGAGTGGGATGGAAGAGGATGTAAGTAAATAGTGTTGGAATACACATACTTTATAGTTTGACTTTCATCCATTAGGCAACCAAATCCAAGAAACCGATCATGCTGCCTGTCACGTTTATGGATGGGACAACAAAAACACTGCTGACTGACTCTGCAACAACTGCTAAAGAGCTCTGTAATTCTTTGGCTGACAAAATCAGCCTGAAGGACCGATTTGGCTTTTCGCTTTACATTGCACTTTTTGACAAGGTATGTCTTTAATTCTGTTCCTGAATAGCTCTGTGAAAGAAGAGGGAGGTTCTACTTGCTGTCATATAACTTCCAGAAGGAACATTTCTACAGTGCAAAAGTCAGTATGATTTTAACAAGAGTCAAACTTCAGAGAGGGTTGTAGGAAAATCCCTTCCTTGGAGATATTCAGAATTTAGCAGGAAAATGCACAGAGCAACCTGTTCAAAGATGAACCTGCTCTGACCACTGGGCTGGACCAAAAACCTACAGCTGCTGTATAAGAGGAAGAAGTATATTCTCCCCTCCCGATGTGGGCACCTCTGCCTGCAGGTGGAGAAGAAAACGGTTTATACTCCATTTTCTTTGTCTTTTTTGAGGAGACATTCATCCAAGGATGTTAAGTCTGAGGGGATATAGTGCTTTAGGGCTTCAGGCCAGACCCCAGTGAAAAGACAGTGGTGATAAATTTCTGTAACAGGACAGGCTTTTTTATTCTGGGCTTGTCTGATGCTTATCATGGTGGAATCCAAGACCCTGACTTTGAAACAGGGTATTTCAAAGCACAGTATAAATCAACAGTGCTTTATAATGGGACCATTGGCTTTGCTAATTCATGTTGATGCTCTCCTTTCAGTCAGGATGGGAAACTGGAGCTCAAAATGGAATGACTCACCCAGCTATGCTGTAGACCTATTCACTCCTTGCTGGCTAATAGACATAGATACATTGATTTATTTTGATCATAGAGGAGGTCTGGATGAGTGACTCAAAAATACACTACCCAGAAAGATCAGCATTTAGAGAGGTGAATGCCCCAATTCCCTCTGCCCTTACTAGGTGTCCTCCCTGGGGAGTGGCAACGACCATGTGATGGATGCTGTGTCTCAGTGTGAGCAGTATGCCAAAGAACAGGGAGCACAGGAGCGCAACGCACCATGGCGGCTCTTCTTCAGGAAGGAGATCTTCACTCCTTGGCACAACCCAAGTGAGGACAACGTGGCCACCAATCTCATTTACCAACAGATTGTGCGAGGGGTGAAGTTTGGGGAATACCGGTGTGACAAGGTATGCGACTTCGGCAGTTATTGGTCTGGTCCAAAAAGTGTCTTTGAGATGGTGAAATAGGTTCCCACAAAGGGGATGATAAATAGTCCTCCCTGGACACCTGTTAGCATGGGGTTTGTGGTATTTGTTGGGAAAACAGTAGCTACAACAATCAGATCCTCTTGACTGGGCTTGGATGCTCCCATGTGCTGCATGAGCACTCTCTCCTGGTGACTGTTGGATGAGAAATGAATGGCTGCTTCATCCATCAGCCTCTGCTTGGAGGGCCACAGTAGTCTGTAACCAGATCACCAGATCAGGAATACACAGCAGAATCCTGTTTGGTGAATTCTGCCGAGTCTTGGACATGAGAGATGCTTTTCAGGATATGCAAACCTCTGCGGTGCGATACAAACCCAGTAATTCTGCCACAGAGTGAAGGGACATTGGCAGCATAAACATTATGGCAATAAGCTCTGCGAGCTTACAGAATTATTCCAGTGTCACTGAAATTAGCATCTCAGGCAACAAAATTCTCTGAAAATGTCCAGTGTATTCTGTGGGAGTTTGTGAGCTTTGTTGGTTGTTTGGTTGATTGGATTTGGAGTTTTGGGGCTTTTTTAGCTTGTATTTAATATCATGCAGGTGTCAAATTGAAGACCTCTCTCTTCGCAAACACCTGATCATTCTCCTCTGGTGTGGTAGAGTCCAGTCACCTTGAGAACTAAATCATCTTTTCACATCTGTATTGCATTACCTGCAGCTCTTTTATCAGAAGTCCTGCCCTTTCTCCCCCACCTTCTGGTCTCCTTGTCCTATTATCATTTCAGTAGCTCTATTTTCCCCCACTCCCAGTGCTTGAAATGTAGCTGCACCAAAGGACAGTTTACAGTTCTGCATTATGCACAGATAACTTCAGTTGCTGAGCTTCCCAAGTGTGGGAAGTGATGGATACATGCAGTTTTCAATCATTAGGCTCTGTTTACCGTAGGAAAATCATCCACTGCTGACTGCAGGCATTAGAAACAGACTGATCTGCAAGGAAAGACTGGAGCAAACATGTTGCCACGCAGTACAGGGTCGTGTGGTGCTAGTCAATGAACATGTTAAGGCTTAATCATAGCTTTTAGTGGTCAGTCTTCTGGATTTTAGATGTGCAAAAAGCCCTGCTGAAGTTCTGTTGAAAGGAAGCGACCCCACACCAATCTGGAGCAGCAGTGCATCCAGCTGCCAGAAAGAACTCCTTGAATGGTGGAGAAGGGATGTTGTGAAGACCTGATAAGAGCATTAATTTGGCTTCTTTGTCTCCCACAGGAGGAAGATCTGGCAGAACTGGCTTCCCAGCAATACTATGTGGATTATGGGTCAGAGATGGTACTGGAAAGGCTGCTAAATCTAATTCCATCCTACATCCCAGACAGAGAGATCACAGCATCAAAAACAGTAGAAAAATGGGCTCAGCTCATTATAGCTGCACATAAAAAGGTAGGGGCAATCAAGCACCATGGCATGCTTCAGTAGTTTCATGTGCCTTTTAAACATATGTCAGACATTTCAGCTCAGCTCTTAGTCTGGCCTGAAGCTAAATCAACGAGAAAGGGCAGAGTTTATGCTAACTATATTCAGCTTTACCACTGGTTTTGAGGCATGATGTGACAGAAACAGGCAACCTGCAGAGATTCACTGGAAGAAATGAAATGCCATCTCTGGGGTGACACTCCCGTTACACAGGATTGTGCTGTTACTGATTGTATTACAATGGTGGTTCATGTCTCCAGGCAGTGTTGGGACTTTACTGTGCCAGACATTGTATAAAACCTCCCTGACTACAATTAGAACATCTGGGACACTTTCACATAGCAAACCCTTCCGTAACTCATTACCCATAACTCGTGACAACTCATAGGGTTGCTCATCCTGGTGTGATAATTGGCATTCATTCAACAGCAGGAGCCAGATGCAGATTAAGATCCCTAAAATGTAAACATCTCCCTGTATGTTACCAGTCTCACCTCACCCGAATTGTCGATGGAGAGGGATGCAATTAACTTGGATCTTGCACATCCTTCATCAGCCTGTAAGTTTCGTATAGAAGTGCCAGTATCTGAGAATGTCCTAAAAATGGTGCTTAAGGGCTGTTGAGTGTCTGTTTCCAACTAAAGGACTGTCAAGCCAAAGGACACCTGCCTTAGGGATACCCAAACTCAGCTGAGACAAATCTCACCCAGATGCTTGCCCAGCCAACTTAAAGTGGGAACCAAAGTCCAGGACTTTGCCCAAATTATCACCTGTTCCTGTAGTATTTTTTTTTGGCCCTTAGCCACACTGAGACCTCCTTTAATATTAGTTCTAAGACCTTCAAGTTACATGAATTGATTTTGTTAGTTCTCTTCCTGAATATGTGTGGGTTTGCTTCATGTTGGTTGTGGTTTGCTTTTTCTGTAGGGAATTTATACTCAGAAGAGAGCAGACCCAAAAAAGGTCAAGGAAGAGGTAGTGGATTTTGCACGTTTCAAGTGGCCTTTGCTGTTTTCTCGGTTTTATGAAGCCTTCAAATTCTCAGGTGAGTCAGTAAAGCACATCCCCAGAACACAGGATGCTCTAAAGCAAAATGAAAGAGAGAGGGGGATTCCACAGACAAGAAGGGCATCATCTAGCTGATCTGTTTTGGATATGTTATTTTTTGGTGCATCCTGATTAGCAATGGCTTAGGCTATGAGTGCCACTATTTCTCTTTCTAAAGAAACAACAACAAGCAACAACAACAAAAAAACACCACTTTTTTTTCTATCATTGCATCCGCCTTTGCAAGGCACATATTTTCTGTATCCTAAGACCCTTCAAAAACTGATTGTATGCCTTGTCTTCAACACAGGGCCAAGCCTGCCTAAAAATGATGTGATTGTAGCTGTTAATTGGACAGGAGTGTACTTTGTGGATGAACAAGAGCAGGTTCTCTTAGAGCTCTCTTTCCCAGAGATCACAGCTGTGTCAAGCAGCAGGTAAGGAGGAACAGACTTAGCTGGCACTCTCACCATTAACCAGTCTTTTTCCAGGCTTTGCATCTTGATGTTATTATTTTTCATGTCTATGTCTCCTATAAAAATATATCCCAGAGGAGGAAAGCTGCAAGGACAGAGTTTCACCTTGGCTACTATTAAAGGCGATGAATACACTTTCACTTCCAACAATGCAGAGGATATCCGGGACCTGGTGGTGACCTTCCTTGAAGGACTAAGGAAAAGATCCAAGTATGTGGTCACTCTCCAAGACAACCCAAACCCTGGTAAGTACACAGCCCAGCTCAGTGGTAAACATACAGGTAGACTGAATATTCCCAAGGAATTTGGAAAAAAAAGAACTTCAAACCAATGGTTGCTTTTTTGCAGTGGGAGAAGAATCTGGGTTCCTCAGCTTCCTCAAAGGAGACCTCATAGTTCTGGACCAGGACACAGGAGAACAAGTGATGAACTCGGGGTGGGCTAATGGGCTCAATGAACGGACCAAGCAGAGAGGGGATTTCCCAACCGACTCTGTATATGTCTTGCCAACAGTCACCATGCCTCCATTGGAGATTGTGGTAAGCTGTCTTACAGAACAACACAACTCAGGACAATGCTCCATGAAGTCAAAGCCTTCCTGAAGTCCTTAGATCTGGCCAAAGTGTCCCTGACAATAAGGCAGAAACCAAAGTGAGTGAGAGAGGTGAAAAGTTGTCCAAGGAAAAGTGATCTCAGCCCTTCTTCTGATATTGGCACTTAGAACACCATAAACTTGTGACTTGGAATATCCATGTATCATGGTAAAACCCACCAGCTGGCCTGATTACTTAAAGGTGTATTTTGGGTTGGAGGGAACTGCTGTATTCATGTATGGGTCTGTAAGATCCAAAGCACCTTGTCTTCAGTAGGAAAAGATCCACACTATGGAAACAGTTTTTATTCCTTGCATTAGTGACTGAGAATGACACAGAGAAATGACAATTGCACAGTTCTTACTGACTGTTAACTGAGATTGATGGATTATTCTTATTCATTCACTGTTATTTTCATTTTGTACCTGATAACAGATATTTTATATCAAATATACTAAGTAACAGAGAACTTTTCATCCCACAGGCACTGGTCACAATGACCCCTGACCAACGGCAAGATGTTATCAGAACCTCTCAGTTGGCACTTTCAGATAGTGAAGAGAAAGTAAAGCCATACACCTTGGAGGAATTTTCCTATGATTATTTTAGGTGATTTTTTTAAACCATCCTCAAAAATTATAGGACTACACCTGCAAGTACCTTGGAAATCAGGAAAATTGTGCTACTAGAAAAGACTCTGAATACCCCATTATGTGACTTTGTACAACTGCAGCCTCCAGTTTAGGTCATGGCATTTGAGCCATGTTTTTCCACAGATAAGGTTTTATGAAGGATTTCTTCTCAGTAAAGGTGTAACAGTGTGAAATGTATTATCACATGGAAGGATGTGCTTAGACTGTATAGCCAGTACTTGAATTAGGTGCAGGCATTTTTGTCTCAGCTCCAAATATTTAAATGTGAACCACTGCTGAATGCAGCTGATCAAAGCTCCCAGTCCTGTCTGGATGGGCTGGCAATCCAAACAGGCAGGCCACATCCTCTGGGATTTTTAGCCCCTGGTAGGCTTGTACTGCTAGGTGGTGCTCTTTCAGTGGGGTTGCCCTGACCATTCATTGTCATCATCCTTCATATTGTGGTTAGAAGCTTTTTGGTATAGGGTAGGTTGTTTTGGTGTCAGTACTTGGGTAAGGTGCTTAAAGGACTTCTCTGAGCCCTAGGAGAGTACAAAAGGTTATCTTTGGGCAGAACTGGAGGTGGATACTTGCTAAATTGTGAAGTCCTGTTTGGTGTAAGAGTTCATTGGCCAGGTGCTGCAAGCAACCCTACCAGGTGAAACACTGGCCACAAGCTGTCCCTTTTATCCCTGTAATGTCCCTACCTCTTGCTTTGCATTTACCACCAGGCCACCTCCCAAGCACACCCTCAGCCGGGTCATGATCACCAAGAGCCGTGGAAAGGACAAGCTGTGGTGTTACACCCGTGAGCCCATCAAACAGCCACTGCTGAAGAAGATCCTGGGCAGTGAGGAGCTGTCCCAAGAAGCCTGCATGGCCTTCATTGATATCCTTCCCCTGCTTGGAAGGGCCCTTGGGCCACAGGTCTGACAGGCAAAGGGCTGAGAAAGCTCTTTAGGTCTCCAAGCAAAGCCCATGGAAAGGTTTGTGGTCCCTCTTAACAGCTTTGGGACCATGTCATAGGCTTGGAGATGGGTCTGAGCCATAAATCTATACTGAAGCATCCTTGAGATCTGAGGTGTGTCTACCTTCTTAAGAAATGAGGACTAGGGAACAAATTACTGAGTCCTGCTGGTCCACACTCGCTCTGTTCTGGCTTGTGTCAGCTGAGTCTCTGCAAAATGCATCTGCTGTGGAATGACATAGCCCTAATCAGTGTGGATGCAGATCAGTGCACATGCCCTCGGAGACAGGGTTTGGTGCCTGAATATCCCATATTTGCAGAATGTACACAGCATGGGAGAGAAGAGCTAAGTACAGCCAATCTGTTGAAGCCGTTTATTTTTTTGGTAGGACTTTGCTCTAGGGTTCAAACTCCATGGTTTGTATAGTTCTTTTGGTATAAACTTGGTACTGATTAATATTACACTGTTTCTGCTACCACTGGTTTCCTCTTATTAGCAAATACTAACAGGAAAAGAAGTTAAAAGAACTGGCAAAAAAATAAGAGGGCATTTGCATTTTTGTGTTTTTCTTTTTGCTGTGTCATACATGCTAATTGTAGAACTGTAGTCTGTTCTCATGCAGAATAGTTTCAACATTCATGATGGTGAATGTTGTCACTTGGTTTATGTTAGTGCAGCTCCACTGGTGTCTGACACTAGCTGAAAATCTGATCTTTTACAGTGGTGTCCATGCACGTGATCACATAACACAGGCAACACCTGATCACAGGTAACACATGATCACACACAACTTTCATAGGTCTACATATCCCAACTCCAAAACAATCCTTTCAATTGAGTTTTATGCACAATAAAGGGAGAGACAGCTTGTTGGACATCTCATAAAGCAATTTAAAGCCTTTACCATACACTCTGCCCTCTCCACAAAATTGCAGCTACTTCTGAGGTCAGCGTGGGATGTCTTTAACCACATCATGAACAGAGAGGGTTCCCCAGATATCCCAGTTAGCTGATCCTTGACTCTACCCTCCACCAGTGCTGAAGTATATGGGTGACTATCCATCCAAAAGGACTCGCTCAGTCAATGAGCTGACAGACCAAATATTTGAAGGTGCCTTGAAAGCTGAACCCCTGAAGGATGAAATCTACTGCCAGACCCTCAAGCAGCTCACAGACAACCACATCAAGTAAGGGCTGGGTTTTCTCCTTGTCCCAAATGCACTAGCCTGTGCTGGGCAAAGCAGACATGAAGTGTCTGTGCCATGAATAATTGATTGTTTTCCTCCTGGGTTTCTCCTTGTATAGATACAGTGAAGAGAAAGGCTGGGAGCTCTTGTGGTTGTGTACAGGCCTTTTCCCTCCAAGTAACATCCTCCTGCCCCATGTCCAGAGGTTCCTGCAATCCCGGAAGCATCATCCCTTGGCAGCAGACTGCATCCAGAGACTCCAAAAAGCCCTGAGGTATGGCACCAAAAGACCTAGTCCTGGCTGTGCCACAACATCCAAATACGTGTGAGAAAATATAACTAGGAGATATTTTGGTGACAGGGAAGACAGTGAAACCTCCCAGCCTCTCTCTATATTACACCAAGCTGATCGAAAGGGACATTGAGTGGAGGATGTTGCTGATAAACTGTGTGGAAAAATAAAGATGAATCAATTTTGTCCAGGGCCTCTTAAATCATCTACAATCTAAGTAAATACACATTCCCCAATAAAATTTTTCTTTCTTTTTAGGAGAAAAAACATTAAGAAAGTAGCTGAAGTTACTCAAATAGAATATGTATTTAAATGGAAGATTTAAACATGGGATTCTTGCTTTGATGATGCTGTGGCACTTGTTACCTCCTGTTTTGCAGGAATGGATCCAGGAAATACCCACCTCACCTGGTAGAAGTGGAAGCCATTCAACACAAAACCACCCAAATTTTCCATAAGGTTTACTTCCCCGATGACACCGATGAGGTAAATGGGGGAAAAGGAAATTAATTTTTGTCAGGATGCCTGTCTTATTAAAATCTCTTTAACTGGGCAGACCAAAACTGAGGCAATATAAATGCTGACTATAGCTCAAAAGGCAAAACCAGGACTGGGATGTGCACGCAGGTAGGAAAGTCCTTTAGGTATCTCATCCTTTAGGTATGTCATCCGTAGATATCCATAAAGCAGGAGTCATTTTCCCTCTATTCAGCTATCTAGAAGCCAGGCATTTGATCTAAGCCAGACATCTTACTTACACATACTCAGTGGAGAAACAGTTGGGACAAATCAGTCTGGAGGTATCTCACTCTCTCTTTCTCACCCCATCTTACCCCCAAGAAAATAGTTCTGAGGCTTCACTGTTAGATCAGAAAAATCCCTCGCATTGCCTGGGGAGCTCTGAATAAGCCAGCACAGCATATAAATAACATATCACAAAGCACAGCAGTACAGCAGTAGCATGACAGAGCTTCTGCAGATGTCCCTGCCCATGCCCTGAGCCATAATTCTCAGTGTCGCTGATTTCATTGGTGGTGGGCATCTAAATCCCTCTATGCATGTGTGCCTGGAGCTCCTCAAAGAGAGCATAAATTGGACATTAATCTTGAGATAGCAGTGGTGAGGATCTTCCTTTCTTTGTAGGCATTCGAGGTGGAGTCCAGCACGAAAGCCAAGGACTTCTGCCAGAACATCTCCAACAGGCTTCTCCTAAAGTCCTCTGAAGGCTTCAGCCTCTTTGTCAAAATCTCCGACAAGGTGAGTGACGCACCCAGAGGCTCAGGTAGCCCTGAGGTACTCACAGTGACCCACCTGCCAGTGGGCAACATGTTGGTGGAGCCAGAGCTATCTGTTGAGAAGCATTTCTTTACAAGCTGTGTGGCATTTCTAAGTCAGATCTGACCTGATACAAGTGAGGTTTGCAGTCCCACAGCCCTGACTTACAGCCGTCACTCTAAAGGAGTTAACACAGGCAAAACTCTACTAGCCTGCTGCTGAGTTGGCTTTATGAGGAAGGACTAAATAAGAAAAATGTGCAGCTTAGAGCTGCCTTTGGCAACTGGGAGAAATCTATAGAGATAGTCATCAAGAAAGGAAAGGAATTGTTCGGGTGAAACAAGAAGCTACTATAAGAAGTAATGGGTGAAATTAGAGGCAGAGCCTGAAGCAAGATGCTGGCAGTAGCTTTCTCACATCAGCAGTTTGTATCACATCAGTGTAACCAGCACAAAACAGTGAGCAACAACTGCAGGAGGTGGGGCAATGGCGAATTCTGCCTGCAGCGTCTTGCCACTTGTTTAGGCATCACAATATAAGAACATAAAGCTGTTAAAGAGCATCCAAAGGAGGATTACAAAGATGGTGGAGGTTCTAGAGAGGAAGACATGAGGAGCAGCTGAGGTGCCTTGGCTCATTCAGCTTGGAGAAGAGACTGAGGGGAGACTTCATCATGGTCTACAGCTTACTCATGGTGGGGAAGCAGAGGGGCAGGCACTGATCTCTTCTGCCTAGGGACCAGTGGCAGGACCAGAGGGAATGGCATGAAACTCTGTCAGGGGAGGTTTGGGTTGGATATTGGGAAAAGGGTCTTCACCCAGAGGGTAGTTGGGCACTGGAACAGTCTCCCCAGAGAAGTGGTCACAGCACCAAGCCTGGCAGAATACAAGAAACATTTGAACAATGCTCTCAGGCACATGGGGTGTCTTGCACAGGGCCGAGACTTGGACTTTGATGATTCTTGTGGTTCCCTTCCAACTCAGTGTATTCTGTGATTCTCCTGCTCAGCCTTTGTGACCGTGTGCTATGTCCCCCAGGTTATCAGTGTGCCCGAGGGAGATTTCTTCTTTGATTTTGTGAGACACTTGACAGACTGGATAAAGAAAGCAAGACCAGCAAAAGATGGTAACTTTTTTCCATTATGGGTCACACACAGCCTTTCCACAGCCCTCCTGACCTTTCTAACAAGACTGACCACAGTCTGCCATAAGCACTGGAGCACTACCCAGGGAAGTGGTGGAATCACTGTCCCTGGTAGTGTTCAAAAAACATGTAGATGTGGTGCTTAGGGACATAGTTTAGTGGTCAACCTGGCACTGGACTGAATGATCGTAGAGGTCTTTTCCAGCCTTAATGATTCTGTAATTCTGTGATCTGTTGGGCCACACTGATGTGGGTGTGCTGTCTGCACTATTCCTGGGGACATAACCTGGGAGGCAGCAGCAAGACCTCTGCTCAAGGCCCCTGCGAGGAGCACCTGCTGGTGGGCAGCTCTTCAGGAACTGCCTGCAGAAAGGTTTAGTGGTGGGATTCACGTCCCTGATCACATCCACAATGGAACTGACTTCAGCTCTGCTGAATTTATCAGTGGCTGCAAGTCACAGGTGCCTCCAGGGTACAATTCCTCTGTCCTGTGTTAGGCATAAGCACTCTATCACTGAAATATGATGGTGCAAGTGAACCCAGACACTCTTTTTCATTTTATCAAAGCTTTGCATGGCAGTAATGTGGTTTGGTCGGCAACATCAGAATGTATTTGGCCCTGTGAATGCCTCTGTCCTTGCAGGTTGTGCTAGCACATGGGCACCATTGGCTTGCAGATATCGATTGCCAGCTAGTACTCACCACTGATACTTATTCCTGCTTCCCTTGCACAGGTATAGTGCCTTCTCTCACCTACCAAGTGTTCTTCATGAAAAAACTGTGGACCAACACATCGCCTGGAAAAGACTCGATGGCAGACTCAATTTTCCACTATTACCAGGTACTCCAGGACTCTGCAATACCAGTGGAGACTTGGGAGGGATTAGGAGTGGGTTGCAAAGACATTGTCCATCTGCAGGTGCTCCCAGGGCACAGCTTCTTAACCTGGATACCTCCATAAACTCCATTTAACATCTGAGGGTGAAGGTCCATGGGCATCCCCTCTATCTCTCAATTGTTCCTTCCTCCATGCAGGAGTTACCAAAGTACCTGCGCGGCTACCACAAGTGCACACGGGAAGAGGTCCTGCAGCTGGCGGCTCTCATCTACCGGGTGAAATTTGAGGATGACAAGTCCTATTTCCCCAGCATCCCCAAGCTCCTGAAGGAGCTGGTGCCTCAGGACCTCATCCGGCAGCTCTCTCCAGATGACTGGAAAAGGGTAAACCAGCAGCTTGATTCACATGCCAGGCTAGGCTGCAGGAAGCCCAGTTTCTTGAGGGACTTTTCTGACATTCAGCATCAAGTTGGATTGCCAGAATGAGCAGCCCATGGTCCTTCTTGAGCCTTAGCAGAGATTCTGCCTCCCTGGCATCACCAAGAGGAGAAATTGTACATTCACATTCACAAACGCATGCCTTACCCCTGTTTTACTTTGTCCTGCGACTGTGGCTGTAGTGGTGGATGCAGTGCCATATGAACCCATGCTGAGATAAGATCTTGTGTAAAGGTCTGACTGCTGAGGAGAGGAGTAATTCTCCCTGCTTTACACAGGGAGAGCTGTGGCACAGGTGCAGACAGGGCAAGTCTTAAAATATCAGAGGTGTCTCACTGCCAACAAATAGTCTTATAAGTCCTTTCTCTTTCCTCTCTGCTATCAGCATCTCTGGATTGAAGGTCTCTCAGTCTCTGTTGCATTAATTGGAAGAAAATTTATAATCCTTCAATGTATTCACCAGCTCAGCTTATCGGAGAAGGACCTGTCTTGGTTTCAGGCCCTGCTCCAGTGACCAGGCATCACTTTTTTGAAGTGCTCACTGGAACAGAGACTAGAACCAAACATTAAGGTCAGGCTGGACAGGACTCAGAGGAACTTGATCTAGTGGAAGATGGCCCTGCTCATTGCAGGCGAGTTGGAATACGTGACCTTTAAAAGGTCCATTCCAACCCAAACTATTCTATGAGTCTCTCATTGTGGGATTGATGCTCCTTCTCTGCAAACATTCCTAGTGGTAGGTAGTGCAAATGCTCCATATCTGTTGTGTTCTCTGTTCCAGTCCATCGTGGCATACTACAATAAGCATGCAGGCAAAACAAGAGAAGAAGCCAAGCTTGCCTTTCTAAAGATTATCTTCAAGTGGCCTACATTTGGATCAGCATTCTTTGAAGTAAAGGTATCTGTCCTGGGGGTTCTCTGACAGCTTTTAGCCAAGGTCACAAGCCCTGTACCATAGGGGGGTTCCAAATGTGAACCAGACTGGAACAACCCTGATGAAACAGGGAACGAATGTGAGACTCTTCATCAGTAAAGGACAAATACACACTTCTTTTGCTGTCCTGCCTCATTACACAGACAGAAACATTGCAGAGCCTCAGCATATCTCAGTCATTGGGTCCCTACTCATAACTGTGTTGCTGAAGAGCCAAGAGCCATTCTCTGTTTAGCTAAGGCAAAGAGGAATGTGTGGTTTTCCAAGGGACGTGTCTGCGCCCACCACAAACCAAATCCAGACTACCTGCCACAGCATTAGTACAGGTAGTCCAGGTACTCTGGACACCCTATTGCAACTTCCTCTTCTCAGTGACCAAATTGAGCAAAACTGAATGTAGAGATTAGAAGGGGTCAGAGCAGTGTATTCTTGGCCTGGAGGTCCACATCAGTGTGCGTAAGATGGAGCAAAGCCCCAGAGAGACTGGAAGGTGGAAGGAGAACTCTGGAATTTCTTGGTCTGTCCCACCTCTTCCATGGTGGCAAGATGGCTTCACTTTTGGGAAGCCACCAAAGGGAACAAGGAACTTAATGCTGTCAGCAGCTCAGCAACTGGTTATTGTGCATTTAGGAAATCTATAATTAATTAGACAGTCATGATTATTGCTGATACCTTGATGAGCTCTATGCTTATTTTTAAAGGATAAGCTGGATAGCAGTTAATGGGCTATCAAGTACTATCAGAAGACAGGGAGATAGGAAATAAGAAGGGGTCTGATTTTGCTTGACACGTCCACTAATCAGTTGATCTCATTTCCAACAGCAAACTACAGAGCCAAATTATCCAGAAATCCTTCTAATTGCCATCAATAAGCATGGAGTCAGCCTCATTGATCCCAAAACCAAGGTAAGCAAAACAGGTCTTCACCAGATACTCCTGAGCCCACTCTCCAAACCCTCAAAGAAATCATCCCAAAGAGCATGTTCAGAACTCAATGAGTTCTCATTAAGCCTAGGTAGAAAGGCTGGATGGACAGAAAAGTTTCTGGAGGCAGAAATTCACTGTTGCAACGAGCCACCCATCCTTTTTCAACAGAAGATGGATTGGGAGCATTAACTATTAGGACCCTGTAAGTGGAGGATACACACACTGCTTCCGTAGTCCTTTCACAGACATTAGAACAGGAGCTAGAGTAAATGAGATCCTTCTAGTTACTTCCACCATCTACATGGTCACTCTAGTATGGAAGTCCTTCACAAGCACTGGAGGATCCAGAGTCTTGCATCTCACTGCCATTCCCATAAGTCTCATCACATCCTGGGTAGACATCCTTGGTCTGCTTCAATGGAAAGTGAACAGGGACATATGAAGTCCTGACAGCCCTTCATGAAAGTTGAGGTTCTTGCATGATGAGTGTCAATTTTGTGTTCCCACCAGGATATCCTCATCACTCACCCCTTCACCAAGATCTCCAACTGGAGCAGTGGCAACACATACTTCCATATAACCATTGGCAACTTGGTGAGAGGAAGCAAGTTGCTCTGTGAGACCTCTCTGGTAAGGAGCATTAAAGATTAGATCAAATCCTGACTAGCAGCAAACTGTGCCCCAGGGATTCCTTGGGCTCAAAGTGGTGTCTCAGAAGAGCCCCCTGATGTGTTTGGTTTTTTCCCTCTGCCCATTGCTCTGCTCAATGAATCAAGGGCTCTCACTTGGTCCATCATCCAATGTACAAGCAAGCCTGACATGGCTGGGATGTTGCCATGTCAGGAGCATGGGGGACTTCTCCCTGTCACTAGACTGAAAAACACATTAAAGCTGGTGTGGGCTTAAGGGGTACTCTTGAGGCCTTTTATCACGATCCTTTGCCCAGCTTGTCTCTAGTAATAATCACAGCAACAAACCTCCTCTTAGACTATCTTAAATCCAAAGCATGAAGGATAAAAATTCCTACTGAATTAATTGTTACTTATCTGAGGCATTCAGTATTTTGTTAGCCATTTGAAAATTCGTGTCCCAACCAAAGTTCCCTATGTCCTTAGCCTCAGCAGCATGATGGGACAGTGAGTTCCTCCATCTCAATGCTGCATATTATTTGTGGACAGTGTTCCTTGTGGTGGTGACATTTCACACAAAGAGAATGGTAGAACAGTCCAAAATGTACTTGAAAACTTGAGAAGACAAGAACTGATAGCCCTTGTGTTCAGGAGGGAGAAGCCAGGGACTGTAAATTGTGCTCTAAAGACAGGTAACACCTTCTCTCTACTTCTCAGGGGTACAAGATGGATGATCTTTTGACCTCATACATCAGCCAGATGCTAACAGCCATGAGCAAACAGAGGAATGCAAAGGGTAGCAAGTGAACTGCAAGAAGCCACTGGCAGGTGGCCATGAGGCTAATTCACCAGCTGAGGGCTGTGGGATACCCATGCAGCTGGGGGAGAACCTTTGCCTCTCAGATGTGGAAGATGAGCCGAACACCTTCAGGAAGTTCACTGGACTCTGACCTTGAGGGTTCCGATCCCACCTCCCCTTCCAGTGAAGACGACTATCTCTGACCTCCCATTCTCCTTCCTCTTTCTGCATCCTGACTCCATCTTACATCTCAAAAGATTTCCAGGGGACACCACTGCTCTCAGAGAGTGACTGAGCAAAGACACTCCGGGGTTTGCCTAAACCCAATAGTTGGCATCACAAAGGCTCTTGGAAGAAGATTTGTGTGTGTTTGTGTGTGTGTGTGGCTTGCTTTGTTTTTTTTCTTTTTTTTTCTTAAATATGAGAGCAATTAGGATGCTAACAGATTTTTGGGAAGGTTCTGGGAGTTTCAGATTTGAAGAGGAATAACAAAACCCTTACCCATGCTGAAAAGATGGCCAATGAACACTGCAGGGCTTTTTTTTTTTTGTCATTACAAAATAATATGTTGTGTTCTTATGAAGGACAGAAAGAAAAAGCAGGCTGCGAGGAACACATTTTAACTAGGAATCAGAATAAACAAACTACTGATTGAACTGGCTAGAATACTAAAGTCCTGTCTGTGCAATGCTGGAAATATTTAAACAAATTTTAAAGTTTTGTTTCTTCTTCTATTTATTTTTTAAAATATTAAAAAGGAAAAAAAAGTAACCCTGCATTTTGTGCCGGTATCTAGATGCTGACTCGGGGCTGAGGGCGACCTGCAGAACAACCCCTCGCCCAGGGATTCCCCAAGAGCCATAACTGCCAGAGGCTGAGAAAGGCACATGTTTCCCAACTTAAGGGCTCAGCTGGAAGTGAAGCTTGAAGATGAATTATCTCCTTTTGCCCTGTGCCCAGAAAAATTAACCCTAGGAGGACTTACTGCAAGCTTCAGTATGGCTGTAGGGGCTTTGAAGATCCCAGGACTGGAAGACTGAGGCCAAGCCTATGTTGAGCTGTAATTCTAACATGAATTTGGCCATTGGGTTTGTAACAGCTGATGATTTTATTGTGCTTTTGTGTGTGTTGCGGTATAAAGCAGCTCTTTATGAGTCCCATCTGAACCTGAACAGCTCACAACAATGGCAGATCCTTGATTTCATTGGGCTTTTCTCCATCTTTTCATTTGCTGTACTAATCTGCTGGCTGTTTGTCCCGTCTTCCACCCAACATCAGGCAGTGCAGACCAGCCTACTTTGGAGCAAAAATGGGACCTGCTGAGAGACAGGAAGCTGAAGCCATGTAGTGTGTGGGTGGATGAAGAGGAAGAAGCCTGGAGGTGCCTTTCTGTAATTCAGGCTTCAAAGGAGCATGTGACTGGGTATAGAGTATCAGGAGAGGTGACAACTGTCAACCAAGATCTGGTGCTGGTGTCACACTGAGTGTATCTCAGTAGATGTGGGAGACCTTTCCTGGTCCTATGCATTGGGCTGAGTTTTACTGCTTTCACAGAAGTCCATATTGTGGGGTTTCACATGTTGTTCTGTTAAGCTCAGCTGGGCTCAGCTCTCTATGGTGTGCCAGGCAGAATTGTCAGTGCTGCCTACCAGGCCTCAAGAACCTTGACACCTGCCTGGGGTGCAGCAGTGACTTACAACCTCGGTTGGTCCATCAGAGTGAATGCTATATGGAAACATTGACCAGCCAGCCAGGCCTGCTAGGAGATCTTCCTCTACTATTCCCTACCCGAAGCACTCTGCTGATGGGAGCATGGTTACACCAGCCAAGGCTACATGGAGAGCCAAGCTGCCTTCTCACCATCCATCTCTGGTGTTTCTCTCCCTTCCCCAGCTGCCACGATCCAGCTGTCCCTGGGATTCCACATGTCCTTAGACATGTGTCCATCATCACCACCACCATCACTGCTTTTTGGGAGTCTCCAGCCATCCCTGCCTCCCACATCACATGCAGCAGATGATGCAGCACAGCAGTGTTTAGCAGAGCTGTCCTGGGTCATCTTTTCACCACCATCACCCTCATCCCTCCACTTACAGCTCTGTTGGCCTCCTATGCACCCCACCATTTTGGGGGATGCCAGGACTTTGTGTGTGTGTGTGCCTGTGTGTTGTATGTATTAGCATCTGCTGGCATCTTTGTATTCACACCATGATGTAAGATGAAAGACATCTGTCCAAGTGAAATACTCTAATTAAAAAGCATCAAGTGGCTTGTGGGAGGCTGTTCTGCACTGTGTGCTTTTGGTGGCATCTTCACAGGGAAGGGTGGGCTTAGGGCTGCTGGATTCTTGTTGTCAACAAGACTTCTCCTTGCAGAATGGAACTCCAAGTGTGAGTATCAAGCAACGAGGAGCAAACCATCAGCGTGTCTGGACTGGAAATGAACTGAAATCTTTTATTTGGGGGTAAAAAGCACTGAAGTCCAGGGAGTCTCCATTGCTTGTCCTCTATTGACAAAGGGTGGATCTTCCAGCCAGTTTTGAGCTGAATCACTGCGTGTAGGATTCAGACTACCACATGCCTAACAAGGTTGCCAGACCCTGCTAGCTGTGAAGCAACAAAAATAGCTGAGATGTGACAGTGTGTAAGGCATTAAAGAAGATTACAGGTCTATTTGGCCAGGCTCTGCCTGGGCAAAGCTGCTGAGGATGAGAAAGGTGAGTACTGACTAATGGCCAAGCAGCAGCTAAATACCTGGATCAAAGTGCATTGAGGTGGCTCTTCCCAATGCATATTAAAAGCAGCAGTTGAGGGACCACAGCCAGGTCCCTCACTAGAACACCAAGGGACAGGCTGAGGAATCCACAGTGCACACCACACTCAATTCACACACTCCCCACCTCCTATTTTTGCTGGTCACAAACCTCCACATGAGTGGTACCTACAAAAAATTATGGACCAGCTATGCATGTGGGGAATGGGGATGGGTATTTTAATACCATCCTCTCCCCATGTTTCATAGATCTGTAGCTACTCTACAATAATCCATCAGCCCTTTTCCAAAGGCAGATGCTTCTTTTTAGCATTTCTAGCCTCCAAAATACTCCAAAATTGCAACCTGGAAAGGCTTGAGTGCTTCTGAGCACAGATAACTCTGAAACCTAATGCTTCCCTGTCACAATTCAATTGTGATAACTTTATTTAACAAAGGTTCATGTATGAGAAATTGTCTCTAGCCTGAATCATGTAAAGACTACCATTTTCTTTTCCAGTTTGCCTAAATAAAAACAAAACAGGATAGGAGAGCTAAAATGTATTTAAAACAGCACTTTCAATTTACAAAAAAATGTGTTCTTATTACCTGTTCAAGTAGAAAGTTATGGCTTAAACCTGAGAGATGCTTACAGTCCCCCTTACAGAGCAGGGCACAGACTCCCTCCCCACTGTGTGCCAGCAGTCACTTGGAGAAATGAAAATCCAAATAAATCCTGGGGTGTTGTACAGGTATGCAGAACTTCCCAAGGGAAAAGCAAACAGAACACTTGGTGGTACCAGTTCACACACATCTCGATCCTTCTGAAGAAAAGTGGTGTGTCATAGTCTCAGGAACTACATGGCCAAGACACCAAAATGTCCTTCAGCCCCCATGGGAAAGTTATGCCTTCACCCACAGCCAAGGGGAAGAGACTGTCCTGTTAGGGTCTGTGGCAGGGAAAGAGTGACGAAAAGGAAAAACAAAGCTGCCTCTGCCTGTGTTATAGAAAGGTACAGATCCTACTGACCCAGACAGCAGCACCTGACCATCATGGTGGGGCAAGTGTGCTCTTGGGGGTGGAGAAGACCTGCAAGGAGGGAGGTAGTGTGTGGAGAAGAGGCTGGTCTGATAGAAGAAACCTGGACAGCTGTGAATGCGAGAACTGCAGGATGCTCAAATGTCTGCAGCATGTATAAAACACAGCTGTGGAAACAGAGGACTTACACATGGCAGGAATGATTGCCCTATGGGATGCCAGTGGTCTCAAGGATAAACCGTGGCTGCCATGTGGTTGGTGCATCTCACCATGGGGCACAATGCATGGTGCAACTCCATCTGTGCTCTCCTACACCCCAGGGATCCCTGCCAGGCACAGGAATCTGAGGAAAGTTGTAGGAGGGAAAGGTTGGTGCTCATCTCCAGCAGAGTCATGAAGGCAAATGGCTCCTCCTCACCAGGTAGATCTGAGCCCCCAACAGCTGGTCTCCCCAGACTGAGATGGCTGGTCCATGTCCCCTCTCTGCCCATGTCAGGCCAGGATGGCAGGCATGTCACTGAGCTCTGGAAAAAGGGACATACAGTGAGTTACCAAAACATCTGCATTTGTTTTGACAGCCATTGTGAGCAAATAGAACCTGGCTGAAAATGTGTCTAGCCCAGGCTGGGTCATTTTGTCTGGAGGATAGCCTCATGAGTGCAGAAACATGGTGCATGGGAGGGTCTTCAGCCAATCCTGCCCTGCCTTGCAGAACCAGGAGTGCTCAGTGCCTCCAAGATCTCTTTTCATAGCATCACAGAGTAATGAGTATTGGAAGGGACATTTGGAGGTGTCTGCCCCAACCTGTGCTTGAAGCAGGGCCAACTGGATTGAACTGCTCAGGAGTTTGAACATGGAATCATTGAATCATAGAATGGTTTGGGTTGGAAGGGACCTTTGAGATCATCAAGATCATTTAGTTCCAACCCCTCTGCCATGGGCAAGGACACCTTCCACTTGACCAGGTTGCTCAAAGTCCCATCCAACCTGGCCTCAAACACTTCCAGAGATGCGACATCCATAGCTTCTCTGGGCAACGTGTTGCCTCACCACCCTCATGGGAAAGATTTCTTTATTTCTCTTTATATCTAGTAAAAATTTCCCAAGTTTGCAGCTTATGCTGTTGTCACTGCACATCCAAGAAACACCTGACCCCCTCTTCTCTGCACCCTTCCATTGGATGGTTGCAGATAGTGATAAGGTGTCCCTTAACATTCTCTCCCACTGTGCAGACCTAGATCTCAAATACCCTGTTCTCCTGCTTAGTGGCCTCAGTGAGCTCGCTCCCATTTATCACAATCTGCTTGGTACTGTGGAGCTTGAACGGGACTCAGTGTCTAGATCTGACCTCACCAGTGCTGAACAGAGTGAAGAAATCAATGCCACCTACACCCAAGGCTGAGACAACCCAAAATGCACTCTTCATCATAGTATGGACATCCATCAGGATGCCGGTGCCCACCCAGATACCACCCTGAGCAGGATGCAGCTGCTCCCCTTGCACTGCTCACCTGTCCTGAACTTGTTGTAGGTGCCACTCTCAAGCACTGGGTTAGTGTCATGGGCACAGCATGAGAAATTCCGCTCTCGCCACCTGCATGGGGAAAAGCACCTGGGTCAGGCCACTGCTCTCTGTGGTTTTCCTCACAGATCCCTGCTGCTGACACCTTTTTCCTATTTTGTAAGGGCAGGTATTTTGGGATTTCCTCAGGTCCTTGCTGAGAAAGGACTCCAGTGCATGACAGATGTCTAAGCATCCACACTTCACATGTGCAACAGCATTTTGAAGGCAATTTTGTGACTATGCCCTGTTTTCTAAGCAAAACTAAAGAGCTCAAAAGCCTCAGAGATGTTTACAGCCACTGGTTCTTAAACAGACAGGGAAATTTAAAAATGGTGATTTTGGTGTGTTCATAGACATGACAAAGAAAACCACTCAGGGCACAAAGGCACTGCTGATGGTCCTTCAGTCCCAACCCTTGCTGCAAGGCCAGCCCAGGAGAGATTGTTGTTTGCTTGGACCAGAAGCATCCACAGGGCCTGGGAATTGCACACACAACATGAACACAAGCCTGGAGAAGATGGGCATGGGAAGGTCTAATGATGGTGGTAATGCTTTACAGGGGTGATTGTGAACCACCCTGCAACCTGCAGCCTTGAAAACATGGTGACAGCTGCTAAAGCAGGACCTGTGGAGAGCAAGATAAGAAGGGGAGGAAGGGAAAAGCCCAACAAACATGCCTGTACAGCTACTAGTTCATCACTTTGTCAAACTGCTACTAATTCATTTCTTCACCACCCCAGAGCAATATTAGCACTCCAACCATTTCCTATGCCAAAACAAGTGACACTTAACAGCAATCCAGACTGCTCACCCAGAAGCTTCTCAAATCTTCTGCTTGCTGCTGTCACCTGCAGCACAGTTGTGCTGCCAGCACTCTGCAAAAGAGCTCCCCTGGTCTGGCTGCTCTGACCCTTTCACCCACCCACAGCCAACCAACTGAAGAGTTGAACCTGCAACATCCTGCTTTCCTTGGGCACTACTGGAATGAGAGCATAGGCACATTCCTCATACAACTGTGACATAGCACAACATCCATAAGCCCAACATGATCTGCTGGGGTGAGCCTGTTCCACGAACCCCAGATTTCCTGATAATCTGTGACAGAATGGAAGGAAACAAAATGAGGTGTGTGTGACACACTCAGACATTTTCATTTGGGAGGATGGATTGCCTCAGGGGCTCTGGCATATGCAGACAGAGAGACATGGAGTGCTCAAATATTAACATAGAGAGCTCTCCTTGCAAATCAGTCCAATGAAACATTGTCTGAGTAGTAATAATAATCAGTTCCATTCTCATCCCATCAGCTTTGATAACTGCTTTATGCTGCTACTGTAAACCCACCACTTCTCCACTGAATCCTGAGGGTAGACAATGCCTGAGCTGCCAAAACAGAAAGGGAAAATGCAAGCAAGCAGAGAAAGCAGAGAGGTTTTGGGGGACTTTGAGGGCTTTCTCTCATTTCCAAAAGGGAAAGCTAATGTTCTCAAGAGTAGTTTTAACCCTTCAGGTTACCTGAAAGCATCCCTCCTTCCCTCCACTGGGAGAGATCAGGTTAGGATGGCCATCGGCAACTTGGTACTTACCAGTGCAGAGCGAAGATGAGTGAGATCAGGAGCACAGAGACCATATCTGTTAGGATCCACATGATGTTGTACTGCTGTGGAGTCTGGAAGAAAACAACAGAGGTTGTGTCCATCACAAGGACAAGATATGCACAAAAAAGTTACTCGAGCTCTTTCTGCTGCTCAAATATCACTCTCTACAACTACGTGAAAGGATGTTGTAGCCAGGTGGGGATTGGTCTCTTCTCTCAGGCAACCAACAGTAGGACAAGAGGGCATGGGCTTAAGCTCTACCAGGGGAGGTTTAGGCTGGATATCAGGAAGAATTTCTTTAGAGAGAGAGTGGTCAAGCATTGGAATGGCCTGCCCAGGGAGGTGGTGGATTCTCTCACCCTGGAGGTTTTTAAGGTGAGACTGCACGTGGCACTGAGTGCCATGATCTGGTAATCAAAGTGGGGTTGGATTAAGGGTTGGACTTGATGATCTCGGAGGTCTCTTCCAACCCAACTGATTCTATGATTGTATGATTCTATACTATGGCCATTCAGCTGCCTGGTTTGCATCTGCAGTAACATCCCTTGAGTCTTTAAAGCATTTAGTGGCATTTCAAAGTGGCTATTCACCACTGGATGTTGGTGCGAAATCATCATCCTTTATAAAAGCAGGTCTGTTGTGGGGCCTAGAAGATCGTGCCATATCACAGTGGATATAACAGGGACCTCTTGTTTGTACAAGTAAACCCTGTACTTCTCTCTGTTTGCCCCCAATAATAATGTCAACTGGTGGCATCTCATTTTCCCTGGTATAACTGCCCTTTACTAAACACTACAGAGGGTCTGGGGTGGCTCCCACTCTAAGTCAGAGAGCATCTGAAGATTCATCCTTAGGCTGGACCTACACCCAACTTAGAATGCACTGAAACACTGCAGTTCTCTGGATGGGAGTACTGTAAAATCTGCTACAGGAGTGTGAAGCCAATTTTTCAAAGTCCTTAGGCTGCAGAGACTCTGGTGGGACTTCTGCCCCAGGTACTTCCTGGTCCTACAGGTTGTCCAAGGCAGAATAATGAATAGAAAAATCATGTAAAAATTCCTCCCAGCAAGGAAGGGTTATTTTCTATGGTTGTTTCCCTTGGACTTGTGGAACAAAACCAAGCTTGAAAAGGGCAGTGGGAAGCCCTGGGAAATGAGAAACGACATCAAGAAGGTGCTTCAAAAGTTTAGAAATAGAAATCCTCATTCACCAGCTTGTGCCCTCAAGAGCCCTTCCTTTCACCCTGCACAAGTCTCAGTATCCCTTTTTTTCCCTCATCTCAAGGCCTAAGGTGCCAATCCTAACAAGTATGCTGCTTCTACATGAGTCAGGAGAAAACAGAAGGGTGTAGTAATACCTGTAGTGGCTCAGAGGTTACAGGTAAGTCAGGTTTCAACTCAGGTCCTTCTCATGCAAAGGATCCTTAAAGAACGCTTTATACATGTGTCAGCTGGCCCATGGTCTCCAAAGGTAACCAAGAATATCCCAACCCTACTTCCCACCCCTGGGATAGAGAAGACTTTGACTTACCATGAGGAAGAGTGGCTGGCTGAGATTCTTCAGCAAGTGGACGGTATTGGTGGTCACAGAGTGTGCCCCAGCGCACCATGCCAGGGAGAAAAGCCATGGCTCATTGACCACATAGAGGTTGGTGGTGATGTTTGCCTCAGCATATTTCCTTTAAAAGACCAAAAGACAACAACCTTTGTTAAGAAAGCATGTTAATACTTCCTTCAGGCTTACTCAAGTTGATTCAGGAAGATCATGGGAAATGCTTACTTTAGGACCTAGATAAGGAATACAAAGAAAAACCAGCCAGTAATTAATCATCAACAATTGTTCAATACTGAATAGCTGAACTGCGGTAAACAAATATAAATAAAATGTACAAAAGGTAGTAACTTTTTTAACTGTTCTGTCATAGGAATCAGTGTAATGATGTATTTTTAAAGGAAGTTGTTGCCAGGTGGGTGTCAGTCTCTTCCCTCAAAGTAACAAGCAATAGACGAAATGGCCTTCTAGCTTCACCAGGGAAGGTTTAGATTGGACATAAGAAAAATTTCTTCACGGAAAGGGTTATCAAACATTTGAAAGGACTGCCCAGGGAAGTGGTGGAATCATCATCGATGAGTTATTTAAAACATGTAGATGTTGCACCTGGGGACATGGTCTAGTGATGGGTTTGGCAGTGCTGGGATAATGGTTGGCCTCAATGATCTTAGAGATCTTTTAAAACTAAATGATTCTGTTATTCTACAGTCTCCCCATAGTGTGTTCAAAACCACCTCAAAGCTGGCTGCTCAAGTCTTTTATGTTTCCTGTATCAACTTGTCGTTTCTCCAGTTCTCATAAGCTATTGAAACTTAATATGAAGCAAGTTCATTCTTTTGATACTGGTAAAGTAATGTATCATCAATATTAGCATTTATAAATCTACTTAGGTTCTATTCAGGGCTTGCTCAAATGGATCTACCTACAATTTTTTTCAGCCTCTCAGCCTCAAGAAGAGAAGGCTCTGAGGAGACCTTGGAGCAGCCTTCTAGTACCTAAAGGGCCTACAAGAGAGCTGGAGAGGCACTTTCTACAAGGGCATGGAGTGACAGGACAAGGGAGAATAGCTTTAAGCTGAAAGAGGAAAGGTTTAGATCATTTAGAAGAAATTCTTGACTGTAAGGCTGGTGAGGCACTGGAACAGGTTGCCCAGAGAGGTTCTGGACTCCCCATCTCTGGAGCCAGGCCAGGCTCTGAGTAACCTGGTCTAGTGGAAGGTGTCCCTGCCCATGGCAGTGGGGTTGGAACTAGATGACCTTTAAGGTCCCTTCCAACCCAAACCATTCTGTGATTCTGATTCTACAATTTTACATCCTGTGACAATTGTAATTGAGAAAACATGAACATTACTCTCATTCAAAGGATTAAACTTCGTCCTTTCTACTTCTTTTTGACTGGATTTCAATGTGTTTGTTCATTAAAAAGAGCAAAAATGCTATTTACATAAGTAGAGCTGGATAGGTAAAGCTGGGGGGTTGTGATTTCTTAGGGTTTTTTCCCCATGTGAGAGAAGCATTTTGGAAACTCCTGCAGTGCAAGTGGAGGCTTCCATCATAGAAATGACATTTTCAATGTGTCACATACAACAGAGTACTGGTACTAACAGACACAGGAAATGATCTCTCCAAAACACCAGCAACAAGAGGGTGATGGTTTCTCACCACAGCATTATGCACTCACACTGATGTTTGTGGAAGAGCCATGGAAGGTTAAACTGTTGTTCATTCTCCATGATTTGGTGTTGGTGGGACTGAGGATGGCATGAACAGAAAGGCAAGAATCAGGAGACAGCTGTATTCTACCAGAAGCTCCTTGGATCCTGATCAGTATGCAACTGGGGGCAGAGGCTGTAATTACATGTGCCAGTCAACAGTAGAAGTGAACTGCAGCCTGTCACCCCTAAAATACACCAGGGATGGCCACTTGATCTAAAGGACCTCTTCACAAAATGCTATACATTCTGGAACTGGTCACTGGAGGGAGACATTTCCCCACGCATGAGGCAAATATAGTCCAGCTGCAGTTCAAAGACTGTACTTTGGCCTAAACCTACCGGATATCTTCACTGGACATATCAGTGTAGGCTAGATTGAGTTTGACAATATTGTTCTTTAAGAGGTCTTCAACTGGTGCCTTACTGCCCATCGTATGCTGAAACCCAGGAGCAACAGATTGAACAAAGGACCTCACATTGTTATTCAGCCATAGGACCTGCGGGCAACAAGAGGAACCAGTGAATTCTCAGTACAAGGATTCATGCCCTTAATGTACCCGACAGTTCACACAAACCCAGTAAAGATAACATCTTGTGGGGCTTAACTCAGCATGTCAAATGGCATGTTTCTCCCAATGATCAAAGAACATTTGGACATAGGGTTAAAAAAGACACTTTCATCCAGAAATAAGTATCCACTGTTCCTTGCTTATCAACTGGAAATCAGTCAGTACATTTCACACAGCCCAACAAAAGATGCAGTGTTGGAAATGAATGAAAAGATAGTTTTGGTTTATGGAAAAGGCAACAGAAAATATTCTGTTCTCTCATTCTTCCAGCATGCAAGAAAAAATCTTTAGCAGATACAAGTCAGCATAACTCCCTGGACATCAATTGGTATGTAACCTGATTCACATGAGTTTAACATTCATCTATGGCCAGAGGGAGGAAAGTAATATTCCAATTCTGTATTTTAATTGAAGCCAGGAGTTTTTATGCAATATATAAAAAAAAGCATAGGTAGCAGGGAGCAAACTGACAATTATTACAATTATGAAAGGGCACTGTTTGCGGGCTAATGCATCAGCTGGTACACGTATTGCCTTATTTCCTTCTGCTGCCTGGAGGGTTATACCATTTTGTACCTGATGAGGAACTAATAGTAGGAATATTACTCCAAACAGTGCTTTTTAAAACAAGTGAAATGCAAGGGGCCAACTTTGTGCAGGTGAAATCATGCAGGGTATGAACCCAAAACTCCAATCTGGAGAGCAAGAAAAAGGGATGTTTAGTGAAGTACCCTACCAGATGGGGTCTAATCCCTGACTCCTTGAGAATGACTGCCAGGATTCTGTTGATCCACGAGTTCCTGTACGGATGTTTCTCTGGAGGGCGGTAGAGATCAAATATCACAAGTTTATTGTGACTGTCTGCGAGGCGCAAGAAATCACTTAGTTTGTAAATGGACTGATTCATTGCCTGGTTTTGATCTGCCTTTGACAATGAGCCCATGAATGAAAATGGTTTGTCCTAGAAATAAACAGATTTAAAAACAAATAAAAAGGGAAAATCAATCAGGCAGTTTGCTCTGTATGAGAAAAACTCTTATTTTATAGGTCGGAAAAGGTTTGACATCAATCCTCAACAGGTGGGTATATTTTACTTTGCTTATCTCTTCTACATAAGAAACAGGGGAAATCAACCCAGGCTGTGAGGACACTGCTTCTGGAACCTAAACTGAATAGTTCACAGATAGCTCTGCTGTACTGCTCTGTCCCATCCTGCTAGCTCTGAATGGTATGCACATTGCACATTGCACAAGTAGCTCCTTTCTCCCCCAGCCCATGAATTCTGGTGCTGCCATGATAAGGTGACACAACACCCACCAGCCAATAGTTGTAGGTCTCCCATGCCTACAGGCCAACTGGACAAAGCAGAGAGACCCAAACTAAAGGATTTCTACTGACTTCTTTGTGTTTTGTCTTGACCAGTGATCCCTCTTCTAACACTGATGCTGCTAAGTAATAGGCAGCTGGTGTCTCTTCTACATCCAGTTAGTGATAGTCATAGAATCATAGAATAGTTTGGATTGGAAGAGACCTTTAGCACTCATATAGTCCAGCCTTCCTGCAATAAGCAGGGACATCTTCAACTGGATCAGGTTGCTCAGAGCTCAATCCAATCTGACCTTGAATGTTTCTACCCTGTTATGACACTTACCTTAAGGAACCATGTTCCAGCATTCAACTTCTGCAGGGTATCCCAGGAGAATAATGCAGCATTTTGATCAGTTTCATTAGGGTAAACCTCTTTGACGTTAGTTGTCCTCTTCAAGGTGGTGTCATGCATGAGGAAAGGAACCCCATCATAGCTGTTGGAGAGCAAGAGTTCAGATCAGATCACCTGGGGTGCAGATTTGTTCAAGGCGTAAGCAGACTCATTCCAGGTCAGAAGAATGTTGGCCACCATAACTGCTGCAGCATGGCCTCCCTCAGTTCAGAAGGTGTGATAGAGAGGAAAGATGAGGCTCAAAACACCAGCTTATTTCTAGCTTAAATACTACTAGGTGACCTCGGAGGAGTCATGCCTGTCTGTGCCTCGGTCTGCTTAAGGGCAACACAGAGCTGGTGACCTTTGCGGCTGCCAACCCACACAAAAATAGGTAGTAACTCATGGTTGAAATCTTTTTGCTGACATCAAGTGTTTCTGTATTTTTCAGAGGACTGAAGTCTATAAGCAGATAGTGATGGAAATGCAAAATTTTCTCTTATAGAAGGGTCTAGGTAAGTAGAATATGTAAGTGTCAGTGTTTTTATCATTCAGTGTCTGGAAAGTGCTCATTCTGCACAGGATGTTAGCAGTTCATGGCAATGAGTCCAGCAAACAAAGGCAATTAAAGACCTAATAATAAGGATAATGCTGTCATCTGAATGCAATTTTCTATTGGTTTGTTTACCTGATACAGCCCTCACTGTGACCTGAAGTCAGATTAGAGTAGGGACTTGTCTTTATACTCTGTCAAGCATTTAAATATACTGTAGAAATAATGATTGTTAAATCAATAGCTGCAGCTTATTGACTTGCTCGAGAACAACCATGCCCTACAGCCCCTGCCATCACATGCCAACTGAGGGGCCCTGTCCCAGCCATCAGTAAAACCCAGTTGCCTGGAGCTGCACGTCTCCAAAGACAACTTTTAGAAGAAGCAGCACATATTCTGTGAGATGCCATGTTTTGCACTCACCTAATGGTGACATCTGTTTCCAGACCATCCCCACCATGCTCAATTGTCTTCCGAAATGACATCTCAGTATTTTCTGGTGCCAGCTGAAAAAAAATGACATGAAGAGATAATTTTCAAACACTCTGGAGGACACCGTGAGTGCTTTCTGTCTCTTTGTTACACCCCTGGTTTTTATGAAGGGAGCATCATTATATTGTTAAAGTCTACTGTGCATTTTCTTCCCCTTTAGCCAAACCCATCTTGTTGTAGAATCATAGAATTATCAAATGGTTTGGGTTGGAAGGTACCTTGAATATCATCCCATTCCAATCCCCCTGTCATGGGCAGAGACACCTTCCACCTTCCACTAGACCAGGTTGCTCAGGGCCCCATCCAGCCTGGCCTTGTCCCTCAGGAACAACATTGTCCTTGGAAGCAAACCCATGCAATAATGCCTTTGGCACACAGTCCCAACCAGACAAGTCTCCCCTTCTACCCTCCTCAGATTTCATGGCAAAAAAACCCAAAAACAAACAACAGAAGATGATGATGAAGGTAACAAGACACAGGATGAAAAAATTACATGAAATAACTTCTCCAGACCTACCATTGGTGCTCCACGGTGTCCAATGAGGGCTGGCTTTGGTCCAAGTGTTCCCATCTCTCTGATGCAAGGAGAGTACATCCCCAGAGGTATCAAGAAAAGAAAGAGAAGGATAGCCAGGTATGGACCAATAATTACCACCTGAATAACTGAAAGAATTTGAAGGAGGAAGGCTAGAGTTAATTCATGAGGTAACATGCAAGTTTGCCTTGCCACTTGACCTTTAATACAGCCCTCCAGCTCAGTGGCTCTTGGGCTTTGTCCCATCCCTTTTTCCACCCCTTCTTTCCCTCATTTTCACTTCTCTCCAAACTGCAACCCAGGAAAACAAAGTGGTCAAAGCAAGGACTTATGCTAAATCAGGACTGCAGGTTTTATGCTTTAATTACATCTCACTATGCCTTACAGCAAGACATGGCCATGATTTCTTTTTCTTTAGAGGTGGTGCAATGAAATATCCTCCATCTGTAGAAAAACAATCCTCAACAGAAGAACGCTAATTTTTTTCCTTACTCAGAGAAGAAGCACCATTCTAAAGTTTCACTCCCAATGAAGAAGAGGAGGAACATTTCTCCTTAGCAACTATGTTACATCTCCTTATGATGAATGCTTCCCTGGTTCATTCAGATTGGTTTTAGTGACCTCCTGTGTGTGACCTGAAGAATCCTACAGACTCTAAGAGCATGGATACTGCACCTCAGAAACTTGCCAACTCATTACCCATGGTCCTCTCTGGAGTCTGTTGACACATTGCCCAAGAGCCCCAGAGACCCGTCACCTCAGGAACCAAAACAGTTTATCTGAGAAATGAGCACCTATGTACCAACACCTCTTTCTTGAATGGGTACCACCATCCCTCTACATGTTGCCCCAGTGGCCCTGAAGGAATTTGGGCTTACACTAAGATGATGACTGAGCTAGGAGTACATCAGGCATGGTGCTATGTAATATCTAGGATCCCTGCATATTCTCCTCTAACCTCCCCAGCTGCAGTTCAGTAAGAAAAATCCTGGACAGGGAAAAAAATGCCTTTACCAGCCCATTATGTCTATGATTTTTCTTGCAAATCAACATCTGCACATGGGTGCCATGTAGGTAATTTTGGCTATATGAGGAGACAAGGTCAGAGAAAAACAGCTAGTCTGAGTCCGAATTTTCTGCAGTTCTGGCATCTGGTTTTGTCCTTGCAACACTTGGTCATACTTCCTAGAGGTGGACAGGAACTTCCCATGACATAACACTAGGAACTGACCAAAACGCTCTTTCTCCTACCTCTGGTGGCTTATCCTGAGATAAACTAGTCTGCAATGGTTTGACTGACTAGACTGGAGATCCCTTCTGACACAGCTAAGCTATGTACAGCAATCAAAAATCAGCCAAGAGAGCTGCCACTGTCTGCCTTCTCCTGCAGAGAGCTAAATAAATTTTCAAGCATGACTCAGAACGTGGCTGCTTCTGCTCATCTCCATCTCAAGGCAGGTCACTGCCTCGGTATAAGGCAAAACTGTGCAAGGGGGCATGCAAACCAGTAACACACTGGGACAGAAACAGGACAGTGCACAGTCCAAGCCCCAGCCCTGCTAATTTCCCTGGAATAGGCAGAATTTAAGTCTCCTTAAGCTTGAGTGCAGGTGTGGGAGGAAAGGGCTCCTGCACACCTCTTTCCCATCTGTTGTCATACACGGGAGCAGGAAGCAGAGCTGCTCTACCTTTCTTATCTGCTCTGATGGCATGAAGAGCCACGGGCCAGGACAGGAGGACCATGATGGCGATTGCCCCTATGTGGAGATAGGGAGCTGTGATCTGGTAAGGAGAGAAAAGCATTTTAGTCGAAGGATGAACTGTGGAGACGGATGGAAAAAAACCCAGCACAGCTACAGCCTTAGATCTGGATGGGCTCCTGCTACAGATACCAGCAGTTCAACCACTCTCTCGCAGTTGTGTTGGATCCACCAAACACCTTAGGACTTGGAGGATAGACATGTGGCCCTTTACTGTTTTCCTTTCTCCTAAGTCAGCTGCAGGGGACACAACTATCCTCATCCATGCCATTACTGATATGTCATAATCTGTGAGCATCTTCCAGTTTAACCCAATCTAAACAATTCTAATCAAATCCCATCCAGGTAGTAGTTATCTCCACACCACACTGCAGTTAAATCATTAAACTGATGTCAACAAACCTGAGTGATAAAATGTGGTATTTACATCTGTATGAAACTAACTATTCTGGTATAAGAGAAGCAGACATATTAGACAATATTACTGGAGAGACATAATCATGAGATTTGATTTCTTTACTCCTAAAGATTAAATAAGAAGATCATAAGCTCAGGATCACTTCTGTGGTTATCAAGAATGCATGAATAGAGTTGGAAATCAAGCAGAAATAGTTTATCTACAGATTCTGAATGGCTGTTGGTATGACATACTTTTCATAAAACTAGGCAAATCTAAGCAAGAAACCAGTCAATCATTTCCTCATGCCCTGTGGTCAATGTTCCAGCTAGAACTGAGAGCTGTTAAGGTATATGCTAGGGTTAAAAAAATCTATCTAGATACAAGTCTTTCCTATTGCTTAGTCGTGATGCTGATTCTCTAAGCTGAATGGTTTGCAAAGCACATCAGTCGTTGAAAGATGTTATTGCATGTGATACTGTCTGCCTCAGACACTTAATACCAACATCCCTTGACCAGAAGCAGGATTCAGTTGCACAGAGGTGCCATCTGAGATGTCCAGAATACATGAGATAGACTTGCAGGGCTAATGGATATGACACAGCATCTACAAGAGATTCATGTCCTTTGGGAACAGCAGTTGGAGGCCATCTTAAAGGGCATGGATACCCGAAATAAACAGCACCTGTGGAGAACCCAAAGGCTCTTGTGTCTCCTTCTCCTCATCCACATCCCCTCATGTCTGCCAGGGGGAGGAGAAGCTGATGGTTTCTCATGACCTTTGCCAATGCATAGCCCAATGGTTCGCAAACTCTACAGAGCAGGAATGTGAAACTAGCCACACCCTACAAACATCACATCTTTGCAGTCCTGGCCTTCCTATGAACTGAGCCACATAGGGAGAGGTAATAGACCCAATAACATAGAATCATAGAATTGTAGAGTGGTTTGGATTCTGCAAAGTAGCTATGTCATCACAGGCTACATCCTTCCTCCTTCCCAATACAAGTGGGCACCTGGATGCTCAGACACTGAACAGCACTTGGTAGCTCTGAGAGTTGAGAAGGCAGCAAACAAGCACTCTGACCTCCTGCATCCGGCATGTTGTCCCACCTGACACCAGCACTCTCCACCTGCTCCCCAAAAACTCAGTGCTGTCCTGCCCCCCAGAGATGAAGCTCTTCTGATTTACAAGACTGAAATTGTACTAACACTAAATCTGCTGTATTGGCATAAACTGATGAGCAAGAAAGTTCTTGCTCCAGCAATGGTACCAGCCAAAGGGGTCTGATTTACCTGCCCTGGACAGATGACATTTAACAGTAAATCAACATCATTTTGTGGAAAAAGAAAGGCTATAACTTCCCAAAGACACATAGCTTGAATCTCAGCCTCAGGTCTTGGATTCCTTTCTCCCAATGGGAAATGTTAAGTCATATTAAAAGTTTACTTAGAACCACATAACCTTCCAGGAAAACCCGTGTGAAAAACATCCACCATACAGAGTATCCTCTATCAATTTTAACAAAATATTTCTATAGGCAAGTTTTTCTTTCTAACAGACCTCCCAGCCCCTCTTACCTGGAATGACAGGCGGACGGTTTTCCAGTGATCTCCCCAGAGTGCACCTAATGCAAAGAGGCATGCAATAGAGAAGCCCAGGACAAGAAAAGTACCAATCTGGGGACACAAAGAAGACATAAATCAGCTTCGGCATTTCTGCACAGGGTGTGGCATCCACCTGAGTCACAGGCTAATTTAAGCAGCTTGGTAAATTGTTCAGGATGCATGAGGCTGACTACACCAGTTCAGAGACAGAGAAATCCAATGGGGCTAAAACCAGACCAACAATGCTATCAGTTGGCTTTTCTGTATGGCAAGACTGGTCTCAAGAGTAGGTTACCCAAGGAAGTCATCCCTTGAGACTCTCTCTATAATCATTGGATAAAGAGGCATTTCCAGAGGTGATCCATTCCTGCTTCCAGCATGATGGTCTAAGTCTTTCTCGTTTGACACAGATGGAGCCTGTAGGTGATCATCTTATATTAAATCCCCAACCTGCAGATGGAATTCATCACTTCTAAAGTCAGAAATGACAAATTCCTTCCAAAAGGGACAGCTAGACAACTTCCTTATGCTATGAGCTGCTTTGCAATGTGCTTTAGCAACAAACAATCTCATACTTAAGAAGTCAGAGTTCACTTTTTAATCAAAAAGGTGAGGAGGTATCTCAGTCTATTCTTCAGCTTCTTGTTCGGTTTGGTACCAGCACAGTGGTGTTGGCAGGCCCTTCTTGGTACATCATTATCTGCTGACAACAAAGGACAAGCAGAAATTGCACCAAGGCCCTATCATTCTTCAGAGGATCTTTTACAGATCAACACCTTAATAATCTATCCCTAATCTCTTGCACCCAAGAATACCTTTTTTTTTTTACAAATTATTCTACATCTTTCTGGTTCTTCTGGAATCTAGTTTTCAATAGTGAAGATCCCGCAGTTTCCATTACTTAAATAAAGAAATACAGGACCAGTATCCACACATTGAGATATTTCTTTCCACTGCAGGATTTGCTATCACATTACACTCTACCCTAGACTGCATGGCTAGAGGTGCATTTCTTAAACGCTTCACATAGCCTCAAGAATTACTTAAGGATGATGATGATTTTAACACATAATTTTGCAGCAACAAGTCTCTGAGGATTTGTTTCTGTGCCTTCAAAAGTCTGGGTGGCATTTCCCAAACCACAGAATAGAATTAGAAAATTTTAGAACAGTTTGGGTTGGAAGGGACCTTAAAGATCATCCAGCTCCCACTATGGCAGGGATGCCACCCACTAGATCAGATTGCTCAGGGCCCCATCCAGCCTGGCCTTGAACATTTCCAGGGAATCATCCAAAGACCAAAAGGCATAAGGCACCAGGCTGCCTTGGAAAAGCCATATTTCCCTTCTGCATAGAGAACAGACACTTTTTCACTGTTGCTGGGATCTGCTGCAGAAAATCTTGCTGTGCTTTTCATGGAAACTTTGATTTGGACTTCATGTTACCATATGTAAATGTCAAATATAGACATCTTCACCTGAATGAGTCACTGCAGGCACCTTTCAGAGTCAGTGAGGAAGAAAGGTTCTTTGGGTGTGACTCATCTCATCTGAATTTAGATGCCTATGACCAGCTGGATGAATTGCATCCTCAGAGGATTCATTTCCCTGCACTGAGTGCAAAGGCAATTTGAATGATCAGTTCAGGTGGAGATATCATTATTTTGGGTATCTAAATCCGCAAAAGATACAGCTCTTCCCTCTCTTCCTTCTGTCCCATAGACTAACAGGTTTTTCATGCAAAGAAATACCACAGACGCAATTAATTTAAAGCACAGATTAGGGTTATCAGAAAGCCCTGACTGTCCCCACCTTGTGACTCCAGTGCAGGTACAGCTGCTGGCCTTCTGCAAGCAAACACATCGCAAGGACCTGGGAAATCAAGAAGAGATCGTATACATCCTGGTGGAAGATGATGATGTGTGTTCAGTGAGGTACTTCTGGAATTACTTTTGCATTGTGAAATTACTTTACTCTAGGTGTTCCTCCACACTGTCAAAGCTGTTTTCAGGACAGGTACACGCAGAGAAACATATATTGCTACAGTAAAAATGCTTCTGAAATGACCAAGCATCTGTCAAGACTGCCCTGCAGGGGCAGGACTGATCCTGCAGGATCAAAGACTTTTTCATGGGTAACAGATAATTGGGCACTTTGGGGTTCTCACTTTCAATGATTTTAATTTGTGAGTTCAGACTCTGAAAGAGGAATGATGGCCAGGTCAACTGCTATTGTATAAACCAATACAGCACTAACCCTGATTATATTCTGTGCATTCATTGTGATTAGAGGCATATCAGCCTCAAAAGAGAGGTCGAGGGAAAAAAAAAGCCTCCAAAACAGCACAAAAACACAAAGCAGACAGCACAGGAGGCAATGCTCGCACAGTAACCACAGGGAATGCAAGAGACAGGCACATCTCAGAGCAGAGAAAACTATCCTCAAGATTAAATTACTCCCTTTTTTGGTGGTTGGCATGTTCCTTCCTTTTGCTGGCAAGTTGAAGCCTTTGCAAGGGTTCTTGTGAAGTATGGTGCAAACCCCAGCCAAGACTGGGGACAACCCAAGATGCCTTGAACACCAAGAAGCCAAGGACGAGGAAAGTCAGTTCATGGGTCTGATGAAGTTTCTTCACATTATTCCAGACCTAAGCAACCAGTGAACCTGGGCATAAATTTCACCAGGAGAAGCCATTTGCTGCTGTGAAAAAGCACAAGTCTATGTTCAGGAATCTGAATGCCTGGGGTGAACTTCCTGACCACTGTAAAGGATAATCTGGGGGACCAGTATTACCAGATATCAGAGCTTAGAGAAAAGTATCTGTTAGTAGGTATCAGTGCTCCACTGAGGAGGATCATTTATGACACAACTCCCTTCAGACTACAGCATAGTGGGATTGTATGAACAAAGACTTAGGGGAAGAGGGTCTTCTCTCCTGAAATATAACTGCAAAGGAATGTAAATTGTTTCCCATCCATCTATAAAAACATTCCCTTTTCCAGGATCATGCTGATTTGACGCAAGTTATAAGGCCAGGCTGGATGTGGCTTTGTGTAATGTCTTCTAGTGGAAGGTGTTCCTGCCCCAGACAGGGGGCTTAGAACTAGATAATCTTGAAGGTTCCTTCCAACCCAGATCATTTCACGATTCTGTGATTCCATGATAAGCTCAGCAGTGAATACAGATCAGCCTTTAAATTCTTCCTGACACATTGGGTTCCTTTAATGGAATCCTATACGCAGTACATGATGAGTAACACTGGGAGCAGTTTAGAGAGAACTGAAATACTGCTAGAGATGTTAAGTCAGCCCCATTTAAATAACCTATTTCGGGGGAAAAATGAGAGAAAAAAGACACTTTGTTCCTGTTCTGCAAGCAGCGTTACACAAAGACCTGGTCTTTGCGTACAGTAAAGCCAAACACTTGGAATATTCTGAGTTGGAAGGAACCACAAGGATCATCAAAGTCCATGTTCTGGCCCTGTATAGGATCACACCAAGAATCACACCATGTGCCCGAGAGCATTGTCCAAATGTTTCTTAAACTCAGGGCACTGTGTCGGGCTTGGTGCTGTGACCATTTCCCTGGGGAGCCTGTTCCAGTGCCCAGCCACTCCCGGGGTGAAGGACTTTGGTGATGAACAAGGACATGGAGGCAGGCACTTAAACATTTGTCTCACCAGGAACAATTGCTCACTTAGATGTTCACAACAGCTGGATTCAGGTCCTTACATTCACTTCCTGGCAAAAATACAGTAACTCAGAACTTATCTGGTACCTTAGTCTCTTAGGGATGGAGGCTTGAAGTCACTTTTTGGATTTCAGTGTCAGTGTACTAATTTGAGTTCTCTCAGTCTACAAATGGAGAGGCCACAACATATCTGAACCTCTACACTGTGTACTGTCACAAGTCACCTCTCCACAACCCTTAGAACAAACACAGTTAAACTATGGAGAGGAAAATGCTAACTGTTGGTGTTGGAAAGTCTGAACAAGAAAAGGTTTTTCTTCTCCACTGAGCATGAACAGTTCTGCAATTAGATCCCTCAGTTTAACCTTTTGGCCCTAATGGGGATGAGAAAATTGTCTTGGGGAGTGAATGAACAATTGAATTAATAGAAATTGATTGTCTGAAGAAATGACCATGATGCATGTGGATGGAGACCATCTTTGTACAGACAGCTAGGGCTACTTTGTGCAGCATTTTCTTCAGCCACTTGTGGCTAGTGGTCAGAAGGGTGTATGCTTCAGTGCTTCACAATAAGGTCACAGAAGCAGGGTTTTGGGCTCCACTTGGGTGCTATCATTAAACAAAACCAGACCACCCACTGGTTGCTATAAAATCTTTCTGCTCCAACAAAGGCATCAGGGTGCTCAGTTTCAGATGTGACAGGCTGCTCATGCAAAACACCACAAGAAAACATCACCTAGGTGAAGGTCTCCAGCCCCTCCTGCAACATGTATGGGGATAGTTTCCATCCAAAACTTGGAATATAATTCATTGTGGCATCAACCTATTTGGCCATCAGTTTTTTGAAATGTGAGAAAAATCCAGATATCATATAGTATTCATACTGATAGAATTATTTAGATGTGGAAGGGCTGAGTTACACTCACTAGCCTGTGAGGTTCCCATTGTTTTGCCGTGATAACTTTCCTCACTCCTTTTTCCTTCAAGACCTAATCCTATTTAAGTAACAGCCTCATGCCTCTCAACACCACCGCTCAACACAGATGCATGCAGAAATCTTGCCACATAAGACATGTTGGCATGGTGATGCAATCAATCAGGGCAAGTGCCTTTAGAAACACCAAACAGCTTTGGTTCATGAAAACTTAGCTTCATGAAAGCAAGGAGCAAATGGACCTTCACTGCAGAAGCTGTCCTCAGAGCAGAAGAACCTCTCCTGTTGTCTGATACCATGAAAACTATTTGTATTGTTTCAGGTTTATCCATGCTGCCCTTCTGAGGAAGGCAAATGTTGTTAGCCTCATTAGAGAAAACTGAGAGACTTGAGAAGAGAAGGATGATGGATGTACACAATAAAGAGTGAGACTAGGACTGAACTAAACCATGAAGGACACCAATTTTCACCTCTTATCTTCCAACTTCCTTTCTGGTTTTACTATTCCCATTACTGGGAATTTCAAGAAAATCCACTGCTTGGACACTGGCTGATGTTTGGATCCAGACAGAGCATGACTGAGCTGACACACCAGCTCTGGGTGGTCTTGCTGCTCAACCCAGGAAATCACATAAAGCCAGTTTCTAGCATGTACTATAGGAGGTTGGTCTGATCCTCAGGCTGACCCCAGATCCACAGCCTGCTGAGGCACAATCTCAGATGTATCCATGTCATATGAACATCTCTGACAAAGCTCTGAGTTGCCCAAAGTAGCATTGTAACTATCAAACTTCCCACACTGCACGATGGCCACTGGGAGGGCTAGGTAGCCTTTGCTGAAATAATAATCCTTGAGCCCTGGAGCCACCAGGGCGTTACAAAATCCTTGTAATTAATTGTTGCTGTTTATCCTACCCAGAGCTCAGTTAGTCCACATCCTTTACCATGCTATTGATTGCTGTGGGCATGGCCAAGCAGCTGTCCTGTTTATCACTTTGGGGCTTTTATTGCTAGCACTAGAATAACACCACTATTACTTGTTCCTCAGCAGGGACAAAGATCCCTAGAAACCATCTATGTTAGGCACTGCGTGAACAAAGCCAAAACACATTTCCTGCCGTGAGCAATTTACAGACTGACTGTATGATGACACATCAAGGAATGGGTAAGAACAGCAGGAATGGATGATAAAAGCTGGTTGTCCTGGTCACAGAGGTGAGACAAAGCCATAACCTCACCCTCAGCACCTGGCATTTCAAAATGAAAGTTGGAGCAGGCATGAGACTGAACGTGGACTCCAGTGTCTGGAGTTAAAGTGATTTCTTACCCTATAGCTCTGGATGCAGAAGGTGGAAACACAGGTGCAGATCTGTCTTTATTTGGGAGCTTCCTTATGAGGGAAAGGACAGAGGAAAGGGATGAGCAGGTAGAAATTTTAGAAAAAGTTTGCATTTGGTATGTTTTTAGTAATAAAAGCAGACAGCAGATTAGAACTCCAGAGAAAATTTCACAGGACATGGAAAAGTGAAGGAAGCTCTTCCAGCATAAACTTCAGTAGCGGCTTTTTTGACCACATCTGTAGTCTCTACCTGGAGAAAACCCTCCAGAGTGAGTCAAGAGAAAACTCCACAGTGATCAAGACAGCTTCAGTGATAATGTTCTTCTTCCTCTAAAGAACCATTTTATCCAGGATTAGAAGAATAACTCAGCTGTGATGACGTATCACCACCACTATATGACTCAGAGCCACGTATATCCCTGCTGCCAAAGCAACAATTTTTAGCTTCCCCTAAATCTAAATCCAGCCACTGCTGGCTCAGCTGTCCTTGGGTTCAAGGAGAGATTGGACACACTTATCAAAGGCAGATCATGGAAACTGTATCTGGCTCAGAGACCCCTGAGCTAAAACTGGTCATTTGCAAGTGGATATGGGGAGAAAATGCTGTAAACACTTGCTGTGTTCCAAATCTTGCCCAGGCATCCACTGCCTCAGGATCATGTGGAGGGCTAGACTGAACTCGGGTCTGTTTAATTTTTAGGACTACATGTCAAGGTCAGCTTACAAGGAGCATTACTTACCAGTAACAGTGAGATGTATGTGAACAAGATTGCAGCCACAATCAGGATAACAAGAGACCAGAGGAACCAGAAGCCCAGATTCCCATAGCTATACCTAGAAAGCAATAAAATGTTGTAATAGTGTTTGTAGTTATCACACGGACTGGAGGAGATCAACAGCCCTGTTCCTTGAAATTCTGAAATTTTCAAAGCAATAAAACAAAAAAAGAGGGACGAATAACCCACCTTGTAACATGCAAAAGTGACCAAGAGCCTCCTTCTTAAAATCCCTGATTGCATTAATCACCAGACTAATGGACATTATGATACCTTTCCTTCTCATAATATCTGAGCAGTTTTAATTTAGTTTTAGGGGCCAAAGTAGCATAACTGTTGCTTACATACCACAGAAGAAAAGGATGTGCATAAATCTCTGACAATAATTTCTTACTTTTGAGTCTTGGAACATAGAATTCTCTCCCAGTGAGTTGGCTGGTGCCATGCCTCTGATTCTAGACACTACATTTCTTCAGCTGGAATGGTGGGAGAAGGGAGGGTGAAAAGGGACTCAGAGAATGAAAGAGCTATTTAGTCCCTTTCACTCACAACTTTTGTGATAATGAGTCTCTCCTTTCTTCCAGATTCACACTTACAATTAAAAATTTTAGCCAAGCAAAGGGCAGATGCTCAGTACCTCTGAAATCATTGGGCATTCAGTTTGGATGCTGCAACCAAGAGTTTAAACTGGCAAATCTCTCTGTCATGGGTAAAGTGCCCTGTTGCAGCAGAACTGCCGGAGAGGGTGCTCAACCCTTCCCAGTCACCTCAGTGACCTGCCCAAGGGGTGGGAGAGGAGGAAAAGATGGTACTTACCAGTCAAAGTTGTTGTAATCATTTTTCCCTTCACCCCACATGTACAGAAAGACCAGAGAAAGGCAGAACGCTCCAATGAGCAATGGGAAGAACAGGCATTCCCGCTGGAGAGGGAGAGGAAGGACAGGTGGTCAGTCTTGGCTACCCCAAAGCAATTTGTGCAAATGGCAGGTGCTTTGAGGCCGTCCCTAAAACATGTGGCTTGGTGTTGTAAGTCTAACTGAAGTACAGAGAGGAATTCCCTCCCTGTCCCTTGTGACCAGGGCAATGTCCTTAAAAGCGTACTCAGCAGTATTTGTTTTCAGAGAAAACTCATGAATTCACAAATGAACAGGATTTTAACCACCTCATATGAGAGGAAATTGCACTGTGCAACAGTTCTCTTTGCAATTCCTACTGCACACCCATCCCTAATGTTACTTCTTTAATTTGATTCCATGGCTCTGAAATGTTTCACTAACCAGGAGGGTTTGGTGCCAAGTCCTTCCCTGCCACCACACATTTGTTAGCTGCAGGGTGGCACAGACAAACTGAGCTTGCCACTGAAACACAGCAATTCATCAAGCACTTAGTGCAAAATCTAACAGTCCAACAGATCTCGGCAGGGTCTAAATGATGTTGGGCTGGGATTCCATGACGTCAACCCCCTGTCTGCTTGGACTGTCTTGGCCCTATATAGAAATCCACGTCTGAGCTGTTTTTGAGCTAATTTACCATCTTGCAGCAGCATTTCCCAGGCTCGGTCCTTTGGCGCTGGTACCGCTTCCACCGGCAGCTGTAGAAACCAGCCAGGCAGGAGATGAAGGGCTGGTGCTCATACCTCTGCAGCAAGCGTCGACGTACCACCTTCAGCTTCCCAAACTTAAGCTTCTTGAGGCTAGTGGAACTGGCCTCCATCTGAGTGGTGTTATCTCATCTTCCTCCTGAAATAAGACCATAGGTTTTACAGGGAGACTGTAGCCCCTCTTATCTGTTGGGCAAGCTTTCCATATCAGAAAAAGGAGAGGAAGTTTTCCCAAGAGTATGCTGAGACCAGCAGAAAACAGCGCTGAGGACACACCACCTAATTTTATATACCAAACTGAGATGCCTAACGGAGAAGGGTGGACATTACAAATTGCCTCAGCAGTCAGTGATGCTCCTGGTTTAAACTCAGGTGCTCTGAATCAGCCCTGAGGAAACCTCTGCCTCCTTTTGGCTACACAGGGAGTTCTGGGAAATGAATTCATTAAGTTAATCACTCCATGCAGACTTTCAAATTATGTCAGATGAACATGAGCCTAGGCTTAGCCACAAGAATTATTCAACATCACTGTGACCTGTTTGAAATGTGCCGTTAGTTTAACTAGCTCGTATACAAAAGGCACTACAACCCTCCTGATACACAACTCTCTTATCCTGGTAAAACTGCAATACTTTAGAGACTTATCCCTTAAGAAAAAAAATATTTCCTTCCTGAAATAACTACCTGGCACAGGTTTTCAAGCATAGAAAGACTAGCTGTAAAGATGTGCATGTGAGAGTTCTATTCATAATCATAATTTTAAACAAAGAACTTGGTGGTAAATAACAACCAATGTAGTAACAGTGAAGCAAATAGTACATGGGCTAATGCCAGCAGGGCACTATCAAGACTGCAAGAAAGATGTAGAAAACAAGTCTTGTGTGGACATGCAAAAAGCCCCATTATACAGTTCTTTAGGGTACAGAGTCGGTCAGAGATGTTTTTCTGTTGCATTAATAAGTGCCATCACATCCTTGAGACCATACCAATCATATTCAAATCCAGGCACATCTGCTGCAAAGTCCCCGCTTAGGACTCCAAATTTCTCTGATTTTTCTGACATCACAACAATAGTTTAAGAAGAATGAACAATTTGCTTCACTATACACATGGATGAAATGCACACATAAAGTGTTTGCAAATAACTCGGATCCCAGTGTGTCTTTGCGGATATCAGTGGATAAATTCTTGCAAAATGACACATCTGAAAAACTGACCAGTTTGAAGAAAGCATGAATAAATCAGATACATTAAATGCAAGTTAAAACAGAAAGAACACACCCCTGATACCCTTTCCAAATGCCCTAGCCTATTGGCAGCTGGAGTGCAAGGAGAGGGATGGAAATGAAACAAAAAGGGGGGTTCAGTTTGGACCACTACTAATTAAGAAGCACTAAGCATGCTATGTCCTGAATGCCTTCCTCAGACAGATGTGTCTCCCCATCCAGGACAGTCATAGGTAATCATACACACTTCAATATGGTGGGGTCAAGCCATCCCTAGAAGCTCAGCAGTACTGGAACCTGGCACCAGCAGGTCACCCCTTAGGAAAAAAATGATGCCAATCTCATGTGGCAAGATGATGATCCTGCTCTTGAATTCCCAGAGCACAACTGGGGGGATGTGGGCATTATGCCACCGGGGAGTGATGCAGATGACAGCTGATCTGGCTGGCTTCATCAGCTGGCCTAAAGCACACCTGGCATGAACCCAGCAACTACCAAGTTACAACAGCCACAACTTCTGAATATATTTGAACCTTCAGAGCTCTTACCAGTAGGCTGTCACATGCCATGGGGTTGCAGTATTTGCCACCTCCTATAAGGATCCCTAAAACATGACTAGCCCTATCACCAAAACGCAGCATCCACTCTTGCTCAGCCCTTTCTCTTCAGCAGTAGGAATTCAGGACACTGCACCAAACCATTAGCTTTGCAGTTGGAGGGCCATGAGGCTTGTAACTCACATTCCTGGGTGTGGCTACAGGGCTCACACAATAATATTTGTCTATCAGCACACAGGATTTGACAAGAAAACAGATTGTGGAGCTCCTGAAACACTGCCCACATCATCTGGCTGGCTACAGCAGTATGTCAGGTGTTAAATCTAGGTGTTAAGTCTCCCTCTCATAATCTTTCCAGTGATGGAGAACCCACCATCTCTCAAGACAGGCTAAACTAGTCCTAACTAGTTTTACTATTAAAAGCTGTGGGGGGTTTTCCCAATGTCTAGTCTCCCATAGTATGGTTTAAGGACACTACTTCATGCCCTGTTTATGGTGGATATAGTGAACAGCTTAAACTTTTCCTCTGTTACGCATTTCATGCATTCACATATAGATATCTCCTCTTAAATCTTCTCTAGCCTGAACAATCCCAGCTTTTCTAGTCTTTCCTTGTAGTTCACGTTTCCTCCTCCTCCGAGTATCCTTGTATGGGGTCCACAATCACCTGCTATTTGGGATATTCCTTGCATTTCCCATGGGTTTTGGCACATGGTAGCCATAACAGGATGTGGTGAACAACCCACAGTCTCTCCAGGACAGAGCTGTTCACCTATAGCACAGGCTACTCGATACATACAGCATCCAGTTTCTCTCATGTATCAAACATCATCTGGCCTTGATCTTCTGAATGCTTAAATAATTCACCCTGGATTCTCCACCAGAAGCAAAAGAAAGGTGTTTTCAGCTTTATCATAGAATCACAGAATGGTTTGGGTTGGAAAGGGTCTTAAAAGATCATCTAGTTCCAACTTTCCCTCATGGGCAGGGACAGTTCCCGCTAGACTAGGATGCTCAAAGCTCCATCCAGCCTGGCCTTGAACCATTCCAGGGATGGGGCAGCCATAGCTTCACAGGGTAACATCAGAACACCATTTATGCATCACAACACTATAAATAAGAATTTAATGAACTTCTCCCTTAGTCTTTCCAAACAAGTCCCCTTTCTCAGCCCAGGGGTTGTTGAGGAAGAGATCCTTAAACGCAGAGGAGGATGGGGAAAGAAGGAGAGACAAACACAACTTCCTGTCAGCAGCCTACTCCACCAAACCCTGGCTCTCCCAAAAACATGAGACTGGCCAAAGAAGAGCAAAACACCCTTGTGTCTGGCATCCCATGGATCCCCATTGGCCCTGTTGTCCGAGCTTTATCACTATGGCAATAAGACCTTTCAGTATCAAGAGACTCAAAGAATGTAACTTGTCCTGTGCTTTGGGTTTGGCTTCTGCTGACACTGCATCCATCTGTCCCTCTTCTCCTGTCCCTTCTTCTCTGCCCAGAGACCTTTTCCCTTCTCTCCTAGCCCACAACTGACAGAGCTACCTCACCCAGCTGCTCCTCTGAAGTCTCCAAAGGGCCAAAGCATCCCACAAAGGCAATACACTTGGACAGAAATTTTATCTTACTGAGGACAGATGCTCTCTAGTGTATCTCTACTCAAGTAAATAGAGATATAAATGGAGACCCTATGGCAACTTCCAGTTCCTAAAGGGGCTACTAGAGAGCTGGAGAGGGACTTCAAACAAGGGTATGGAGTGACAGGACAAGAGGGAACAGCTTCAAACTGAAAGAGGGCAGGTTTAGATTACATTTTAGGAAGAAATCCTTTACTGTGAGGGTGGTGAGGCACTAGAAGAGGTTGCCTAGAGAAGTTGTGGATGCCTTATTACTCTTTGCTACCTCAGTGATGCTAGAGGCTGAAGTTACTAAGTCTTGTTACTTCAGGAGCACTTTCTGAGCTTGGGGGCTTGAAGGCTGTTTCCACCAGAAGAAGGTACAGTTTGGATACAGGAGCTCTTTGACACCAATGTTGTATCTGAACGTACAGGGGACAGTGCAGCAGGAACAGCACAAAGACCAGAAAGAAGCCAACATGAACATGGTGCAATCCCTTTCCTTTAGGATGCCAGTCGAGGCCTAGGTATCCATCATGGGCTCAGACCTCAGAGCCCTCAGTGCTCAAAGGGGACACTCTGTCTGAGAGCTGACCCCAAGTGCTCAGGGCATGGTGGAACCCATCCCTTGCCAAATCTTGGGAAATGGCACTTATGAGGCTCAAGTTTAGGCACCAGCATTCACAAACTCTGCACCCAGGAAAATGATTCTTTGGAGCTATTTAGAAGAAGAAACCCAACATTACGTCCCATCCTTTACCAGCACCTGCTCCTTGTCTCCAACATAAGATAATGAGGGAATAAGAGCTACTGTGGCTGAAGTTGTCCCCTATTCAAAAGAGAAATGGCTATGCAAAAAAGACCTTGCAGAACCCATCCAGAAGTACAGCCAGAAACTGACAGAGGCTAGAGACTAGAGACCAGGCAAACCACTAAACACATTTATACTGGGATCAGTGAGCTCTCAACCAAAGAAGAAACCACTCTGCCAAGCCCCAGATCATGACTTGATCCAAGGCTTCTCCTACTCCCTCTGGGCATATAGGGCTCACTTAGCAAATGGGAGCCTTTGAGCCTCTCTGCCCCACAGCTTTGGGGACTACTGGGCCTCTCCTGAGGAACGAAGCACAAGACATGCTGGAGACACTAGACGAAAGGTGATGCTTGTGTGGACATGCGAAGGAAAGAGTTGACAGGGATTAGGAAGACCAGGGACAACTCACCAAATACTCGGGCTGCTTCACTTTGAAGGCAGTGACTCCTAAGAAGAGCTCATCTCCCTCTGCAGCTCTGCAAGATTCATGTATCAGTGATGCAACATGCGTGCTGTTGCTGGTATCAGCTAACAGTGGCAACTCCAGGAGAAGTCCAGGAGAAATCCCTCTTAGATGTGACAAGTCCCACGTGAGGATGAGGAAGACAGACATACACAAGGACAGTCAGAAAGGTGCTTCTCAGCTCAAAATCTACTCATACCTCCAGGCACTCTATTTTTCATCTTATCTGTGTCCTTCCACACAGACATCACTCCTTCCCTTCTACCTCCACATCTTTTCCCCAGTTCCTGCCCTTGGGTGCATCTCCATGTTCTCATGTAATTGTGTTCTATCTAACATAAGCTCCCTCCTTACACTTCAGCCACACTTCAGGTTCTCCATGACATGCCGTTCCAGTTTCATCCTTGGTCACCAATTCCTGTTACAGCTGGGACAAGGCTTTCAGAGGCCATAAGAACATCTCTGCCAAGATCTGGCTGATTTTGCAGTGCCTCAGACTACATCAAATATTGGTACAGTCTGAATTCACAAGTATCTGATCCTAAGAAAGATAATCTCCTGGTAAATGGACGCAACAACCACCTAAAGGGCAAACAACACTGAAACAAACAGCAGATGCAGAAGCCAAAAGTCAGGAGGTTAGGATCTGAAACAGTTCAGTCCTTGATAGGACTTAGCAAGGGGCCTCACAGATTTGAAGCACAGTCCTCTTAAAATTCACGGATTGCCTGCAATTCTTGCCCATCTCTACCAGGCAAAGTGAAATGGATAGAGGAGGGAAATGGCAAACTTTCATTCATTCACGGGGCAAGCCATGGGAGCAAAGAGCAAGCAGGAAAACATGCATCGGTAGGACACCAGAGTTTAGGACTACTTAACAAGTGAGCTGTGAAAGCAATAACATATGTTTTTCTGCTCCATAAATCCCAGGGACCTCAGGTTTTTCCCTGGCAAACAGAGATTGTTTGCTTGCAGATAAGAGTCCCATAATCACAGGCAGTCAGGGCTGCACCTTTCCCACTGCTTGATAGAGAGAGGAAAAACATGGGAAATAGCTTGGGGGGATGACAGAGAGAAGAGCAGGAGAGAAAAATCAGGAAACATATCGAGCCACACAGCCTGACGGCTGGAAACACTGCAAAGAGCAGCTTGCTTGAGAGGCAAGGGCATGAGCAAGGACTAAAATCCCGTGTATTTTTGGGTGCTATTGGGCTGGACCATTCATATTTCACGGTGTAAACAGGTAGAGCAGCCAATTTTGGCATTGCCCTATAGCCTTCCCCCTTGGGCCTTTTAAGTATTTCTTTCCCCTGAATCTACCAAGGTTTCCCCCACACATCTTACAACGCAGGGGGTTGTAAGACACGGTCGGCGAGGCGGCAGCAGAGGCGACCGAGGTACGTCCGGGGATGACCGCCAGGTGTCTGTACAGGTACTGGGGGTTCCCGAGCGCAGCGACACCCGAGCAGCAGCAGCGCAGAACCCCTGCAGGGCCGGGACGCGCACGGCAGCCGAGCGGGCGCGGAGCGGCGGGGCCGGGAGCGCCCGGCAGTTTTAAACGCTCCGGGAGCGCGAGTGCCCCGGGGTGCGCGCGGGAGCTGCGCGCGGGTTTGCGCGGGGAGGGTTGCGCGAGGACTGCGCTGGGGGTTGCGCGGAGAGGCTTGCGTGGCACGGCAGTTTGCGCCGATTTCGGCGGGAGGGTTGCGCGGGCAGGGTACTGAGGCGCTGCAGCGCAAGCAGCGAGTTCAGCTGGCTCAGATGCCTCGAGAAGAGATGACTGAGAGGGCGGGATCTCATCTGTAAGTGTCTTCAGGGAGGGTGCAAATAGGATGGATCCAGGCCCTTATTGGTGGTGCCGAGCAATTGGACAAGAGGCCACAGGCAGAAACTGGTGCACAGGAAGTTTCAGCTGAATAGGAGGAAGAACTTTTTTACTGTATAGGTGACCACACACTGGAACAGGTTGCCCAGACAGGTTGTCGAGTCTCCCTCACTGGAGATACTCAAAACCATCTGGGTAATATTCTGTGCAATGTGCTTGAGAATGACCCTGCTTATGCAAGGAGGTGTGAGGACCACATGAACCACTGTGGTTCCATCCAGCCTGACCCATTCTGTGGGTTCAGGCTCTTTCCAGATAGTACAAACACATTTCCCAGTCCACTGTAAGAAAATAGTTGGGGAATAAAAAATTACATGGGCAACAGGAGTCATGTTAGGGACACGGAGAAGGTAATTTCACCTGTACCATGCACCTGCATGGCCAGCTTGCCCTGAGAATCATGATGGTGTAGGAAGGTAGCAGAAAGGAGTGATGCCCATTTTGCCCATGCCACTATTTTCAAGGGATTTGGAGGGTAAGTGAGCCCCATGCTAAGGAGATTCCTTGAACCTAAGCTGAATCTCTCCAGCATCTGCAGCTCCTTAGTCTGGGGCATCAATTCCTGCCTCTTCCTCTGAGACTCTTCTCCAGTATCCCACCAAAGGAATAAAAACAACCTCCTGGCAAGCTGCTGGTTGATCACCATCACCATGAGCTGCGCACAGATCTTGTCACTAGCCAGAAAAGATCAAAAAAGAGCATCCCCTAAACTTGCATTTCTACCTTACAGAGTCTGCCCAAGGCTTTGGATCACACTTTACAATCCCTTTTATTTAACTATCATCTGCCTTCAGTTTCTTTCCAGGAAATTAATGACTTTTAACACAGGAAATAAAAAAGGATCAAATAAAATAAAGATGGTCATAATCTCTGATATGAAATACAGTCTATATTCTTACCCTGGCAGATGGTAATTATAATTTCTCACTAGGACTTTCAACAGTTTCTTTATTAAGCCCTAATTATCCCTTACTACCACATGGGATTCCAGGGGGTATGTACAGCCTGGGACAAACACGTGCAAAGCAAAGATTAGCTGTTGGCTTGAGGAGGAAAAACATGGCCATTAGCAGAAAGAAATAACAGGGCTAACAAGGGAAACAATGAACAGATGTAGATGTAGAAGGGGTGAACAAGGAATGCTGGTTTCTGCGACTTTAGGGACAATACCTCTCCATTCCATTTGTTGCAGTACACCTTTAATATGCAGTGGCTGTGGATTCCACAGATACAGAGAGGTTTCCACAAAGGTTCGTGCCTTGTGTTTTGGAACATCCCACCACACTTTGAACAGACAGAAATAACCAAGCCCATTTCAAATACTGCCAAAATCCTGAATCTATAAAGGTTGCACAGGGACTCATCCGCATCACAGAGGACACCCAGCAGGAGCTGTGCTGCAAATGGGTAGTGTGTCCTGCTCAGCCCTCACCTGTATGTCCCTCAGCTGCAGACACATGCTTTAAGGCAAGATCTTCTAATGCAACCAAATGATTTTGTGGTGTCAATCTGAGAAGCCCTTGAGGAGCCCCCATGGCTAAGAATGTGTGATACGGGATTGGAAATGCTGTTGCAGCACAATTTCTAAACACGCCCATAGCACAGTGAAGCAAGCCTCACTCCAAGGTGGGATCTATTCACCTTGAAACCAAACCAGATATTGCCCACGAGAATTTAGCATAGAAAGGGCACCTTAATCCCTAGCTTTATACCACAGTGACCATCATTGGAAATAAAGCTGCAAAGTTGAAACATAGTTTCGCACAGATCACTTTTTCCTCTCCCCAAACCCTGCCCAAAACACTCTGATGTCTCTATTCCTTCAAGGTACCTCTCTCAAGAGTCTCTCAAGATCAGAGGGCTGGAGAACCTGTCCTATAAAGACAGGCTGAGAGAGCTGAGGTTGTTAAAGGATTTAAATTGACAGAGGGCAGGCTTAGATTAGATATTCTGAAGAAATTCTTTCCTGTGAGGGTGGTGAGGCACTGGCACAGGATGCCCAGAATAGCTATGGATGCCCCATCTCTGGAAGTGTTTGAGACCAGGCTGGACGAGGCTTTGAGTAACCTGGTCTAGTGAAAGGCATCCCTGCCAATGGCAGGGGGGTTGAAACTAAATCGTCTTAATGTTCCTTCCAACCTAAACCATTCTATGATTCTGTGTTTGGAGCATGTTTGTCCTCAATGTCCAGTCCCCACAGATGCCTCATTATCAACAAACACTTGCAGAAACCTTCTTTAGTCATACTCAACATCATTATAAATTACAGCTGGTTTTCTTCATCTTCAAAGCACTTTGCAGGCGACATTAAGAAAAGTGTGCCCACGAAATTATTGGCCAAGCCTCAGAGCGTTTACAATGGGTTTTCTACAAATGTTTTCAGCTTCATGTGGAAACAGTCACAGGGAAATCATCATGTTTGTAAAAAGGTGTCACAGTTCTACAATAAGAGCCTGCTAGGAGCAAAATGAGTTTTCTGAATAAAGCTGAATAGTCACCAAAAAAAAAAAAAGGAAGAAAAAGGAGAGGTGGAGAACGATTTTTTCACAAATGCCATGTCTTTGGCTGGATTCAGGCATATTCTGATCCAAGTGTTCTTGGGCTCATGGACACTTTCCCAGCATTGCAGAAATGAGCATGACACACAGGTGTCTTTGGCCCTGCTGGTGCCAGGCCCATCAGCAGAGTCTTCCCTGAGATCCTTCATATACTTCACATACAACCCATTAGCTTGGGTTATAGCACCTCTTGTCTCAGTCTTGGGTACCCCCCAAAAGGACACAGCTTTGTGGGGAAGTGGCATCCTTCCCTTGGGCAGTACAGGTAGGCACAGGCAGAAATTAGCCCCCAAAAGGATCATGAATGGAAACATTCCATCTGTGACCACAGAGAGACCTTCCATCACCCAGCCAGATGTGGGTCCCAGATGGCAGCAGTGAGATATCCATGTCTAGGTCTCACTTTGCTCACACATAGAGGGAATCAGGAGCATCGATGAACTCGTATCTCCAGGTCAAGCCTGAAAATGGAGACTCAGCGTGACCAGTTTGGGGTGAAATGCTGCTCTGCACACTTCAGTGTGGTCAACAGGAGAAGAGAAGAGATTTTTCCTCATCGTGCTTGTTGTGGCTGTGCAATGTCACCAGCAACAAGGCATGCAGCTGTGCTCAGCTCAGCCCCATGCAGCACGTGGGGTACAGCCCCGAGCTCTGCCCCTGGGTGGCCTGCGGCTTTCTAAGAAGTCGCTCTCTCACCATTGAAAAGCCACTCTGGGGAGGCAAAAAGTGCTTCCACGCCTCAAAGCCCGCCTGGGAGGGGAGGAGGAGGAATAAATCCCTTGGAAAAAAAAATATAAAGAGCTCAGAAAGGAGGGAAATATTTCTTTGAAGATAAATCCTACTTTGTGCATTTCAGCATGCCCTGGCTTGGATCCCTCTCTGCTCCAGGGAATGCCTAAGCAGCTCTTTGTGCCCTGCTGTTAAGGAGAGACAAGGAGATTGGGACGCAGTGTGAGGGACCCACTCTGGCCCCACAGCCCCACCGAGGGCCGCGCACCACCACAGCATCATCTCTGAGGGAAGACTTTGTCCCTGAGCCAAGAGGGGGAAAGAAAAGAGGTTTGCAGATTGCATATCTCAAGCTCAGCAGCTCTGCAGAGCACTGCTCAGCCTGGACAAAGGACAGGGGCCCTAGATGGCCACTGTACCAGAGACCCCAGTGCTGGCCTTCCCCCAAGCTGTGGGTGTTAAAGTTCAAGCCTTGGAGCAAAACACTCTGCAAGGAAGGGAGGAAAAGGGAGGAAAGGATGCTTACCATGTCACCACCCAGAAATTTCTCCATTTAGTTATTGACAGTATCCAAATGCATCAGGGATAGCCCATTTTTGCACCATAAGAATGTGGTTCTGCTGTTCCCAGAGAAAAATCCTTTCCAGCTAATTAAACACTACCACATTTCTCCATAAGCCATGTCAGGAAGTTTTGAACTCCTTTCAGAGCAAAAGGATAGTATGACACACAAACCCCCTGACCAAAGCTCAAACTACAGGTGCAGCAGAGCCATCACCCAGGGCCTCAGTTTCCCAGTTTAGGTTTGTGCCAGCAGTGCAACAAGAGCAGTGCATGTGGACTCATTTGATTTTCATCCATCTATGTGAGACATGGAGTTTGCTTAGCAAGGCAAGATCAGTGTAGACAACCCATGGGCAGACCCTTGATGGACCTTCTCAGGTCCACACACAGTACAGTCAGATCTACTGGATCAGCACCCAACAGCACTCACATCCCAGCATCCTGGAGGAAGGAAGTGATTTATTTAGCTGCAGAGCTTGAGGTGGGTGTTTTCATTCCTCCCTGGATCTTCCTGGAGGAGTGGTTAGAATCACAGAATCATTAGGGTTGGAATAGGTAGGCCCTCTAACATCATCAAGTCCAACTATTAATCCAGCACTGTCAAGCCTACCAGTAAACCATGTCCCCAGGTGTCACTCCTACATGTTTTTTCCAAGTGACTCCACCACTTCCCTAGGCAGTCTGTTCCAATGCTTTACAACCCTTTTAGTGAAGAAATTTTTCCTAATATCTAATCTAAACCTCCCCTGATGCAAACTTGAGGCCAGTTTCCTTTCAGGTAGCTGTAGAGAGCAATAAGGTACCACCTCACACTCCTTTTCTCCAGGCTAAACATCCACAGCTCCCTCAGCCGCTCCTCATCAGACTTATGCTCCATGTCCTCTGTGTTTGAGTGGTCACCTTGATCACCCAGTACAGCCAGCAAAGAGAAAAGGGCACAACTCAGCTCATCCAAGGGCAGATGTCTAAACAGGCCAGATGAACTGCTTCACACACATCCAGAGTGCCAGGGCACGAACCCAGCCCAAAGAGAAAGGGCACTAAACACAACAAGTCCATTTCAGCCCAGCCAGCTCACATTCAAGGAACTTCTTGGCAGGGAGATAACAAGGCCACAACTGCCAGGGGGTTATCTTCCCCCTTGGCAGTGGGTCTATCCCTGTTGCCATACAAAGACACAGAAATTCTGCGTGTGGGGTGACATGAAGAAGTCACAGGGACCATGGGGGGTCCCATGGGTAGGACCACATGTAAGACACCAACAGGCTTATTGAGGGCAGTAATTCCCAACTCTACAGCACCTCATTCTCACAGAAGGGCCAAAAAAATCAACCCTCCCACCCCCAGACAGCATTCACCATGCATTGCAGAGGAATATAGGACAGGCTCAGCTTGGTAGCAGGTTGCCAACTGGCAGCAGTAAAGCACTAAGATGAGGGTGGGAAAATCTGGGGGATGGAGAAGGTAAAAGGGTTGACATCGTTCACCTGAATTGCTTGCAAGAATTGGGTTTTGCTCAACCAAAAAATGCTTAAAAGGCAGGCAAAGATAGCACTTAAAAGAGAGGCACCATGACCCCACAGAACTTTTCTGACAGCTTTAAGGCATGAATCAATTAAAGTAATCATGGAGCAAAGGTTAATCAGTAGCAAGTACATCTTAAGAAGTAAGTAGTCTTTTAAAAAGCAACTGCTTTTGCCAATTCCCCCTCCCCATTTTCTAAACTGTCTTTTATTTCTCCTGCTCTGGAGACCTTCCAAACTAAGGTCAGTGATTAAGAGCAGCTGCTGAAAGGACCAGGCTGAAACAGTGGCGGCAGACGGGGCTGCAGCAGCAGAGAGGACCGGACCTGTAATTGTCACTGAGGCTCAGTGCTGTACAAATGTCTCAGGGATTGAAAACCTTCCAGGGGCTTCCAGCCTAATTGGACCAGATGGAAGCTGGAGAAACAAGGAATTGCTCACAGTTGCATGGGAGAATAGAGTAAATGAAGAAGGAGAGTAAGGCATGGACTGACTCTAAAGCATTTCTGTACAAGCAGTGAGGCTCCAGCCTGAGTGTGCAGGCATGAAGAGATGCCTCGAGCTGCTCCCGTCCCGTGCCCTGCTTGCAGATATGTGCTTCTTTCTTCTTGCACCCAACATTGGAGGTGACGTCAAAACAGCCCCCACGGGCAGCCGCCACAACCTAATTCACATATATACACATTCCTCACCCAATCCTGCCCTATTTCCCTGCCTGCTGCTATTACAGAGCTCCCTGCTGCTATTACAGTGCACCACCATCACAGTAACTTCTCACTCTGTTACCTTCCCATGCAACTGTTTATGAAAGAAAAGAGCTGGTACGTTGTGGTGACCTGAAGAGCCTTCCCTTGGTACCAGACCTAAAGAGGATGTGTCCCAGGACAGGGTTTCTCATCTCTCTCTTGCTACTGCATCATGTGCATTCATATAGACTGCAACTGCTCAAACACCAGAAAGGATCCAGGCTACGAGTATGGAGAGTCGATTCTGAGAGCAGGTTCTTATCATGCTTAACACAACATCTTTCCTGAGGACACAACAAAGAGTGGTAAGGCAAACAATGACAGGAGAATAGGACCAATATGAGACCAGGACATGGGCCTGTTCATAAAATCCAGGAATCTCAGAATGAACCTTCATATTCAGGTGGTTCCAATCCTCTGCCATGGGCAGGGACATCTTCCTGTTCAACCCTCTAAGCTCCACTGTTTCTTCTTCCCTTCTGTTTTCCTGGAGAGGGAAAAAAATGCAGCAAATGCCAATGTCCTACAGGTGGGGAGAATCACAGGGAACACGACCTAAAGACAACCTCATTTACTGGGATTGTATAAACCGTCAAGCTCTCAGTCACCCAAAATAAGCCAGCTGTGGGTCCTACTTTGAATGCTGCTGCAAAAGCGGTGTCCAGCACAAGAAGACCAGGAAGAGGACAAGGTGATGAAGAGATGAGCACCTGCAGGCAGGCTGCTCAGCTTCCTCACCCAACATGTCCATAGCAGGAGCAGAAGCTGCAATATTAAGCCAAGCCTGTGTACTCATCCTGCCATAAGGACATGGTCCAGAGTCCATCACAGATCATGTCTCTATGCTGCTCTACCCAAATCAGCTCTTTTCTTTCCTTTCAGTAAGATCTGGAACCTAAAGGATCTTCCCAATATTTTATCCTACCTGCTCACCTAAAACATAGCCTAAGACCCTTGTTTGATGCACACCACAGAGTTCTCTGGGGCAGTTCTACAAGCCAAAACATAGGAGGTCACTCCAAGATGAGGTACTGACCTCCTCCTGCAAAACATCCCGAGACGTGGAATCAGGTTTGGACTGAAGCCAGGCTATTACTGTACATGTGCACGGTTTTCTGGTCTACAGGGAACAACCACCACAGAGCTCCCTACAGCCTGTCCCCCCCGCAAAAACACCAAGCTGCGGCTGTGCCACTGGACAGGATCTGCTCCACACCAGAGCACATGTGTCTCAGCTGATGGGGGGTAACTTCTGAAAGTGTTTACGCACAACCAGAAAGGTTTGCTTGGGGGAGGCTTCTGGGCTTCCACATAGCAGGGAAACCAAGAGCACATTGTCAAAGGGCCACAAACTTCTTAAAAAAATACCAAAAGAAACCCAAACCAAACAGAAGCTTTCTCTTTTTCTTTTATTTTGGCTAATGCTTTATCACATTAAGCAGAACTGTAACAACTTTCACAAAGGTACTTTGTGAGCTGCAGGCAGTCTCACAACCAGCTACCACCACTAAATTTAAAAAAATGTGTTTTCATCACCAAAAAGAATACATAAAGCTCAAAAGTCACCATTTGGTCACCTCTTTGCTGCAATGGCACGGCATAAGGAAGTCAGAGGACTGGTTGTGAGAACGAGATTTGAGTTTGTGTTCTCCACAAGGATTTCAAATTGCGCTGAAAGTCTTGCACACATTTTAAACATTTCAATAGCAAAGTTAGAAAGGAGGTGACAGCTTTGGCTCCCTTCACATTCAGAACATTTTTTAATTAAAATCCAACTGGTTTCATGGTACATTATGCCTTTTTTTGTTGTTAAATGCAGCTTAAAAGCTTTGAGCAGCTGTAGGAAATTATTTCTGTTCTCTCTCATCCTCCCACCTGGTGTCACCTCTCAGGACTTACGACAGGATAAGTCCTGTGAGGTGCTATATTGTGAGCTCAGGATTCCCCAAGAAAGCGTGGAAGTGAAGAGGAGGTAAATGTACACCATAGGCTGGACCTCCAGCTACTCAGAGTTTGCACTTTGCAACTCAAAGTTGGCCCGGTGCTGGTCCCCAGGTTCACATCAGCTGCGTGTCTGACCCCGAATTAAAATTCACTCTTTCCTAGAAGTGAAAATTTCCCCGTTTCATTGCTAATTGTGTTATGCCTACAAACACAGTGGAAGCATTTGGACAACAACAGCAGACTAAAGCCAGGGCCAAATCCTGCTTTCAGCTGCGAACCGAGCTGCTCTCCGAACAGTTGCCCATCACAACTCCCAGGGTGATGTGCAGCGGCAGGGCAGATGGTGGACCACAGTGTTGCTTCCAGCCTTTCTAACCAGATCCTGATTATTTACAGCTGTTCCCAGATGTTACCCTTTCACGGGTTATTTGTTCTCGAGTCAGCCTCCCCGTTCACACGCTAGGCGAGCTCAAGGGAAGAAAGAGAGAGGCTCCTTTCTCCCTTTTACTATGGAAACAGCCCTTTATCCCAAGAATTGCAAATGTTCAGCTGTCGTTTCCCTCCTCACCGCCCCGGCTACAGCGACCCCACCAGCCACCCAAAGCTCACTCCTCGTCCCAGCTCCCGTTTCTCCCCTCAACAGGTCACAGCCAACTCACCCCGCACGGACTCTGAGTGAGGCAGCGCTGCTGAGCATCTTCTCCTCCACGGCAAAAGACCCCCTGCTCACAAATCACCCCCTTCCCTCCCCTTTTGTTACCATTTCTCCCTATTCTCCAGCTCTTTGGGCTTTGTTTCTCCCAGGCGGGAGCCGGGTCAATCTCCCGCTGCCTCATCCCAACCACCACTCTCAAAAGTCCAAAGATAACATAAGAAAAGTGAAAGAAATCCCCCCACCTCGGTGCTAACTTTCAAGGCAAGCAGGAAAGAGCAGGCAGAGGTGAAGTTCAGCAGTCAGGAGCATCTTTGAAAGTCAGGAGAGAGGAGTAGCTCACCTCGCCGTGACGCACATGGAGGGCTTATTTTTGCTTTCCGCTGCACTTGGTTTGCTGTGTCCTTCGTTTGTGACACTCCGGGACTCGAATGGTGCCACCGCTGTGTGACACCCGGTATTAGAGAGGCTGCTGGAGCCGTCCCTCCCACGGTAGGAGGGGCCATGAGAGGCTTAATAAATTCAGTCCCCAAGGCTAGAAAAAATAAAATCTCATCATGGGACGCTGGCAGCTGCTCGCAGCGAGCCTCCAGGAGACGCCAGGGACTTGCGGACGAACCTGGGATTGGTTGATTTATCCCTCACCCGCCCAGAACAGGAGAGGCTGGTATTCACATTCCACCTTGGTAGAATTAATTAGGTGTCCAAAGTATGGGGTCTGAGGAAATGTCCCAGAGGAGATTTGGGAAAGATGGGTCATCACTGACCCTCAGAATTAAAACTCCTAAACCTCCTTCATGAAAATATTTTCCATGGCTGTAAGCCCTAGGCAGGAATCCGCTGCACAAGATTTCTGGGCAGCCCCGGATGCAAAAACTGCTTATTTTTCTTTTTTTTTTTTTTTGCATGGTTTGGGGCTTTAATATCTAAATCCTATTAGAGTTATAACTTCCTCTGAAGGGGGAGAGGGGATAGGTCAGTACCACAAAAGCAGGTTGTATTTTGTAACCTCCAGTGCACCCTGGGCTTTCAGAGGCGCAAAATCCCACCACAGAGTTTCTCAGAATAGGAAACTGCACAACCTCGCGCAGCTCCTTCTGCTCCATGAAAGTTCTTCACTGCATGAAAGGCTAAAGAAACTTCTCCTCCAGCCCCAGAGGATTCTCTGAAACACCACTGGTGCAGTTTTTTCATCTCTGTGGTTTCTCACATTGGGATTTTTCTTGTTAGATGAAAAGATAGACCAGGGGATGCCTCAAAAGCAAAATCAGCGAACTGCTCTTGGAAACAGAGAGGGCAAGAACAGGCCAGAAAAGATGGACCAGCAGTTTATGAGCAGCTCACATTACAAAGAGAAACTTTTCATTAAATGAGCTACAGCAGTGACAGCCTGGATCACTCTGAAACCTAATGATGAGCAGAAGGCATATGAGAGTTCCACTTTAAGACACTCTTGCTTATCCTTACTTTGCACTAGGTCCTAGAACAATATCACACTCCCTTTGGATTTGAGACAATTGGAATTGGAATGAAATAAATGCAGGAACAACGAGACATGGAGGTAAAAGCAGCTGTTGGTGGTCTTCCAGCTAACACTTAGCTAACTGGAGTAAAAATGCATGGGACTGGCTGTCAGCCTCTAGAAATATTAGTTGCTTTATGGTCTGATTCCTGGAAATCTGATAAATAGGCCAGGAAAGGGTGAGATTAAGAAGGCTGGTGGCCCTAATGAGATTTAGGAAGCAGGAGCTTTTTCAGGTACCCTGCTGTTTTAATCTCCTGAGTTGATCCACTGGATTTTTCTTCTTACGTATTTGTGGCTGTGTTGAGCCCAGCTTCATCACGGGGCCACACTATGGTCCTGAAGATCCATGCCCAGGGGAAACACAGCATGCGAATGGCCTGGAAAGTTTGAGGAGTAGTGGAGAGCCCAGAGAGCCTGAGCACTTTGCTCTGCCTTTGAAGCCAGTAGTAGGGTCAGCGCTCCCCAAAATAACTTCTGAAGGGGCTTCACCATCATCCCTGCCCAGGCTTCTGTTCTTAGAGCTGCTGCATCCTAATGGTGTGTGTGAACTCTAAGGGGTACCTGGGGATAAGACAACAGGGTTGAGTAACATCATCAGCACAAAAAAGCTCTCTACATGGAAGGGGAAAGCCCTGAAAAAATGAAAAAGATTATTAAAAGCACAGCGATAGCCTCATGTCCTAACAAGCAAAGAAACCCCCAAATATCTCCATTCTCTGCCCTAAAATATTGCTATGTTTTCGCTTCCTTCTGGGTAGAGGGATGCAAAGCCCTCAGCACCTGGCAAATTTGCAAGCACCTGGCAAATCAGCTGGGCAGACGTTCCTCTGCCTTCCGTATCTTCAGTTCAGAGTCCTGCAGCTTATCTCAACCACAAAACCCTCGCCCATTGTCCTAGGCAATATCCTAGACATGCCAGAAGCTGGGACTGAGGGCAAAGGATCTGCTGGGTCCTTGCCACCGGCAAGCCCAGTCTTGGAGTTTATGAGCCCATAAAGGAAATGCCTGCGAGGGACTGGTGCTGTACAAACCCACTCCAAGGATATCAACGGGGCAGGTAAGACAGCCTTGAACCTGGTTGAGTTTTGCCCCTGTTCATGTCAGGAAAAGATAAAACTGGGGGGAAATGGCACAAACAGGAAGCAGCGACAGTCTCCCTGACCAGCTGCCAGCCATAACATGGAGGTTTTTGTTGGAAAATATATGTGTTTACATCCTCCTACCCTAAGTCCTACCCAGTTCAGGACCTTTGCCCTCTCACAATACACTGCCCTGGCAGCATGAAGGGTTCAGTGTGTGTCCCCATCATCGCCCCTCCCTGCACTGCACGTTTGGACAATGAACAGCTGTTGAGCCTTGAGAGCAGGTGACTCGTGCAGGTAGCAACATCCCCACGAGATTACTGACAGAAATGACACTGTTTATAGTATTTCCAGGAATGATAAGGGAGGTGGGTGGAGAAGAAGGCGACCTGAACCCACTCAAGCTTCAGCCCTCATTCTCCTGAGGGACAGCAGTGTGCTGGCACAGACCCCACAGCCATGGGCAATCCGTGTCTGCTTTTGCAGCAAGTGATATCCCATCAAAAAGTAGAAATGTCAGTCACTGGAGGCACAGAGCATGGGTTGGGGGTGGAAAGGGACTCTGGCAGCTGCAAGCCCCATCACATGAGAGCAGAGACTCCTCCAGACCCTCAATGAGCAGCATGTCCAAGTATAAAAAGGTTGACAGTCAGCTTCACGCTGAGCTCCAGAAGATAAGGCTGTAGGATGGGTGTCTTGCCATCTCCCAGCCTGAACCCTCTGACATGTCAAAAAACAGGGAAAGCATCAGCCCCCACAAAGTGTTGATGTGGGGAGGCTCAAAGTAAAGCAGAGGCACCCTGCAAATAGGGAGCAGCAGGTTTTGCAGGATTCTGGCAAGCCTCCATGAAAACCAGAGCCTGACCCTGCTCCTGCATCCTGGGACATGTACTTCACCATCACTTCTCAAGCTGCTTGGACTGATCAGAGTTATTTTTAAGCCCCCTTGCTCCCAAGAAATGCTGCTGTCCCTTCCTGAGGGCTGGCAGGGGCTATGGATAGTGGTGCAAAGCCCAACAAGTTGTGCCAAAGAAGTGACAGTTTCTTCTTGAGCATGCAGCCCATGGGATGCAAAACTTACCCCAAGTGTCAGAATATCAACTCAAAAAAATCACCTCATGCAGAATTGCCAGGCAAGTCCTCCTGAGTCCTGGGGTTCAGCAAGAGGCTTTAAGCATCATTTCTGAGTGAACCACATTCCTCGAGTGGGCAGCAAGGGCAGGCCAGATGGATTTATCATGCAGCCTGACCGTGGGGAGCCAGCCCCCCAGCACAAATACAAGCCCTGTAGAGTGGATGGAGGGAGCTTTCACATCGTCCTCAATGCAGCCGGCAGGGGCAAGCTCTGCCTCTCACAGCTGTTGCTGCAGGAACTCCGCTGCCCACTCTCCCACAGTTGCTGGCACCACAGACAGGCTGATACAGCTGTGTAGAAAGGGTGAAAGGGACAGTCCTCACCCTTCTTCCATGTTTTATGGCTGTCCTTTATGAAATGGCATCATTTGGCTCTTTCCTGGAAGAAATAGGAGGATTGTAATGCACCTGGGACAATGCAACTTGAGTTACCCTGAGGGGCCAATCCAAGGACCAGTGAGGAGGAAGAAGGTATAATAAAACATCCCTTGGCCAAATGTTTCAGAGTCAAAGAAACATAATGTGGCAAATGGTGCAGGAGGACTGTGACAGACCTCAGGAGTGAAAAATGTCAGTGTTTTGTTTTGTGAGCACATAGGCAGCTGCTCTGTGCTGCTTCCTCCTCCTCTTTTGTGATTGAATCTGGAGGCCCATGTTAGCCACTTGATGGTTCCCTTCGCAGGAGTGGTGGGGACACTTGCTGCTCCTCAGGGGAGATGTTGCAGCAAGGTCCCCCATCATCCTGGGATTATAAAACACCCTCCAGGGATCTAAGCAGTCCCTCTGCTTCTGAGCCCCAATTAGTTTTGTGGGGACCCAGAGGTGATGTGCCATGTTTCCCACCACTCAGGTTCTTAAAACTCTGCTGTGCCCCATGTCTCCCAGCCTGGGCCATGCTGCTCATCTTGTGGCTTTATCACCATAGAGCCTCTCGAGTGACACTTGTCATCACTAGGATGAGCCCAGAGACCTCACTGGCTGCTTCGTGGTGGTGCCAATGCAGCACAAGCAAGCAGAGACAGGCTGGCCAGTGAGAGCCACCATCAGCAAGACCTCCCTTCCCCAGCACACCAGTGCCATTGCCTAAAGCTCTTGCACCCACCTGGGAGCACCCAGCTCACCCTCCCCAATGCAAGGGGACACCTGAGCTGAATGGTGCCTGCTTTGAGGACACAACCATCTTTCTCTGCCCCAGTGTTACCACTGATCTCCTGCTGGTCCTTCTTGGGCTGGAACCTACCTGATGGATTCTTCATGGTGGCAAAGGAGATGGGAAAACTTATGTGTTGATTCCTGGGTTGCGCTGTTCACAAAGCCTGAGGTGCTTTAGAGTGACTACAAAATACAAAGACTTTGGGTGAAAAGTGGGTTTAAAGCCTGAAGTAGTTAGACAGTGTGAAGAATAGAAAAAAGTGGTGGATGTGTGCCATTTGAGGATGCACCATTCATGCAGCCATGAGGCTGGGGAGTGAAAGGGAGTGGGGCTGAGGGAGGCAGTTTGCCCTCCAGTGTGGCAGTCCAGATTCCATCCCCTCCCACCTTTGAGCATTTCAGTTCTCCACTGGTGAGGAAAGAGAGGACTGTTACCTGCCCGCTGACTTCCAGAGCATGATCCAGGCACTCCTAAGTCCTGGACACCATTACAGCTGCACATGTGGCCAGCAGGATCCCGACCCTTACCACCAGAAGAGCAGTTAGCCCCAGATTTATACAGGTGTGTAGTTTTAGGGCACAAGGTGTGGGATGAGGGATGAGTCCTGTTCACCTCACCCCTGACTGCATTTGGAAGGAACGAGCCTCTGCTCAGCAGCACCTCCACAATCTCTCTCAACCCTGCCCAGCCATCATGGCACAGTGGTGACATGCCTCTTCTGTCTTATCAGGCTTAACTGGTATGTCAGCACAGCCTGGCCCACCAGAAAGTCCCACCAGACCTGGGAAGCATGAAGGTGTCGGCAAACCCAGGACCCAGCATTATGGACCTGCCCTGGGATGGGAGCAGAGGGCGTGCCCTTGATGGCTCATACGCAACTGATGGCCCTGGCGGAGGGGGCAGGTTTGCCTTTCTAGGCTGCTGCAACGTGTTAGTGCAAACAATAACTTCAAAATGTGAGAGGAGCAAAGCTGGAGCTGGGCTGATGGCAAGGGAACAGACACAGTGGGACACCAGATTCCATGTCAGGACAATCTCCTTCCCCGGGCTCGTGTGCCTTCAACGTGCGTCCTCCAAAAGTAACATAGGAATTTCTTTTTATGTCGCTCATGGAAAATGAGCGACATAGAAGGAAAGGAATCTTCAGTGCCGGGAGAGGGCAGCATAGCCCCGGGAATGGCGAAGGATCGGACAAGCCCAGCCAGCTCCCTGCTTCACCTTGTTCAAGCGACAGATCCTCCTCAAAGATGAGCTTCAGAACCAAAACCTGGAAGTCTTCTGGGTGCTGCTGAAAATGAGGGGCACAGCTGCGTGAGAAGTTGCAGTTTTTCCCTCAGCATGTGATAAAGAGCATCTCTTCTCTCTTATACCTGTGCATTGCTTTTCCTACTGCTAATTCCCCAGTTTGATTTCCAAATAAAACCAATATCGTGCAATTACACACAGAAAACTGCTCCCACTAGGATTTAGCTGACAGTTTCCTGTGTCTGTCTCAGACCTCAAGCTGTGTGTCCTCCAAAACTTTTTCCAGTCGTTTGTCCCCTGCTCCCTCTGTAGATCAGCTGGTCTAACACAGGGTCTCATCACCTTGTGTCCATCTTCAGACTTACCTGACTCCAAAACTGAAAACTATTCAGCTATCAAATAAGCCTTCACTAATTATTTTTAAATTTGGTTATGAATTCACCCACAAGGAAAGCTGCCTTGGGTTCTGAAGTGTCTTCAGTCGAGTTGTACTTCACTGAAATCAACACCAACCATTTCTTAAAGCCTTGACATCATTCATTGTCCAACATCTCCCACCTCCCATCAAGTCCTGGGAAACTTAACCAAGTTCTCCTCAAGGGAAGAAGCCTCCAGGACAGAAAATTCTCTCCAGAATCATGGAAAATCATAGCTATTTAGACTGTGGCCCCTCCATGGGGCAGGTGGTAGAGCCACCAAACACCAACACAGTAGCATTTTTAGGGGCACTTTTTGGGGTACATTAGTAGGAGCAAAGTTTGCCTGGTACCCTGCTTTGTGAAGCTTCAGAGGAAGAGGGGTTATTCAGCCTGGAGGAGACTCCAAGGAGACCTTAGAGCATCTTCCAGTACCTGAAGGAGCTACAGGAGAGATGGAGAGGGACTTTTGGCAAAGGCATGGAATGACAGGACAAGGGGGAATGGATTTAAACTGACAGAGGGCAGGGTGAGATTAGATATTAGGAAGAAATTCATGATTTCGAGGGCGGTGAGGCAGTGGAACAGGCTGCTCAGAGAAGCTGTGGATGTCCTGTCCCTGGAAGTGTCCAAGGCCAGATTGGACCAGGCTTTAAGCAACCTGGTCTAGTGAATGGTGTCCCTGCCCATGGCAGGGATTTGGAACTAAGTTATGTTTAAGGTCGTTTCAATCCAAAATATTCTATGAAGGGAACATGGTGATGGCCCAGACAGATTTCCTTTGTTTAATGGGACAAGGGCATTCAGTGTGGGATGCTACCACATCATGGCAAAGAGAATGACCCATAATCTCAGTGAGTTTGGCTGCAATGTTCCTTTTGCTCAAGAAATGGGGCCCCTCTTCATCTTTGCAAAAAACAGCTAGGTGGGTCTCTTGGCTGGCTTTCCTGAAAAAAAAGCTGTTGGAAAGCAGTCTTGAGCTCCAGAATTTGTTCTGGGCAGAGGGGATTTTAATAAAGAGACATTGGTTGCCTTATTCTAGTTGATCACCTTCTCTGTTCAAGGTGTTCTCTTTTCCTCTCAGCGCATTCTCCAACACCTGGCTCAGCACCCAGCTGACTCAAAAAAGCTTGACAGAGCTTCTAACTACTCCTCATCCCCACATTGCCTGGAGGATGACCTCACAAAGTCTTCTCAGCACTGGGTTGAGTTTCTCAGACTTCAAAGTAAAACATCCAGGTCAGATGTTTTACAAACAGATGAAGTGCAGAAAGGGGTGTGTGGTGTCAATGTCCTCCCCAAATCATGATGTTCCTGCTCCATGCTGGAACAAGGCAGTTATGTAAATAAGCATGTAGGATGATAAACTCCTGCTCTTGTCATCAACCTCATCGTGCCAACCCTGAAAGAAAATGTGATGCTGGGGAAGGTGGATGTAGGTACCTATCTGAAACCCTCCCGATTTCCTCCCCCATACTGGAAGCCTCAGACACCAAGCTGTACGTGGGGAGACACCAAACATCCACATTTCCTTCTCCTCCTCTTCAAGCTGTGGTCTAGATCCTGCTCCCAGGCTGCTTTGCGTTAATTATGTCCAAACAAGTTAAAATAAATGGTGAAAATCACACTTGCTGCAACAGCTCTTGGTGTAGTCACTTTGCTCAATCAAGTAAGTTCTGATTTATCTAAAATAGGTCAGAGAAACACAACCCCTTCTTCAAGCACCCCCACTCATTCCTACTCTCACTGCAAGGGTCATTGAAACAGCAAGTCAAGGAGAACCAAGTAATTAAGGTTTTATTTAAGGTTTCATTTTTATTTTTAAAGTGGCTGAGCTGACCTGGCACATTAAACAAACCCAGCAGAACAGGAGAGTTACGCCAAGACAGCATGAAGAGAAATACATTATCCAGCAGATTTTAAAACTCAAGAGCCCCTTATTTCCAGGTGGGACACGACACAAAGACATCTACCAACAGCAGAAAACTGCAGTCAAAAATTGGTAGGTGCAGAGCAAGAAGCCTTCTTTACAAACACAATACCAAAGCTGGGCGGCTGCTGACATGATCCCAAAGAAGTGATCAATCTCAAAAAGACATGGCATCGATGCTGCAAGGCAGGAGGGAACAAGCTCCTTGTCATCCACAGAAGCCTGCATAAAATACACTTCTGCCATTTCACATACCCGTGAAATGTGGCCTCTCTCTTCAGTTCCTTGGCACATCAAGGCCATCTCCTCCACTCTAGCTCCCACCTTCCCTTTTCAGCTGAATTTTGTCGTTTTTGAAAATCTCCTGGATTGGCTCCAGCTCTTAGCACAGGCTGTGACTCAGAGCCATGTTGCTGCTCCCATCTCCACTTCCAGCATCTTTTCCTTTTCCAGGCTCCCTTCTGCTCTCCTCCTTCAGAGACACTGCTGCCTTGAGATGCAGCAGGCTGCTGTGAAACTCCCTAAATTTCCTCAGCAATTGTGTAACTGGAGTTCTAAACTTTGCTTCATCCTACCCCTTGGGTCAACTCTATCTTCCTCCCACTGGTCCCTGTGGGCCCCATTTTGGCAGGAAGTTTCTGTCCAGTGCCCATCTGTATTGCATTTTGTTATTGTTGACCATTCCCTCTCAAAGTTGGCAGCTGCTTCTCTAAGATCCCATCTTCACTGCTATGAGTTGTCATTAGCAACAAACTGTGAGATCCCAGAGCATTCATTATGCATACACTTACAACCCCAAAAATACATCTACAGGCTCTCTTACAGATGAAATAAGAAGCCATTAAAAAGTCTCATTATTTTATGGTGGGAAGATGACTGGAGAATCACTTCACCTGTAACAATTTTAACACTGAAGATGTTGCCATTCACCATACAAATGGACTATGCAAGCTCTTAATTAGGAATGGGGTTCAAACAAATACTGTTCTTGGAAACTGGTCTGGACTGATTTTGCTGTCAGCCGAGGAGTGCAGGTGCTAAGGAAGCAAGTACCTTCTAGACACCATTGCAGTCTATTCTTTCACAGTACTCTGCTGCAAATGTGCCCTACTTACACCAAGCTGTGGCATTTTGAGAGACACACGGATTAGGATGCTAACAGAGACCTCAGCTAAGAAGAGACACCTCACATTCCTGACCAGGCAACTTTCTCAGCACTTTTTCAAAACCAACCTCCTAAAAAGGGGCATCAAGTTGGCAATAAAATACTGCAGCAAGCCCAGCTGCTTTGCAAAATAGTGGCTTTTGTGTTGATGTGGCTTTACCTCCCAAGCCTCTTCTCAAGCCCTAACCAGATTGTTTAAGCCAAGTAAGTGTCTCCATGGAAACCTCCTTTCTCAAGGAGCCTCCTTGCTGGAGAGATCCCTGCACCTCTTTTGTTTAAAAGGGGAAGACTGTGGTAGGAGCATAATGCCTGTCTAATGAAGAGCCTGTAACAACTCGTCAGTCAGATTCATGTCCTTTGAAAACACATCCATTCAATGAAGACATTTTAGGGATGACTAAAGGTGTGCCACTGCTACTGCAACTAGCTAGTTCTGCTGTCCTCTCCATCCCTGCCCTGCCTCTTCACTCTCAGCCTCATAGAATCATAGAGTATCCTGAGTTGAAAAGGGACCCACAAGGATCACTGAGTGCAGCTCCAGGCCCTGCACAGGACAACTCCAAGAATCACACCATGTGCCTGAAAATGTTGTCCAAATAAACTGCCTCCTTCCCACGTGGTCTCCACACACCCCTCACACACAAACTCTTGGCCCCAAGTGAACTCCAAATCAATTGTTTGTTTAAAAAAAAAAAAAAAAACTAGAGCTAAAGTAACACAAATCAATGCCCATTCTTGAAATATAGGAAAAGTCTTATTGAAGCTACTAATTGATACTTAAATAAAACAATCTCTGTGTCTAGAAAAAGAAAATGAGTTTTAGCCTCTCTCTTCACCAAGCCCTTTGCAAACTGAAATGTGAAATAATTTCTGGTACAGGATTGCCGGAGATCCCTCAAAAAGGAAACCAATTTGCTGAAAGGACACTCAAACAACTGAATATTTAATGTTCTAATACAGAAGAGAGACTTCAACATTAGCAGATAAATAAATAATTAAGGGCTGTGATTAAAAATGGTTTCAACTCACGTGAATCACTTAATAGAAAAAAAAAAAAGCACACACACCAAAGAACTTGTCCAGTCAGAGTCATTTTCAAGTAACAGCAGAGACAATATATTCTCAGAAAAATAAGCCCCAGAGATTAAATTTTAGCCCTAGTTACAAATCTATCACCAATACGAATTACCTTCCAAGGCAGCGAGGAAGTCACTCATAGTGATAGATCACTCAGACACTTTAAATTCTCCTACACTGCAAGAATTACCCACAAAACCTAAAAAGTTGCTATCAAAGAGCTGCTATTTAAGAGCCCTCTCTAGAAAGGAAGGTGTCATACAGGACACTCTGAAAGCAAACGCAGGTGCTGGTGCCAGGTGACTCACAGGTGAAGGGAGAGGGAAGGGAAGGATGCATTTCGGGACAACTAGTAAAAAATAACTCCATTCTCCTAAGAATAAGGTAGTTAAAAATGTCAAGATTTTCTGAGAACATAAAAACATGATGTGTCTGGTAACTGGAAACTAGGTCCAGGCACACTGTAGCAATCACCTCCTTTTCCCACCCACTCATCATGAGTAGGGAAAAGCAGCCTGGGACAAGACGACACACATGCATGGTGGTCAGAGTCTTGCAGCTTGCCAGTGGAGAAGGAAAGGCTTTAGGCAACACCTCTCTCACGCAGCCAGCAGAAACCAGGCAGGACCAATTCAACGTGGAAGGCAGTGAGATAGAAGCACATCACTAGCACAAGAAGGATAAACAGTCATTTGTGTAAATCCCTTTCCATTGTGCAATAGAGAATGCAGAAGAGCAACTTAAAACACATAAATAACCTTCTCTACCTTTTTAAGGGAAACTTAGCATAAATCTTGCTGCAGAAATACAAGCTCCAGTGTGTGCTCATAGGTGGGGCACATACACATCATGGTTCTCATCTCAATGGGATGCAGAGGAAGGAGCGAGGAAGGGAATCAAAGAGAAAACAGAGACATTAAATACACTGTGGACCAAAATTAACCAAGTGCTATCAGAAAAAAAGTCATTTGCCAAATCTCTAAGACCAGTTATACAAAATTTTAGATCAGGAGATATCTAGCCACTTATTCTTTTCTTCCCACATATGCCATCTTGAGTCTTCCAAAGGAAATGCAAACAAAGGTCCTTATCAAAAGGAATTATTTAAGGGTATTGGCCTTCCATTCTGCAATCTCCACCTAACCTCCAAGCAGGCAAGTTCATCAAAACATCATATCCCACTCCAGGCTGGCAGCTCTAGTGTTTTGCCCAAGGAATTCATCCTTGGATATAAACTTTGTGAGAGGAAACTTAATATTACAGGGAGATGAAATATATATACACAAAAGGGGGAGAGGCTGCATATTTGGTCAACAGATTTCATACTTCAGCCTTATGTCAAACACTGACCACCCTGGTGCACAAAGCAGGAGGCCTCTCAGAAGCAAAAGAGCTCACAAACTATCCACATCCAGTAAAGCTGGTGTAAGGGCTGTCATGTTCTGAGGAGCCATTAGGAAAAATATATTTAATTACACTCCAGGTGCAGGGAGGAATAGGCTGAGCCAGCAGTGGGTCTCAGCAAGAAGGAATGAATTTTTGTGCAACACAAGTGCTTTGGAGAGAGAAGAGAGGTTATTCCAGAATAGGTTTAAACTCACCCCATACCTGACCACAGCAGTACAGAGATAGCAGGTTCCCCACTTTGAATACAATTTTGTATCCATTTCCTCTATGTGTACAGTTACTCCCTCAGGAGCCACCAGCTATCCTAAAGGACTACAGAAGATGGGTTAAGAAACAAGGGTATATTACTTCATCCAACACATTCAAATGCCCATTGACCATACAAGCAACAGCCCCTCAAAAAGACTTGTCTGGTGACAGTGAATTCTCCAGTTCTCCCCCAGCCTCAAGTTAAGAAACACAGCAGTCATTTTATTAAAAATCAGTACACAGTTAAACATAAGCCCAGTGTTTACAACCAATCCCTCTTCTAGTAGTTCCAGGTTTCTTGTTGTTTTACAAACTATTAGCAACCAAAAGAATCAGTAGCATAAAGAAACTATCATTTAAAAAAATCTCATGTCCCCACATCTCAAAGAAGAAAGCAGCATCTATGATCAGTTTGTTTTCCATTGGACTTGCTCTAAGAAACAAGAGTTTTCAACATATTTTGCAGGCCAGTCTTGTCTTTAGAATAGTAATTGCTCTGTTTGCTTCATCACACAGGGCAAGGGTCTCTGAAAAACCTCACAGCGCAATAAAATAACCCAGAAAGAGCTCTCTGTCAACTTTTCCCTGTGATTTACCTTCTAGAACAGAAATTTTTGAGATGTGTTTAACTAGTTGACACTGAAGTGGCAGTGTGGGGGAGCCCAGTTCACACAATTTTGCAAAGAGATCATCCATGAATTAAGTTCTCCAATGGCTGCAGAAAGCACACAGAGGCTTTGTCCATGCTCCCTCGAAGCATCCAGCAGTGCTGCAGGAGGGATGCACCTTCACACCCCTGCTCCCCTCTCAGTTGTTACAGCTGTTTACATTGCTGCTGCCTGCTTTCTTCCCTCCTCAAGCCATCCAAAGCACAGAGCGGCCTCAGTGGTGTAATAGCAGCTTGGCAGAAGCAGGAAAAGTGCAGCCAGCAAAAGATTTAATTTATTAAGATAAACATGGTCTAAGGCTCCACATTATTTTTAAAAATAAACACAGTAAGAAATATGAAAACAAACCGGCTTCGCTATGTGTAGGTCATGTTCAGACGTTCTCAGAAAGATCTTCTCAGCCATACAAAATATTCTTCCCATCCCCATCACAAGGATGGAAAGACAGTTCACTACGTAAGATCAGCCATGTCCCTCTTGTGTGCCCTTCCACATTCAGTGAACAATACCTCTGCCACCCTTCAGGGCACATCAAAGTTTTAAGAACACCCCTGTGAAGAAGGAGCAGAAGGGTAGAGGGGCAAGTAATTCAGTCTCTGAAATGAACATCTAAAAGTCTTGACACAATGACTGTGCTGACTTCACCACTTTAATGGTTGTTCTTGGCTGCCTCTTTTGCTGCAAGAATCAGAGGAGTGAGACTAGATAGGGGCTTTGCAATTTTCAGGAACTGGTGCTAGGAGGAAACAAAAAGAAAAGAGATTACATTTTTCAGAACATGTCCCACAAGACTTGTGGCTATTCTAAACCCAGACCCATATGAAGTTTAAGAACCTACTCTAGTCTGTGAACAAGTGAAACCAGAAGCTCTGTTACCACCACAAAATTTTGAGGCTTGCCTGAAGTGATGAAGAGATTTGCACTCAACACATGCTAAATTATCCAATGTTTGTACATGCTCAAGATCAAGAAAAACTCTGCATTACCAAAGGCAACATGCTTCAGAGATTGAAAAAAATAAAACCATAAAAAAACCAGGCTACAAAGTAGTTAAAAACAGGCAGAAGAGTTGCAGTCAAAATGTTCTCCTGCTTCAAGGAACAGGACATGACTGACCTCTCATATTTTAGGACTGGAAAGTCCAGGAGAAAAAGTGATCTTTCAACTACTGCCATTCTGCCAGTCAGTAAGATTATATTACAGCCTCAGAAGGCAACAACACATCCAAGTCTGAACCCAGTAGACAAATTAGTGGAAAGGAAAATAAAAATGGGAACTGTCTCATAGCTGAGGTCTGAGTGTTCCTGATCACAGATTTATTTTACAAAGAGTTACATTTTCCATCCTCATAGCAAATATGACAGAAAGAGCACACAAACCACTCCTGGTAGCTTGGTCCTTAACTTGCACCAAGAGTTCAGTCTAAGACACCAGGTTTTCAGTGAAATACCTGATTATAGGGTAGTAAGGTAGTGGCACAGGCTGCCCAGAGAAGCATAGCTGTGCCAACCCTGGAAGTGTTCAAGGCCAGGATGGATGGGGCTTTGTGCAATCCGGTCTAGTGGAAGGTGTCTCTGCCCATGGCAGGGGGAGCAGACCTTCCAAGCCAAATCATTCTATGATTAAGATATCTCACAAGCTTTGATCCATCATCTCTGTAAGAAGCAGTATCGGGCAAAACATGGTACCACCAAACTTGCTCCAGTTAATGCAAGCCATGCACTTTCCAAAGAGCTTTGTGATCCCTCTACCAGAAAGGAGACAGCCAGAACATTCAATAGCTAGAAGACTTCCTGCTGTCCAAATTGGAACAAGCATGACAAGACCATGACAACACATACAGATGTCATGGCCAGCTGTGTGAGGAAACCATGGGAATTAAGGGCTCAGAATTTGGCAGACCTGGGACATAGCTGCTATTTGAGGTTGTACACAGAACACGCGGCACAGCTGCTGCTAGTAGCCAGTATAGCATAAAAAGGGAGTAGTCTGTTAACACTTTATTGTAGATGTAGGTTTCAGGGTTGTTGGTTTTGGTTGGGTTTTTTTCTCCCTGTCAGATTACCTTAGCTGTGCTTGTGCCTTCAGCTGATGCAGTATTTGAAACCTCAAACAAGATCTCACCCTAAGCCTGGCCTTACTCAGGGTAACACGATTGCACTGGTTCATTCTCTGTGCCCATCACCAACCTGTAGCAGCTCTTTTGCAGAGCCTCTCTTTTCCACGTCCATTTCAAGACAGCGATTTAAGAAGTCTCGGAATATGGGTGAAAGCTTTTCTGGGTTCTGCAGTTCTGGAGTCCCATTAGTAGCAATGAGATACAGGGCCTAATGCAAAAACAATCACCAAAGAAACAGGAGGTTATGAAGGTTAGATTCCATCTCTGTATTACACCCATTTTGCCTCTCCCTCTCCCCACTTCAATGGGGCGGAAAAAAACCCCACCTTATCAGGGTGACTAATCAATGCCTAAATTTCAGCAAACAAAATAGCTGCCAGCCCTATTTTTTTTTTTTTGGATGGGATCCAATCCTTTATTGTTTTACCCTCTTAATCTGGGTTTGGATCCTGCAGCCCTCTCAAAGGATTACAAGGACAAAAACAACATTCCAGACCCTGTTTACATAGGGAAGTTAACTGGCATGACTCTACCAGTGCTAGACTCCTGTCATAACTATGTCCTCATGGGAAGGTAACCTTGACTAAATAGAAGATTTTTTTCTGTCAGTACTTTGCCTGAGTGCACAAAACCTAAAAGGTCAATATGATAAAGATGGAGTTGGCTCCTTAAAAAGATGTCTGGGAGACCCTTCAGCAGCTTTTAACATCCTGCGAAAACAAGCAGTTTTGCTACTGCAGATAAGTATTCGCACACACCCTCCTCTGGAATATCAAGGGACTCAGAATTCATTCATTTCAGGATTTCATGTGAGAAACTTCCTGGATGAATTTTCAAAGGAAACAGAAATCTGCCAGAGACTTGTTAATATGCAGGCCTTTTGAGCACATCACTCAGCACATCCCATGGGAGCAGTCTGGTAGCCTGGGAATTGGCATAAGTTGAGTTAAATGAGGCCAAAGTACTGTTACTTTAACTCAACACAATTTAATTCCTTACACTCTTCTTGCTGCTGCTCTTCTCTCCCAAAAATCACTTCCAGTGCAAAAGATGGAGAAAAAGAGAGAATTTTTCTAGATTCCTCCAACCTGCGTAGCTGAGGGAGAAGCCATAAACCTGGCTTATATTTAGAGCAGTCATGTCCCTACACACTGACAGCATTTCCATTTTTGTTAAAAATTAAACAAGAGAAAGACATCAGGAGGCTTAAGCCCCATCTAAAGGCTTATTAAGCTTGCGACTTTACTTTGAGCATGCAAGGAGGAACAATTTTCCAGTAGGAAAAAGCTCCATTTATAGAACAGAATCATAGAAACATAAAATGGTTTGGGTTAGAAGGGACCTTAAAGATCATCAAGTTCCAAGCACCTTCCCACTAGACTGGGTTGCTCAAAGCCCAGTCCAGCCCAACCTAACTCAAGAAGAATTCCTCCCCACTCACAGGGTACCAGGTTTCAAGACATCACTGCTTTAGTGCCATCTGGTACTCCTGCCTCTGTCAGCATCTCCAGAAAATGGGAAATTATGAGTGTGCATGATCTATCTCATCAGAGCTGACCAAAGGGTCTGCACAGGAAGAACCCACACCTCTGCTATCCAGAGCAAACCACAGCTTTTACCTAAGACTATCTCAGTCTTCTCACTATGACATCTAAGGAGATCATAGAATCATAGAACAGAATTAGATAAGGGGGCTGCAGGTGATGAAACCACACCAGAGGATTCACATGAGCTCAGGTTCACCAGCAGGCTTAGCAAAGACCTGATGACAAAAGATACTCGCTTACTCTCAGGGGGTTCTCATTGAGGTAGGGGGGCTCTCCTTCGATCATCTCGATGGCCATTATCCCTAGAGACCAGATGTCCACTTTGGGCCCATATGCCTTCCGCGTCACCACTTCAGGTGCCATCCAGTACGGGGTCCCCACCATGGTGCTGCGTTTGCTCTGCTCAGGAGTGATCTGGGCACAGAAGCCAAAGTCAGCTGAAAAATTAAAATGGGGTAGAGGGGAAACAAACAGACAGGGAAATCAGCAAGTTTCTCCAAAAACAACCTTACTGAGATACCAGAGCTGCAGGACACTTTACCTTGTTGCAACTGTCTGGAGTGTTGCTGCTACAACTGTAAAAGGGGGGGTGGTTTTGTGGCTAATACAGAGCTCAGGGGTTTGAGCTAAGTTTCTAAACCTGACTCTCTGAGGCCATGAGCATTACAGAGCTGCTGACTTCTCTGTGTGAAAGATGGGGATCAGTAAATAACTATACAAATGTTCAGACACTCAACTGTGTGGCAGCATTATGCAGCTGTAATACCCTATGTAATATACGGTCTAAACGCCATCCCTGGGTATGTGATAATAGAATTTAATGCACAGTCTGATCTAGATACACTTCCCAACCCACACACTGTATTGTCCAGTAATATTTTCAGTCCAAGTGATATTACTTCGCCGATAGATGTCTCAGCCCTCAAATAGCATTTGCTTTACAGAGCAAAGAGTGTTTAGAATAAATTTTAAAATAAAAATTTAAAGCAAAGAGTATTCAGAATAAATTTGTATTGATTATGTTCTTGGAAAAAAGATAAGGATGGAGAGCCGTCACACAAAGATTGCTGGGTCCTATGTCTTCTTTGTATTTGACTTACCAAAAGAAAACTCATTCTGTTCTTGTGAGCCCAGCAGAATCAACACTGCAAGAAGCAGCGTCCAACCTGCCCCCCTATGGCATCATAGGTCTAATTTTAGGCTGAATGATGAAAATTAAACTGATTCCTAGCTGAGTTTTCATCAAGAGTAAATACCAGAAAAGGACATATGGTTCATAAACAGGGCAATTTTCCAGCAGAGCCAATAAGCAGCTCAGATTGAGAAGGTTACTGTATCATATCCACAGGGACTTCTCTAACTTCAATCTGCAGCCTGGTACCTGCATACTGTGCTTAAACAAGTTATTCCATGAGAACAGAGCACTTTGTCCCCCATCAACTATTCACTGCTAACACTCCAGAGACCTGAGTGCACCAAAGTGCAGCTTTAGTCTAAAGGCAATTATGTGCAAAAAACCCCCACCTTCTTACTCAGCATATCTGCACTGTGTGAATTTTGAGTCATATCTGCTGCCACTGCTGCCAAAAATAGATTTATTCATGCCTGTTGGGTACTAGCCAACAGAACTGCGAGGAAGAGAAAAGGAGCACAATTCTCTTAAAGCTATAGGTGGAAGATAATAATTCACTGGTTTTCCAGACTTATCTTCATATGGACAGTCACAAGAACAACAGCTACTTTAGCACCCAGGGGCAGAACAGTCTCAAGGTCTTCATTGCTTGTGATATAACAAGGAGGAAACAACATTTGGAGTCCAGTCTGGGTTGGCATTGTAAGATTAAATGATTTCTAGTTACATGGTTTTCAATTCTCCCTCCACTTCCCCTGCTCCCCAGGTACCTGCAGTATATTCCAGACTGAAAAGATTGTTCACAAATAAAGCCTTCTGGCACTACACCTTTCAACCCAGCTCTCTAGACTGGAGCAGCATTAAAATACTGTTATTTTAGTTCACATAAACAGATGGCCTGCCCAAAGCTACACAAAACCCAAGCCTCACTTGAAGTCTGGTATCAGTTCACATGGATTCATGCTTGCCAATCTACATTAAAAATAATGCCACAGAAGTATCTACAGGAGCATTTCTACAGCCTGTTCATTACCACTTCAACACTCATGTCCCTAAAATGGCTGGCCCAGAGCAGGTAACTGGCCTGGACTGGTAACTCAAGTCATCACCAGCAATCTTTCCCACATACTTAGTTTGACAGAGCCATCCATTCCCAGCAGGATGTTGTCACTCTTGATGTCTCTGTGAATAACTTGGTTTGAATGGAGGAATTCCAGAGCTTGGAGACACTGGGGAAAAAAATAAAAATAATTGAGATATTCTTACTGTGCATGAAATTATTCACCAGTCACAATTAGCCAACTAAAAACCTCAAACAACATGCATTTTCAGTCGTAAGGGTGCAGTGTCTTAAGAGCTTTTCATATATTCAGTACATGCAGGGATACAGAAAGATATCCCACTGGGATCAGCAGGTCCTACAAGGACAAGTTAGTCCTAAAAGATCTGAAGAACGGATGTAACCAAGAGGATTCCAATCCTGTTTCCCACTCTAGTCCTCCATCTACGGTGAAACATCAGGCTTGCATTAGAATTGTACACTGCAACCTTGCAGGTGAAATCCATCCTCTAAAAGAATGACTGTTGCATTATAGAAGCTGGACACAGCTATTCCCCTGGAATCAGAGACAGATCATGGAAAGCCTGTGTCCCATTCCCAACCACAGCTCCCTCCAAGCGTGACTCCTGCTTTACCTCCCGGCACACTGCTGCGATTTGTCCCTCATCCATGCAGGTCTCTGTCACGACATCTGTTAGTGAGCCTCCTGCCAAGTACTCCATGACCACCCAGAGCTCTTCTCCTACAAGGTAACTGAAGAACCAAAACCAGATTTTAAATCAGCAGGTATGAGCAAATCACGATTTTCCTGGCCAGAATGCCCAGGGTTTTAAAGCTGTCTTACAAGTGCAGAGAAACCAGGAGTATTTAACCATACTAGGGAACCACGTATTTGTGGTACATGGGAGCATCCAATCACAACCTGAATGACCGGAGAGAAGGATGAGTGCAGATGCTGAGAAGAGATGTAATTGGAGAACTGGCTACAAGTTTCTTGTCTGTAAAAGCAAGGCTGATTTTTTCTGCCACAGAAAGAATGCAGACTAAGATGGAGATCCAACCTTACAACTCCTGCTGCTGCTGGGAGAGAAAGGGAAGAGCTACTAGTCAAGGATGGGATCCAAGCATGCAGCCCAGACATTTGGCACACAGCATGGCTTCTGAGGGCCCTTGCACTGGAAGAGGTGGCTGGGGGCTGCTTCATTAATCCTGGCATCCTGTTGTCCTAAGGAACTGCCTGCTTTGCCCAGGCCCAGAGACAATCCCAGGTGACACAAAAGGATGCCTGCTCACAAACAACTATGAAAGAACATTAGCATTATTTAAGCATTATGCATTTGAAAACCACCTCAATCTTTATAATGCTACCAAAGTAGTTTCTGATTTTGTCTGAAAATTTCAGAACAAAAGAACACCTTACTGGATGACACAACAATTCTAAAGACAAAAGGCCGAAACCCAAGCCACTAGCCATTTCTGCCTTTTTAGGCTCATCTGGAAGAAGATCAACACAAATTTCCATGACAGATACATCAGGATGACACATTCCTGAAGGAAGGAATCATCAGTTTGAAAACTGACCTCAGCCTATTCTCTCATTTTTTCAAGTGAGTGAACAGATTGAGTCAAGAAAGAGGGCAGAGAATCTAATTAAAAGCTTTGGCCGGCATTAGAGTTCATAATAAATTTGCTTTGCTCTAAAATACTGATCCTACTGAAGAGTGAATTTGCTAGGAGCCAAATGCAAAAACCTGGATAGGTTCTAGAGAACAATAAGGTAGAAAGCAGCAGTGAAGGAGAAATAAGTTAAGGCCAACATAACATGGAAAGTAGACAGAGATGAGTGAGACACCATAGGTGTGGGCAAGCAGTGGGCTTGACCCCCAAAGGACACCTTGACAACACCTAAGCTGATGAAAAAAATCCTCCCAAATAATTGTGGTCTGAGCTACACCTAGATGACAACACTGTTACAGTTATGAAGAGCTTTTAATATCAGAGTCAAAGAGGCTATCTTCATTTGGTGTTGTTGAAGACTATGTAGGGGAGGTGCAGTCTGGAGTTTCTTTCAGGATTCAATGCCCAAGGGCACAGAGTTATGCTCCCAAAGCAGAGAGGTCTTCAACTCCACTATGGAACAGAAGCTAATGCACTGGCATTCTTTTTCCTGGAGTTACAGACCCCCAGCAAAAGCAGCACCACCTGTACAGCAGCCCCTCCAAGTGAGAGAGGAGCAGCAGAACTGCTTTCAGAATCACTCCTGCAAACTCTGTGGGTCATTTACATTCTGTTGGGCTCTGAAAGCCACTCCATTCACACCCCTGCCCCTAAGCTATTGCTACTTCTTCATCACTTCTGCCAAACCAGGCTCTCTCCAGATCTCTCTCCAGCACCCTCTCCACAAATCAGCCACCCTGGACATCACAATACTTCCCTCCATCACTAACAGCACCCTCCACAGCCCAAATCCACTTGATTGTAAGGGGGCAGAATGGGCTGCACCATTCCTGCATGACAATCTGAGGTTCCACACGCTGGGAGCAAGCTGGTATGTCTCTGCAGCCAAAAGGGATGGAGTGAGCCAAGAACTACACTGTGAACCAAAGCTGTGTCATGAGTAGCCACAGGCATGTGCCAACACCCTGGCAACTCAATAATTGATAGATTTGACATAATAAACAGGGAGGTGGAATCAACAGTGGCTCCCTGATGGTTACCACCAAAAAATGTCATTTCAAGGGACTGGGTGGCACTGTCTCATGGATCTTTCCACTCTCGCCAATTTTAGTCACTGAGCTGCCCACTGTAGTCATGACTCAAACCCACTCTCTCAGCAGTTCTGGAGACATCACCAGGAAGTCTGTACACCTACATGCTGCTCTGCATGTGACGTCAGGCATAGCATGGTGTCACACCTTGTCATTCACAGTCACCTTTCAAAACAAGGCTGGCAGTAAAAAAAAGCCAATTAAAGTCTTTGGTGAAGAAGGAGCCAGTCTACAGCTTTCTTTTCATGCATCTGCAAGAGCAGCTAATGTCTGATCCTGTAAAGTATTCCACTTAGATACCTTAGGAAGTTGTCCACCAAGCTCTTCCTGTCACAAATACACACCAGTCAGTCACAGTCCTTTTTTATTGATGAAGTTTATGAAATAAGGTTTTGCCCAGAAGCACAAGTTCATTCATTTCAGATTTTTGCACCAGTAACATGCCTCCAACATGCAAACATCAAGGTAGACTGGAAAGAAACCAGTGTTTTCTTGTAGCATGACTGTCCTATATCTTCAGCTTTATTCACTGAGCATCCATTCCTAGTTCATTTTTGGGTTAGAATGAGGGTAACTGTGGCTACCACTTATTTATGGGGTTTATTAAGTTAAGGAGAGCTCTTCAGAAAGAAACCAAAGGGCAAGAATTTGCTTTCCCCAACACTGGGCATCTGATGCCTGTGTTTAGATGCCTAAGTTTAGAAGCAAGGCTCTGAGGGCCTCTTTCACACAGTAGAAAGAAACTGGCACCTCCAGCAGGTAATTCAGCACAAGTGGCTGCTTGTCTGCTTAGAAGACTAGTGTAACTGTCTTCAGAGCCAGATGAGTCTAAATTCAGATCCCAAGTACAGCTGAATTAGGCCATGGCACTATGTTAAATGTCTCAAACCACCTTTGTGCAACACTGGCCACTTACACAGCAGTGGAAAAGCTGTCAACCACAAGCAAGGAAGGCTTGCAGGTAAGAGAGGACAAAGCACAGGAAATCCTTGCATAAGGGCAGGAGCTGAGGCAAAGAGAAGTGAGTAAGCTGGTTTATGCCAATGACTATCTTGCAGCTCCCACTGTAGCAGAACCACAAAACAGAAACTGGGTTCCAGTGGTAAGAACATCCTTCCTCATACTTCCTTCAGCAACAGCAGTAGGCAGAAGCCACAAGTGGTGTCCAAATATCAGCCTAATTCAGAAGGGACACAGCTCACCAGCAACAGGATCTGGCAGTTGAAAAGCTCAGATAGCATGATAGGTGCAAGAATCCCCAAGTTCATCCCAGTTGCTGTTCTGTCCATGTGCAGCACTCAAACAAAAGCTAATCTCTCTGAAAAAGATTAGTGAAAGTGGAGGACAAAAGCAGCAGATTTTGTTGCTGGAAGTTTGAACAAAACAGTAGGATGTGCAGCTATCCTGCAGCTGGGAAGCACCGGCTAGACAAGGCAAGTTCATGTACACAGCAAGGCTCTCTCTAATGGAAAGAGCCTGTCTCTCAGTTTCATCAAAACAAAGCCTCTAATCAGCTAGGAGAAAATAACAGTTTCAGCCTAGATGCAATTCTTAACTCTCCTTTACCACTTGTTTCATTTTACACTGGTAATATACTTCTGTTCTTTTTAAGAAAAGGGCATTTGTCCAGCATCACTTCCCTGCACACACATCTCTTTCACGAAATTTCAGGATCAGACTCTGTCACTTCAACAAAGTAGTTCTTTACTATGCATTAGACACATAGCACCATGACAATTCAGCAATAAACTTGATGTTGCAGTTTATAAAAAGTACTTTTTTTTTGGCTAAGACATTAAAAGCCTGCTAAAGAAACCTATTAAAGAAACAGCTGATTAGATTTTGATATACACGCAGAGCAAACAAGTGTGCAAATACTTTTTCAGAGTATTTCCAAGAGATTCTAGGTCGCATCCCTCCATTGCATCTTCAAAAAACCCTGAGCTGCCAAGATTGAAGCCTGCAGTTCACCCTATCTAGGCACTTTTTACTCTACAACAAGCCAAACCCGCAGTTCATCAGAACTGCTACATTCAGATGCTGAGTGTACCAGACTGAAAATCTTACTGCAGCTAGAATAGGATTAGCTGGATCTTTAACAGGTGAATGACACAGACTTGACACGATGCACCACTGTTATGTTCACAGTGAATTCAGCCACCACGCAATGCCTGTGCCTGTTGGGTTTTCTGTATCATGGAATCATAGAATGGTTTGAGTTCAAAGGGACCTTAAAGATCACCTTGTTCCAACACCCCTGCCATGGGCAGGGACACCTGCTAGACCAGGCTGCTCTAAGCCCCATCCAACCTGGCCTTGAACACTTCCAGGAATGGGGCAGCCACAGCTTTTCTGGGCAAGCTGTTCCAGTGCCTCACTACCCTTAGCATAAGGAACTGCTTCCTAATCTAAATCTACCCTCTTTTAGTTTAAAACTGTTACCTCTTTTCCTATCACTGTCTGCTTGCATAAAAAGTCATTCTCCCTTTTTTTTCAAAGCCCCCTTTAAGTATGGAAGGCTGCACTGAGGTCTCCCAAGACCTCATGTTATGTGTCAGATGTCATTCACCCTCACTGCTGTTATGCTACTGTGCAAAAACCTCAATGGATAGTCACAGGGACAAGCCTACCGCTCTGCTCCTCTGACAGCAGAATGTCAGCACTCCTCAGTGCAAGATGCAAGAAGAAGAAAACAAATACAAATAATATGGTTCAAACTATTTCTGTTTCTCCTCTAGTAGCAGGAAGGAATCAGCTTACTGTGTCAAATTTGGCAAGGGAGAGAGCTGGAAAATGGAGCCCTGACAGGATGCTGTTAGTGCCTTGCTGCTAGCATCTCTAAAGAGAGTCTAGACACCCTACTAATTCAGATTCCTGTTTCTCCTAGTTATGGAGAGACCACCAAGCCACCCAAATCCCTACAAAACCACACGTGTGCATTAAACAATTTAAGGTTGTCCTATACCTTGCATTAAGCTGAGCCAGGAACACTTAGGACACTGAGAAGAAAGTGTTTTCCAGAGTCCCTTTGTGAACCTTTCAAATGCTGACATACCTGTCCAAGTAGTTGACAATGTTGGAGTTTTTGTTTTCCCTCATCACAAGGATTTCATTAATAATCAGTTCTTTCTTGGGCTGCTGCTGCAAATTCATCTGTTTAATTGCAACCTGCAGTGAAGAAGACAAAATAAATAATTACAGGAAACTTCCAGAAACCTGTCAGTAGCAGTCAATTTAGTCACACATTCAGGTGAAGGAGGAAAACATTTTTTCATCATGGAATACTCAGCTATTTAGTAACTCTGCAAGTTCCTGAAGCCAGTCCATTTACACACATGCTGGATGATACCTAATGCCAAAAAGGGCAAGGGAAGTTACCATTTTCATACTGGACCTTCATGTTACAGTTGGATAGTCATCTCCATCTACAGCTTCTTGGTAACAAGGAAAGAGATTCCCAAACTGGTATGTCAAAAACTTTTTATTTCTTAAAGGATTCTTATTACTTTGAATTGGATGTTTCTGGATTTATATTTTTTTGTGTGTTTTTTTTCTCCTGCTCCCCTGCAAATTTCTGCTTCAGTCATAACTGAAGGACAATAGGGATGGATTTGTCAGTTGTACTGGCTTTCTGCCTGCTTCAGGATACCTGCTCTGCATGGATATATGCAGAGAGCAGGAAGATTACAACATGTATTCAACTCCTGTATTCAAGTTTCCACACTACCAGTACCTCACGAGGGCACCTGGCCCTCAGACAAGCCTTCAAATCAGTAAGCCTACTCAGCACAGCTGGAGGCAGAAATACTTCATAGATATATGAACTCAACTGTCTTTGGTACAATATCCAGGCAAAGGGAAGGAAATGCAGTTATGCCTTTACAAAGCTGCTCCTTGCAGAGAAAGAGGCCTCGTTGAATGGATGGCAGCCAATAACTCCAGTACCTCACAAAAAGCAAGGATTAAAAGAAACAAGCCACAGAGTGCCAATATAGACGGATACAATTAGCATTTTGATAATGTAGCAGGGGGGACTATAGAAAAATCCCAACACATGAAAAGGCAAGAGCAGACAGACACCATGCTGGTTTTCCACAGCATTCAGGAGGGCTGCCAAACAGTAGTTAAAGAAGACAAAAACAAAACCCCCATGCTGCTCTTTGTGTACGACCAGAAAGGAGAATGAAAGATGAAGAAGAGAGGGAAGGCATTTTATGCAGATAAAGAAATCCCAGTCCAATACTAAGGGAGCTCTGGAGCGGCTCTTGTACTTCCTCACTCCTGCTCAGGGGTAGGCACACAGTCCAGGTGCGTAAGAGGGCATTTTCAGTATCTGTCACATGCATCATGATACAAAATAACCAGCTGGTGTTATACTACATAGGCATCATCAGTGCAAATCTTCAGTATTCTTTTACCCTGGAAGCTGCCCAAGGCTCCTTCATAGTGCAAAATAAAGGCGTTTCCTTCCAGCGTTTCCAAAATCTGTGCCATTCTATGAGCTCCCGAGTTCAGTGCACTTCACAGAAAGGAACAGGTTAACAGCATGGAGAGGTTACAGCAATCCCAAATGCAGATTTAAAAATCCAGAGCCTGATTAAAGTAGTGTAATGGGAATGATTTAAAAGTCTGTTGTAACATGAGAGTTCAGATTTTCATGAGAGTCACCAAAGGGGTCCAGAAAGAAAGCAGAAAACCATCAAAGGAGTTCCTCCTATAAAATTTGTCATTGTTTCAAAATAAATACATCATCCCTTCCTCAGAGGCTGCAATTAGACTGTATTGATTCTTCAGGAATTGAAAAAGGGAGCAAAGGAGTTTCAGCAAAAAGTATATTTATGAAATTTACTGGTGGATAACTCTGACACTGTACAAATGCAAAGTAGACAGGCACTGTTGCAGACTTCCATAAATATATTAGAAATAATCCATACACTTACATCTTTTAAAAAATCCTGTATCTAGCAATAAAGGTTTCCACAGATGTTGCATACCCATCACTACTAGTTTATTATGCAGGCAATAAGCATTTCAATATTTGTGAGGGGTAAAAAAGAGACTTGACATTCCTTGTCTCACAATTCAGGGGCAGAAAAAAAGTGGGCAAGGGGTGGGAGAAGAACTATTTCTATGCAAGTCAACTATTGTAAGTGTAGGAAGCAAAAGAGCAGAGGACATATAGAAGAGTTTATATGGAGACAGGCAGAAATCTTGGGGATGAAAAGAGAAACTTCTACTGAAGAACGACCCAGTCCAAACATTTGTTTCTGGCTTTTGCGATCACAGAAAGAATCTTTATAAATATGAAATGACTCAGGAATCAAAACTTGGGAAGTCATTTTTTCCCAGTTCTCTTCTCAGAGCACTCAACCATGTCTCATTAGTAAGTAAATAAAGACCTCATTAAAAAGGAAGAGGACATGAATCCCTGAAAGACGGTCTTTATTTTGTACCATCAACTTTTATGACACAGTCCAAAATCCACTGCTGTGGTATTCTGGCAGCACTTACCTCCTGTCCTGTAGCTACATCTATTGCCGTGTAAACTGTACCTGAGGCTCTAAACGAAACAGAGAAAGGAAAAAAAACACTTATTAGTGCCTCAGTGAGAGCTTAACACATGTCCCTTCCTACTTATCTCTCTTAAGTGCTCTCATTCCTATTCCTTTACATGCAATAATTCCAGTGGTAAACGTCATCTGAAATATTTCTGAGACAAGACTGCTGCTGGTGCAGAAACCAGGGAATTTATGGGGAATAAAGCTCCTAATAAGGGACACTGTGGTCATCCAAACCCTTGCTAGTAAACCAGCAACTTAGCACACCTTGTAGGACTATGAGTTTATTCCACTTTAAGCAGCACGACTGTACTACCCTGGCTTCCAGCATACCCAACATGATAACAGAGCATACAGGATCAGCTGAAGAAAACACATGTAGTGTTTGTAGTGAGGGAAATGGGAGTCTGAGCCTCAGTGCATGGAACTGACAGAAGATCTCAGTGATTTGCACTGATTTGCCTCACTCCTCTCTCCTACAACCCCTACTTTCCCCCTACCCTGCTTAGAGGGGCACAACATGTGCCTTGACGAGTGCTGATTCAGAAGCAAATCTGTAATGTGAAGACTGTCTTGCAGTCCCTTCTTTGTTTGTAGTTGTATTTATCAACCCGATATCTAATGATGCATTTTCTTATATTAAAACACAATCACACAAATCCCAGTCCGTGAGACTTTGCCAGGAAAGGAAGAAGAGCTGGGGGGGGGATGTGGAACTCAGCAAAACAACCAAAAAAGAAAAAAACAAATAAACAGCCAAACTAAATAAACTTTGCAAAGTATCACCACCAGTTTTCCCAGCAAACTAACTTAGCCTAGTTTCAGTGTTTCCTTCTTAGCATAAGGAAAAGAAAGGTATAGGACAGAGAAGGAGTGTATACTAACCCTTGTCCAATCTTCTCAAAATTCGTGTACTTCTTTTTTGGATCGCCCACACTCACGATACTTCCTACCAAAAGAAAAAAACAAACCAAAACCAACCAAGTGGATTTTCTTCAAATACTTTTTTGTTCAATATAAGAACCAATGTAAGAGCAGTTCCATGGCCACAGCAGGCTCTGCTTCATGAACTACTCATCAGAAGCCCAGAGGCACGCAGACACCAAGGAAGTCCTCAGTTATTTACGCACATTCCAGCTGCAGCATTCCCCTCTAGGAACTTCCCTTCAGAAATGGTGGGACACAGACATTAAGAACATTTAATCTTCAGTAGTGTCTGCACACTGCCAGGCACAGGATGGGGACACACAGCCCTCACACACGGAAATACAATTATTTGCTGGAAACTTGCAACTTTAAGCCACCCCCAGCTTCAACACAGTGGATGATCTAAGATGCCCCTGCACTGCAACATCTCTAAATTTGGAGGCCAGGGCCTCAATCATCTTGGAGCCAACAGTCTGTTACAAAACTACCCAAAGATTTCCCTACACCATGACAATTTGTGGCAGAAAAAAGTATTTATGATGTTTCCATACTGGCACAACCATAGCCATTACTGACCCAATTACTGGGTTGCAAGACTCAGGTGGAAAGGTGGAGAGACCCTTCAGAGCCAAACCTCTCTTGGCCTGGCTTGGGCAGTGCCCCACTGCTCTTCTATGAACCAACAGTCAGCGCAGGTTTTAGCAGCAATTACCAGCATCACTCTGGTTTTGGAGAGCAACCTGAGACAATCTCAGTTCATTCTTCCCTAACATGGCTGTTCAGCCAGAAGAAAGTGTATTACCACATCCTTCAAAGGGAAAAGCACTTCGCCTGGTGTTCTGCAGCACCAAGCTGTGAGGGGCTGCAAACTTTAACTGATATTCCTAACTCCCCTACAGCAGGCAGGAAACATACTCTTTTTAGGCTGAAGAAACCAGAGCCAACAACTTCTAGAGCCCAGCTGGGAGCAAGTTTCCTCTCTAGCAGCACCAGGGTGGCTAATAGGATCAGGGGATGCAGAGCTGCGTCTGAGTTGGTGTTTGCAAGTCACTCAAGCTGCTGACATATGGTGCTGCTTTCACAGGGTCTGAGGCTGAGTCTTAACAGATGTATATTGGCAAAGAAACTGCACATGGTCATCAAGCCAAGAAATCCAGTAGCAAGCAGAGAAAGAGCAGACACCACTGGAGAGCAGCCAAACCCAGAAGGTTTAGGGTAGACAGAGGCAGAAGAGGGGAATATGGCCCATGTTTGGGGAGGAGGATGGGAAGAGAAATCTGACTATATAAAACTCACTATACAATTAGAGAAGCAATGCTGTCTGCCCTGAGGACCAGTATTTCTGGGCAAATGTTCATAAACTTTCCCTCAAAGCCTAACACAGGTTGCAAGTTCAGACTGCGAGACAGCAAATGTTTCCCCAAGGCCAGGACAGGGCAGAATGCTGTGGTGACAAGAGGCTGTTTAATGCTCTTAACTGTGAAATGCAGAAATGAAGTTAGGTGAGGATTCATTAATGTTTGCACCAGTGCTGTGTTAATGCAGAGGTGGAGATTTAGCAGATTCCTTTTAACCTTTGCATGTCTTTAGCACATCTTTGGTAAGTGTAAATATATTTTTGTTTTACAATTTTAGTCAGTTTATTCAGGTGTCAAACCAAAACATGAAAAGGTTGCTTGTCTGCACAAGTACAGCTCCATTACCCTCAGTGGAAAAACACGTTTACAGCAAGATTAAAACTTCATCACATATTTCTGACTAGCCCACATGTAGAAGCTGACACCTGGAACAAGCAAGGTGTCAGAAGGTACATCTGCTTCCCAGCAATCCTAAGAGTAGCACTTGCATTTCTCTTCACGACATAAGTGGGTGTATTTGCAGTAGAATAGCACTTTTTTGCTGCTACAGTTGCTGCTTGCCCTACCTGGTCAAAAAAATGGCTTGAATCCTTAACGGTACAAAAATCCTGCTAATTGAGTGAAGTTGCTGCTTTGAAACAATGGGTATGAGTTTGCGTGTGAGCAGCTCCAGTTAACATGCCATCAGTTCAATTTAGGCTTCATTTAGAGGAATGAGGTACTCAAGATACCATTTTAATATTTTAATTTTTTCTTTACTTATACGCTCAGATTAAATTTTCTTTTACTAGCTACTAGACTTTGCTTCCTAAAATATCGACCCTTAGGGGTATACCTTCAAACCAAGGAGACCAGCCTGACCATAGTGGTGCTAACATAATTTATAATAATTTATATAAACTGATAAGCAAGGCATGGATGTAATTATTAGCATTAGTAGTTCTAAAAATTAGACATGCTCTACTCTTAATAAAAACTGGCCCAGGGTGAGGACAGCAATCAACTGCATGAAAGAGCTGGTTCAGCTACTGGATATGTCTCAGTATAACCCAAAACCACTAAGCAACAGAGGAGCACTTGCACCAAAGGCACAAACTGTTAGAGACATGAGGACACAACTGAGAGACTTGATGACATTTTTCTCAGGAAAAAATCCACCAAATTGCGTACCCACACAATGTTAAGGTACTTAAAAATAACCAAGTCACTTTACAGCATGATACTGTGGAAGGCAAATTCAGGGATGCATCAGTTTTCTCTCCATCTTTTGGATACCTTATGTATAACATTGCAAAATAACCATTTGCGCTTATTAACAGAATAACAAGACGTGGAACAATCTCAGACCTCATAGTTAAGTAGATGTTATTTATTCAGAGCTTGTTTTGCAGAGCCTGAGGATCTGTAACTCCCTGGGGACTTTAGTCAGCATCACAGGTGCTCAGCTCACATTTATGCTCCCCTCTTACATCTGCCCCCAATTTTATGTTGCAACTGTGTGCCAATGTCTTCAGCAAGGGATGTTTAAAAGGGAATGTCAAAACACTTCAGCTTATTAAGATTTTGAGAAACCAACACAGCAGGACCTGGAATTTAATTTTTTTTTTTAAGAACAAGGACTTACTTAATTTTTCCAGTATCTCTTCATCTGACATTTTTGGCTTTTTCTTTTGTTTCTCTGTGTTCCTGACCAGCATGTCGGGCGCCGTTGTGCTGTTTTCCGAGGGAGAAGAAATAGGAGAGGTGGCCACATCTCTGGTAGGAGGAGGAAGAGGGTCTATCACAGAGCGGGTGTATATCTAATTTTGTTGAGAAAAACATACAAGTCAAATGAAGATTTAAACACTTCTATTCATCTTGTTGCAGTCAGGGATGCATTTCTATAGCTATTTTGTTAGCAACTAATGTCACTAGTCAAGGACTTTTCTCCCCAACAACTAGGCAGGTGATACTTCAAAGGCATTCTGCCAGAAGGAATGGCTCCCACTGCCTCCCTCCTGCTCCCAAGAAGGGCTCAGCACCATGCCATGCAGCATGGGTGAAGAGTCACAGTACAGACCCAACTGCAGCAGTAGGGGCTGAAGGAAGTATTTCTGCTCACAGATTTTGTGTGTTCAGGTCGTGGAGCTATCACAGGGGGTGGAGCTGCATCATCTTCATCATCTTCATCTTCAGACACTGAGGGCACTGCAGGAGTCTCAGAGACAGCCTTCACATTCTGCATGTGGTTACACAAATAGCAAAAATAGAAACAAAATCACCAACACTGGATTAAGCTCACAAGAGAGATTCCACTTAAGCAAGTGCAGAAAAATAATAATCAGAACAGGCTGTCAAGTTACAACTATCTGAAAAATTCAATGCCCAAAGTTCCTAAGCCTTTGTGGGGAATGGATGTGCAGTCCAGCACTGCCTGACACAAAGCCTCTTCCCAAGGACCTGAGACCCACTTGGGCTCTCTCGCTGCCTTCCCAACACCACACAGCAGACCCAGCAATTCTGGAGACAACTCTGGGTTTAAAAGTATCTGTCCCTGTTTATATTTACTCTTTTGTTTTTCCACTTGCTTCAAACCCTGGCCATGCAGTATGGAGATTTCAGTCTTTAAATGCTATAATTTGCATCACAATCCTCATGTTTTCTCTAAAATTTTGGAAGTTAAGCTAACATCACCTTGTGACTGAAAACTAAGTAATGAGAGATTTTGGAAGCAGAATCTGGCAAAATCTTTTCAAATCTCTTTTAAAATTACTTTCTAACATAAAATTTTGTGGAAAAATAGGAACGATTAATTTTTTAAAGAAGTTTTACAGTGGTTGAAAAGTTATCTGGAATTTTTTGCAATACCATGATTAGAAACAAGTCACTTTTAACCTTATAAATGTTAAATTGGATTTGAAGTTCATGGCATCCTTTACACTATAAACATTTCAGAATATACTTGGTGAGGTTCTCAACCCAGTAGACCAGTTCTGTTCGTGCATTATCATTTACCCTAAGAGTGGCAGGGGAAAAAGTGTTAAAATAAAGTTCTCAGAAAAAGGGGAAAGCAATTCAGTATTTCACCAAGCCTAAAATACTTGAAGACACCATCATCCTGATAAATAATTGCCAAAGTACACTTGATGTAACACAAAAGCTTAGCTTGTTAAAAGCAAGAAGAAAAATACTTAAGTACTTCGAATTTCCTGAATATCCCCAAAATTGAAGGTTATCCAATGTGTCCCAAATCCATTAGGCTATACCATCTCAGTAGACTGGTGACTATTGCTTTTTTCAGGATTTACTTTAAAATCCAACTGTCTTAGATATTCAAACTCCTGAGGATTGACATACAATGACATGTAATAATGAGTAACAGCAGAAGCATTTTCCTTTTCTTTTTGCAGAGAGTCCTAAATGATCAGATCTAAATGTGCTGCCTCCAGAAGGGAGCAAAACAAGCCAATTCCAGATAATGGCATGACCATGAGAAAACAAGAGATGAGGCAATTGTGGGTTTTTAGGAACCGTCTTAAACTGAAAGTTTTGCTTCTTCCATCTCATAGGCACATACAGAAACCTATAATGTCTTCTAACAAAGCAAATAGGAGTGGTGCCTGCCCTGGTAAGGACTGAGTAAAGGTCAAGCAGAGAGGAAGAGAACCTTTCATTTCCTGTTCAGCTAGAGATTAGTCTGGTTAATCAACATTAGTTGTGGTCAATCAGACTTTGCAGTTAGTAAATACACTTTGTTATATCACAGGTGTTTACAGAGACATACAAAACCTGACAGCAGAGTGGTTATCAAATTCTAGGTATAGAAACAGATCAACTTCTATGAAAACAGAACTATTTCTATTAATTAATTTCCATTCATGAATGCACTATTCACTAAAAAACCACACTTCTGTCTACTTTATTCTCCACCAGCTGGAAAAAAGTGAAAGGAGCATGCCTGTTTTTTAAAACAAGTATCCACTGTACAAATATATATAGTTCAGATTTTAAAGCACTAAGCAGACTACGAGTTTGCATGTAGTTAACTAGTTTTTACAAGTTTTTTAATCTCCAAACTCATGACAGAATGTGAATATAAGGCTTACCAATGTGTTTGATGAATTGTAATCCTCTGCTGATTTATCTGAAAGAGACAGATGGTAATGCTGTTATAAATGAGTCATAAACACAGCAGCAGTGGGGAGAGGAGAAAGGGACAAGCTCCCTTTGGAAAGGGCAGGAAAAAAGGCTGCTTCCAAACTTAGGCATTACCTCCAGCTGCCCAGAACAAGATGATCCTTGGCAGATACAGGAATAGAGGGTAAATAAATGCAGATAAATGCAAGGGTCCCAAATCCCTGCTGCCAGAGGGTGGAATTGTCCAGAGCAGTACATGAATGAATCCTGCCCTCCATCCTGATACACAAAATACTATCAATGGGCCAAGTCACCAGCAGAGGCACTGCAGCTAGCTCAGGACCAGCAAGGTGTTCACTCTCAGCCACTTAAACTTCCTGGAATAGCAGAGAGGACCACACAAGTCAACTGGTGGGCTTCTCATTTGACTATCCAGGCACACATGGGGAAGATTTGTGCTTTTATCCCTGCTTGGAGCCTTCCTAATCAATATCAGTTCTGGTGATGTGGTTCTATTCCCTTGAAAGAACCAAAGTAGGGGTTAGTATTTAGAAAGGGAAGCAGTTGCAGTTGAAAAGGAGTGGTGGTTGCAGATGTCCTTCAGAGGGCAGGCAATCCATACAAACAGGAACAAAACCTTGGCAGCTTTAATTTTTAGGAGGAATCCAGCCAGCAGTTATCAAGCACCCGGGCACCTGAGCCATATTCCTCAATCATGGCACATGGAAGTAGAGAGACTGTCACCCCAAGAATGCACGAAGAAACATCCACACCCACCCTGCAAACTGAAACTGGTGCAAAATTTAGCTGCCTGTTTACTCCAGGGATTTTCATGACTGGGAACCCAATACCAACAGTCTGGGATCTGCTTTCCAGATGCTGGCTGCAAGCATCAGAAAAAGTACGTGTTTTGGGAATTTAGCCAGTTGATTGATCTCCTCTTTTGCAGCTATGCTGGGCATCAGGATTAACAGAACACCATTTTAAAAGAAGGGTGCTTGAGTAGCCAGAGAATCTCATTCACATGTTCCTTGAAAATCCCACATGGAGAGTTGGACTAAGCAGCCACATGAGACCATCACCATGTACCTGTGAAACTCATGTACTTCTGGCTGTTGGAGATCTTCTTGGAGTTGTAAAACTCCAACACATCCAGCACTGCTTGGGGGTTCTTCTTCTGCTCTGACTTGGTGATGTTGGAAGTCTGCAGTAAACGTGCCCATTGCTCCGGCATTCCCTGGGGAGAGATGCACCTCCTTAGCTCACAGCTGGCCTAATGTGGTTCAGAGAACACATGCCCATGCTACAGTTCTGCCCCAGGGTTACACAGAGTTGTGAGGGAAACAGGGAGAAAAAAGGAGAGTAGAGCAAAGAAAGAGGTGGCCCTTCTAGCCACTGTCTGTGTTACAAGTCACACGTTCCTTACATATGAACATGTAAAGACCACTCTGCTCATGGGGTTCTGGGTGAGTCCCAGGTCCTTTGAAGACCAAACCACAAAACTCAAATGCTGCAGAATTCAAGAAGAGCCTCAAGAAAAAAATAAAACTAAACTCAAGTCCTTTATTCACAGGTATACCCATATTTACATGTACCCAAGAAAGACTACAGAAGTAACATGCACTGCATAGCCTCCAGCACAATCAACATGCAACAGTCATTTTCGTCTTCTGGCAGCACTGGAGTTCTTTGGTAACAGCAGTTTGGTGCCCTTTGTACAAGTAAATTTAGGCCTACTTGGCTAAACCCGTAACACTGAGCCAGGAAAGCAGAGATGTTTAACTTCACATCTGAAGCTCAGAAGTAAATTACAGGGACATAACTTCAGCCAGAAAATAAATACTGGAGTACAACCAGACTTGTGCCTTTCCATCCTTAGCAAGAATAACAATTCATATGGACAAAGTGGAAAGGGACTAGGATCCTTTAACAATAAAGTTATCCCTGTTTAAAAGGATGGCTGGATACACCACTCAGGTAATGCCTCACAGGGACATGTAGGGTAACCTGGGCAGGTCTAGAGGCTGCCATGCAAAACACAGCTGTACATGTGAGTCAGGGCAGGGGAGCAAAGTCCCTGAAAAAGCAGCACATTACAGACAGATAAAAACACCTTGCTCCCAAACAACTTTTGCTGCTATGAAATACTATCTTATCAATAACAAAACTGTCTTTATAGTATTTTGCATGTCAATAAAAGAACTCCTCAGCACATAAGAGCATCTGACATTTAGCCTTAAGACAGCACATGCATGTCTCCTAGGTAGTTATACACAGCTGTGTCTCCTAAAGTGAAACTCTCAGAGCCCTACCTGGGGAACAGGGACCATACTGTAGACCTGTTTTAGGTCTAGAAGAGGAAGGAGGGGAAGAAAGGGGAAGGGAGGAGAGATATACCATGTTTTGCTGACCACAACAGCCAAAGAAACAGGAAAGGAAAAGTTTGCTGGCAGCCTGGGGATGTGCCAAGTTTGACAGTCTCTCGGCATGAATTAGTGCGTAACCTCTGCAGATGTGTTTCAAAGGAGATGGAACTAGATGATGGTAATAGCTTTCCAAATTACTGTATAAAAGATTAATGGGTCCTGGCTTCTCCCAGCAATAAACTAAAACCACATAGTTCTCTTTTCCTCCAGATTCACTCACTGTGAATTCTCCTGTGACTGCATCAAACCCCACATGAATCGTGTGTTCAAAGTCTGAAGGGAGGGAGATCTCTGGCCGCTCTTTCTCCTTCTTCTTATTGGCTGGAAAAGACAAAAAAACAACAATAAAAAAATCCCTAAATCCATCAGGAATTGAAATCTCCCCAACAGCTTGAATTCACCTACACAGTCTCACCTCACCACACCTTCTGCTAGTCATAGGATTCCGATCTGGAGCAGACAAACAGCAAGTCCAAAAACTTTGTTTCCTCGCTTAAGAGCAGCCACAGTGAGCAGACAACAAAAATAAAAGTCTTGTAACAAAGGACAAGCATAAGAGAAGGAAACTGATATTTTGGGTATGTAGAGTGTCAACTAGCATGTCTAGACTCAACAGCATGAGAGCTATTTACCTAAAATATTCACTTGAACTTACACAGGTCAGAATCAAAGGCTCTACAGTGGCAGTAAGTGGAAGCCAGGCAGTTTTGAACACATTTTTTTTATTTGTTATTTTAAGCAACTTCTTTTTAAGAAGTATTATGTGCTGTTAAATATACACTTGCCTCTCATATAAATCCAGGGACAAAATTAACTACAAATACTGCTTATAAATTGCTTCCTTCATCCCATTTCCTCAAAACAGAGTTCATGAAGAAAACAAAATACAGCACATGTGCTTCTGCTACAAAATCTTACATGAGCAAAATCACTTGTATTTTCCACTCACAAAATGAACCAAATGTGGTTTTAATAACAAGCTTTGAAGACAAGAGCAAGACAGCAGAATCCTGCAGGTGTGGAGCAGAAATCAAAAAAAAAAACAGGAAAGGAAATATATCAAAGCAGATGCACTCTGCAAATTTTAAACTGAGGTCTTCTAACAAGGTTATCATTATTCCTTGGATTAAGTTCATCCATATTCATGATGTATTCAGGACTCCACCTTCCTTTTAACATCTATTGTATTCAAGAAATTGAGATGAGTTCAAGGAAGAACACATTCTACCTGGAATTGCTGCTACTTGCAGTTATAAAATCAGCAGAGCCAGAAGAAGGTGACTAAACCACTTACATTTCCCAGCTGCTACCTTTTTTATCCAAAGCCTAACAGAATTTGTTTCATGACTGACATTCCCCAGTGCTTTTTTGGCAACACGAATGCCAAACCCCAGGTATTTCAGAAGCCTGTAAAGCTCACGCTCAATATAGCAATTCTTTAAGACACTACTGTGGTTAGTGGCATAGAGTAGGTCAGGGCTTGCCCCAAAGGACTGAATCCATTTCTTTCTGTGCCAGCTCTGGCACTGTTCTCTGTATCACTACAGAGTTACAGTTGCACACAGTAATTTTGGAGAAAGGAAAGGATCAGATGCTCCATTTGGGACACAAAGATGGAACAGATTGGTTTTGATCCCTCTTTCAGACAAAGGGGACTGGGGAAGCTGAATCACAGAAGAGCAACAGAGTTGCCAAGGGGAAAAGAGAAGAGAAAGGAGCCATGCTGGAGGAGCCATCACACAGAAGGGAGCTAGAAGGAGACAGAAACATCTGCTGATTAGCAGATGGTGAGCATCTGCAGCACAGAGGCCTGCTGCATGCACTAGCATGGATGGAAAGGAAGAGGAAAAGAGATGCAAGGAGTGCCATCAGAGGCACCATATTCCAGAGGTCTGCCTACAGGATCAGTCCATTCCTCCAAGCCAAAGACTAAAGTGCCATCTCAGCCATGGTTCAGGTAAGGAAGAAGAGGGCATTTCCACCAGCAGCACTCTGCAGGAGTGCTGCACGGGTGATGAACACCCACACACAGTCCAGGGAGACCAACACAGTATATTTGAGCATATATTCCTGAAAAAGCTTAAGGGCCTTAAGTTGTTTTCCAGAAGTCTTGGGTTCATTTCTACATGCAGACATATCTGATAGATCTAAAAGCCTAAGCATATGAAACCATTAATAAAACAATTGTTTTTTAAGGCAGATACTTATATCATAGCAGAAGGTATAGTAAAAAGAACTAAAGAGATAGGCACTCCCAATCTTGCCAATTGCTTAATACTCCTTTAAAGTTGTTGCATTATCCTTGCAACGAGTTAAAAAGACTTGAAGAATCTTGATTTTAAAAAGAGATAAAATAAAGTTATATACCCATTTAAGAAGACCTACCTACCACCACCAAGACTTTATTCCCATAAACCTTACCACCTTCTCATTCAAAACGTCTCATGTTTGATGCTGTTACAAGACCCACCCTTAAAGTCTCCTTATGATGCTCCAACAACTCGAGCTGCAATTAGGAAGCAGGATGTCTCACCATGAAGTGAGCCCATCCTGAAGCACACTGAGATGAGTAACTCCACTGGTAATGCAGAGTAAAGTGGTCCCCATCACCACGGAAAGCTCTCCCAGTTGCTGCAAACTTTCCCCTTGTGGGTAAAGCCTTGCTTCTATGCAAAGCTGTAGCTGGGCTCAGCAAAGCTCAGAGGAGCTAAATATGCCCCATCCAAGCCAGATTCATACCCTCAGCTAGGCACTGATGAGCCTCCTGAGCCCAAGAAACTTTAGATGTTCACAACTCCTGTTGAAAATAACAAGTTACATGACATCTGCATCTGTTAGAAAAGGACCCACACAGTATTAACCCAACAGGCTTTTTAAATACCAGTTTTGGGGTTTAGGCTGGAACACAGGATATCAGGACTATAAATTACATCCTGAAGTTTATAGGCAGAGCATGACACCTCCAGAGCAGTCTGGCAAGAGGCACAGCTCAACAGAAGTGTGCAAAGAGACATGAGGCCCTGGATTTATGCCCCATGTGCCCTTTACACCATGCCTCTGCTCATGCCCAAGAGTAGCACAATGGAAGAGGCACTTTCTAAAGTGCCTTCAGGTAAAACTGCTCTTCTTGACCCAGCAACCCGTAAGAGATGCCTTCAAGATGTCCCAGCTTGTTGACCTCCCCTCTGATCTGGATCAGAAGCTCTCAGCAGGTCTGTCACCTGATTCACAGCAGGACTCCATGTGTTTGAGCTGCACTTTCCCATAAAGCACAACCCCTTTACCATCTTTCCCACACATCCTTCATAAATTCCCTGCTCCAGTACTGCCCCCTGCTCAAAGAGCTACCACTTCTTCAAAGGGATTGGCAGCATCAACTTCAGCAGCTCTCAAGGCTACAGCACAAAAGCCCATAAAAGGCAGCTTTGCCAGCAAAATTAACTGCCAAGCACTTCAGATCTTCACAGGCTCTTTGCAACCCCAGCAGAGGTTAAACACAACTCAATAGCTTCCCTGGATAAAGATCCAAAGGTCATGGATTTGCTCAAAATTACTTTCCTCTAACTGAACAGAAACCAACTTCTCCTTTAGTTTAGCCACACTAACACATAACACCAAAGGTATTTCAGGCACAACCCCAAGAGAGGTGTCTGAATAGCGAAGACTTTCACTACATTTAAGCAGCAGGAGGCACTGGGAATATAGCTGTCATCATGAGATTTGAAGTTTTCATAGGATGAAAATCAACCAATTTGAAGTGAAGGTGACAGTGTTAAAGGTATTCTTTTTCTTGACAGGAATTAGAGGACAGAAGCAACCATTCTCATTCAGGCAGGTGTATCACAACAGAAGGCTCTGCTGGGCTTGGCTAAACAAAAACTTCTAATGTCTTGAAGCATCTGCCATGTTGGCCAATCTTCAGTAAACTCAGGCATCATCAGGTCAGTGGCAGTCTGTCTGCTGGTTTTACCCAAAACATTTATTTTTGCAGTGCTCCTTCACAATCCAGTTCAAACTAGCATTTCAGGTTCCACTTACGAATTTTAGGTGATTCCTTTGATCTCTGAAACAGTTTACCCTAGAGATTTAAAACTCCCACTCCCTTAAGTAAACCAATACAAAAATCCTACAGCTTTTTAAAATTCATATGCATAATAGCAAGTTCTAACCATGATCCAGCAGACTTTTAACACTGAGTTTGTGGATTTCTGGATTGCAGATGATAATGATAATAAAAATGAATGTCACAATATTTTGTAGAAAATTATCCTATATCTTGCTTATTTAAACTAGTGAGATTATCACTTCCATTAGTCCTTTCACTAATAAAAATTATGAGGCAGACTCCCTCTTGAAGCTCAGGAAGTTGAAGATATGTAGGTTTGACTTTAGTTACCCCAGTGCCCAGATATCATTGCAATACAGAAAAAAGCTGATGTTTCAGAAAGAGGAACTCCAAAAAATAGGTCAGATATAAAAAGAAACAGCACATATTAGGGGATGGAGATTTTTTCTTTTCTTACAGTACTTCAAAAGATTCATGAGAGAAAAGTGGGTTTTTTAAAATATCCTGATCTTAAAAATTAGAATTTCATGTACAGTTCACAGCTCCTATCTCTTTTGCCATCTGTTACAGTCCCTTTAACAGGAAAAAATTCCTTCAGTTCACAAGAAATGTGCAATAATTTTCAGTAACAGATTATCCTTAAAAGCAAGTAGACAATGCCTGACCCAAACATCAGAACAGAGCAAGTGGCCATGATGCAAAATATGACACTTCTAGCAGGAGATTGCATGTCACTCTTCTATAACTCAAATTCTTTCCTGTTTAAAACAACAAAACAAGCAAAAGACCTCTCTCTGCTCCCCACCAAAGGAATTGCAAATGCCATCTTTAAGTGGCCAGTTTGTAATCAGCACAAAAATTTACAATTTTCAAGACTATGACAGACAAGTCAAGCTGGGAAGCAGCAGAGCTAGTCTCAGAGTTAGTCCTAGTTTTCAGGAACACTGTTCTCATAATTTAAGTGAAAAGCAAAATAAAAAAAAAATAGAAAGTAGGCCTACAAGTGAGACGGAGAGGGATTTTGACAAGGGCATGTAGTGACAGGACAAAGGGGAATGGCTTCAAAGTGACAGAGGACAGGTTTAGATTAGATATTAGGAAGAAATTCTTTACTGAGAGGGTGGTGAGGCAGTGGAACAGGTTGCCCAGAGAAATTGTGGATGTCCCATCTCTGGAAGTGTTCAAGGACAGGTTGAATGGGGCTTTGAGCAACCTGGTTTAGCAGAAGGCAGTCCCTGCCCATGGCAGGCAGGTTGGAACTAGATGATATTTAGGGTCCCTTCAAACCCATTTCATTCTAGAATGCTATGATTTTATGAAAATAAAGTGAGATGGATTAAATGTGAGAGAATTAATCATTAGAAAACACAAATCTGCAGCCAGCTTCTCATGTACCCCAAAACAACCAAGACAGATATGCAGGAAACAAACACACAACATTTTCTAAAATTAAACCCTCACTAAGCATCAAATGCTTGACTACATTCAAGCAGAGCAACATTCAGATGGAAGGTTTATTAGGAGAGATAAAATACTGTACTTTTATCTCCTGGTAAAATAGATCGGTAAAATCTATCCTTCCTCTTCTTTTCTTCTGGGTTGGGAGGCAAAGGTTTTGAGCCATGGTTTAAAGTCCCAGGATCTTTGCTTCCCGATCCAATCATGGTGCTGGTATTTCTCATTGGAGGAGCAGGTGGTTTGTCTTCTGTTTCAACACCATTGTTAGACATCTTCAGCTGGGGAGGCCGTTACTGGGAACTGGAAGAAGAAAATACATTAGAAGCCTTATTTATTTATTTACTGTAAACTAGAATCACACTGTCCAATCACAAGCAGGTATTTGTAGACTAATGTCATGCAGAATCATAGAGTTGGTAAGGTTGGAAAAGACCTCTATGATCATCGAGTCCAACCATTAATGCAGCACTGCCGAGTTCACCACTAAACCACAGCTCCAAGTGCCACATCCACATGCTTTTTGAACACTTCCAGGAATGGTGATACCAACACAAACTCACTGCCAGCACAACAAATTCTACTCAAGCTCCATTTTTTTTTCTGTTAACAAGACTACATTCAAGCATTTGAAATTTAGATCGCTGAGAAAAGCCTGTTTCAGGTTACAGCCAATTCCCAAGGAAACCATGGAGCAGAAGTGCAGGGTGGGAAGGCAGAGCAGTAAATGTGAGGTAGCAAAGAGCAGGGATACCTGAGAGGAGACAAAAAGTTGCTGAGTTCGTAAGACCTCTTAGATCCATAGCAGCTCCCCTAAAAACTATGTCAAAAGGTCTGCATCAGTCTCCAGCACAGCACGATACAGAGGGATTGAAGTTTACACTCAAAGACTTCTGACACAGCCGCTTGAGCTCCTTTGCTACAAAGCTGTTGAAGGGGTTCAGAGGCAGAGATGTCCCCACATCACCTCAGATGCAGTGCCGTGGCCCTCACTGGCCCAGGCCAGCCCTGGCCTTCTCAAAGTAACAGCACACTTCAGGAGCAACTCAAATTGCCAGAAAGTTTGACAGGATTTTGTTCTGTTGGGAGGGTCAGACAAAACTAGATCCCCAACACACACTTAAATCCATAAGTAAATAATCCCTGCCGTGCAGATTTAAAGACGGAAGCTTGGGAACAGCAATAGATTATTCTGCAACAACTAGCTTGTTCCACCCAAATGAGATCAGCATTACTCCGGACATAGTCTGGCTGCAGCAAGATCCTTCTGGAAACTGGAATTCATCTCCATTAGGCTCTCAAAACTAAGTTGGGAGTTAACTGCAGAAGAAAGCAGGAACAGTTTCTGTATGGGTGGAAAAGCAGTTCAACAGCTTTAGCAATTTCACAAGCAGTAAGGGAAGATATTTCACTCAGGGATAATTAGGGGATGGCAGAAAGTCAGAAGTAGTTTACTCTCCCTGCAAGCGGGAAGTCTAGTTACAAAGCCAAGGTCACTGCTGACTTCCAGGGAGCTGCTTTTCCATAGGATGAACTTAAAGGAACCACATTGAGTCACACTCCAAACAGACCCCACAACCATACCACAGCCCTGTGATCACACAGCACCCAACCAGCCTTCAAAGTCCTCTTCGGTCAAGCTGCTGAGGCTCAGTGTAACTGGCAAGATTCGGACCCAGGCCACGCTGCTCCCACCACTGTGGGGAGCTAAGGAAGGCAAACGCTGCCCCATAGAAGTCACTCAGCAGCAACGTGTCAGACTTTGCTGAAAGCAGAGTTCCCCTAACTGCTGCCTGCCAAGCCATGGCTGGTCTGCAGCTCCACCTTCTCCTCCACTTAGCTGATTCTCAGTTTCTTCACACTCGCTCTTAAACAGGAGGGCTGGCAGTGCTGTACATCCTCTAAGGCTTTGGGCAAGTCTTCACTCACAGGGAACTTCGTAACAGGTTTGACCCCAGCCCTGTTTCCTTCCAACACAGCTGTGCAATGGAATTTTAAATGACAGACTTGCTTTTGGGGCATTGATTTTAATGGTGGGACAGTTCTGGCATTTGGGAGCGGTGGTGGGAAATGAGCTGTGCATTTGTCTGGGCGTGTTTTAGCACATGCCCTGTGCATCCCCCACCACTCATGCTTCAGCTTCATGCCGTTCCCCAGTATAAAACTGAGCAGAACTAAGTGACAGCTGGAGTGCCAGCCATTAAGTGGTTGGTGCAAATGAATACTCTCCCTGTCTATGCAGTGGAAAAAAGTCTAAACTGAAACCCAACTGACAAATTTGGCAGCCACTGCTGCTCACATATCTTGTGCACCATGAAGATACTGGGGTCTCGCTGGCAGGCTTTGCACATCACAGTGTCAGTGGTTGTAACTGAGATGGTACAATTAAACCATTTAAAATTACATAAGCAGCAGCGCCACATAAAAGATGCATTTTTTGCATTGATCTTACTTGACTACGAGAAAGTGAATTGCTGGGAAGGTGCTAGGAATATGCTGCAAGCAGGGAAGCAGAAGGAAAATGAATGTTAGCAGCTCTGTGCCTGCCAAACAGCCCTCCCCAGGAGCAGCACTACATTTGCTGCTCTAACACCCTGGTTTACTCCCACAGGGGTTTGAATAAAGGTGCATCCAAAGATTCTCCCACCAGCCAGACTTCCTGGAGCTGTAGGCATGGCTGGGATAGAGAGTAACTCACTTCTGGGTCCCTCTCCCACTGAACAGAAAGATGAGCAGATGAGAATTGGTGCTTGTTATCTGCCACCAGAGGCACAAGACTAAGCAGGGGACAGAGTAAAGTTTACTTTGTGTTTACAAGGTTTGTGTTGGGGAACAGATGCAACATGAGACTGAAATAGAGCAGTAGGTAGCTCCAGGCTGGAGAAAAAGAAGTGAGGAAGAAAAAACCCACCAGATTACAGGCAGAGGATTGCCCAGTGCTGGGGGAAGGAAAAAGAACATAAGCAAAAAAAACAAAAAGGGACACTAAGAAAAACCTCTGGATGGCAAGCATCCCGCGTCTCAGTTCCAGCAGTGCAAAACCCTAGGCACATCTGCTCTCAGTTTCAATATAAGAGGGTTTTTCAAAATCCCTCAGTCAGAAAGGGTATCACACAAGTGAATTATTGCTTTACTGCAGGGCTAGAAACACTGGCAGTACAAGCTCTTGTTTATCTTCCATTATTCCCTGAATGAGCAAGTAACTGCTGAGAAGTTACAGTCTAACAAACAATATTGTTTCACATCTATTTGATAACTGCAACTTTTGTGTAAGCAAAGCCAACAGTACACCATCTCATTTTGCCTCATCGATCAGGCTCCCAGACCTTTCTCTTCATCAAAGTCTTATGTTTGGAGTTACATGAGTGATTTAGCCTGTTTGGAGATGGGAGATGAGAAAAATCTTTTAACCCACAAAATTGAGAGACTGGTTTCACAGACGTTATCCTCTATAATAGCAGCACTATCCTAGAGGGTTCCCAAAAGCCTTGTGCCACTACATACTTAGTGGGAAATCCAAGAACCTGCTTATGTGAGTCCTCCCACAGTCCATCCCAAATGCAACATCATTATACTTTAAACTTCTATTGACTTCAAAGCATGTGGCTGAAACTCTATCCTAACAGAATTACACCCCTGTCTTGGAGTTGAGAGCCTGGAGTCCAGAGCCATGCCAAGTGGTTACAAAGGTGGCAGTCTCCCTCACTGTGGCCTAGCTGGCTGTGCAAATTCTTGTCTTGCTAAAATAATCTCCTGCCAATTCACATCTAAGTAGGTTTCTAACAACCTCCTCCCATGTAAGGCTGCTCAGATTAGGAGCACCAGGCAATTGCTTCACCAGCGGGCACAACATCAGCACTACACCACTAAAATGAGTCATTCTGCTCAACACAGTCCATCCCAAAAGGAATGCAAAGCATCATTGGACTGAGTTCTTTCCTTCTTCACACCAGCACGACTCTGCTTTGAGAAATCCATCTTATGTTTCCACAGTATGATAAAGCGAACAGTGGAAGCACTGAAACAGCATATGAACTTTTCAACCAGAGTTAGATGAGGGAACACATTTTAGTTGCAGACACAATTATTCTCAACTACTAAATATATTAAAATACCAGCACTCAAACCAAACCCTGCAGACAACACTAGGAAGGCATAGCCATGATGCAGGACTACTGTTTCTGCAGACGTTTGGGAATACTGAAAGTTCGAGCTGTTTCAGCATATAGTACTTAGGGCAAGTTTTATTACATACTGCAATCTGTGACTGCTCTAAGTCAAGTTATGGTGGCCTTGAAATGCTCCCTGTCCCTCCCCACCAACTTTTGAAACCCACTAGCTAAATTTGACTGCTCCAGCCTCAACAGAGTCCAACAGCAAACCTGACAAGCTCTCCTTTCACACCTACAAAACAGTTCTGCAGACAGACAACAATCACAAGGGGACAAGAGACTTAGGAAACCACTCAGAATTTCAAGGCAGAGCAATGAGAGGTACTGAACAGAAGAAGCACCCACAGGTGCTAACAGGGGCATCCAAGAGTTCAGAGGACACATATGTGCAAAGTTCCACACACATCTGCTGATCTGTTTTAAGAACATCACAGAATCTGTGTTAAGACAACTACAGAATTATTAAGGTTGGAAAAGACCTCTAAAATTATCACATCCAAGCATTAATGCAGCACCACTGTGTTAACCACTAAATCATGTTCTCAAGAGCTTCATCTGCATGTCTTGTGAATCATGAAGTTTACGCCTGAACTACAGTCCCCTAACACAGGCACAGCCTCCTGAGATGTTCACTGAGCAGAGTGGGACCTCAACACATGTGAAACATTCTGGCACTACTGTGTATAACACACACAAAAAGAGGAAAAAAAAAGAGAGAACAAAGCTCCTCTATGTATGTCCTTTTTCCTTCCAGTTAACTACATCATTTCAAACCTGCTGCTCCATGCTGAACTCCAAGCTTCTATCAAGCTGGTTGTGTTCTTTGCATTCCTCTGCAAGACAGACAGATGACTGATTGCTAAAAGAGAAAGCAATTAAAAAGTCAGAGAGGCTGAAACCTACACTACAGTAGATGCCATAAAGATAACTACATCCAATGCATACTAATTGCAGGAGTCAACATGGAAACTCATAAAAGAGCCATCTATAATTCATGCAGTCTGGCAAGACAGGAGTTGTAAGTTACTCACTACAACTTAGATGAATAAACTACATTAAACAAGAGAGAGGGGAGGATGATGCTCAGCAACTGCTCTTCCCTCTCTGCCTACTAATGGAAGGAAATCTTACATTTTTCCAAGATGCTATTATTCTGTTGTTAGCAGGGTGAGGAAAGGGTGCCTTCCCGACAAAAAAGGCAGAAAGAGTCTTAACCTTTAATTGAGTCAATCCTGATCAGAACAAGCATTTTACCTCTGCAGCATCAGTATCCCTGCATCCTTCCACCCCATGGCCAGAGATTGTTTGTGTACACACACAGTTAAAATCTCCTCCTTCCCCTTTGCATTGACCTGGTGAGAAAGAGCACAGACCATCCCCTGCTCAGCTCACACACATTGCAAGCAGCAGATTCCTCCTGATTGCTCACATTTTCATGCAAATCCCAGCAGAAAAATAACATCAGAGTTTATCAGATGGGTTTTCACAGAGGATGAAAACCCCCTCATTTGTTTTTTATTATTTTATGTGGGACTAAGCGTCAAATACCAGTCTCACACTGAAGGAAAGGCTCCCAACATGTGTTCCACCTGATAAAGAGGCAAGAGCTGTCCTCTTCCCTCCACCCGACAGCAGATGGGACCTGGAACACATGCTGTCACAAAAAGGCAGCAGCAGCAGCAATACACTCTCCTCGAGGGAGGACAGACTGATCACATTTAGAGGTGACTAAAAAAAAACCCTCAGAAACTGCAGCATGTAGCTGTCTTCCCAGCCAGTTATTGCACATCTGCGCGCTGTGCAAGTGTGCCAATTAAAGAAAAAAAAAAACCAAGGACCAGTAAGAATCAGCCCAGGTCCAGTATTTACATGTGAATTAAAACAAAAAACCAAAACAACAGGCTTCCATAAAGCTCTAATAAATAATTACAAAACAGCAGTTTTGCTCATGTCCCTTTAGAACTCTATTGTTAAAATCCTGCAGGTGCTGCCAACACTTGAAGATGCAGAAGAAATCACTAAATTAAATGAAAGAATAATCACTAAAAATCAGTATGCATTTAGAAGAGAATGTATCCACTGCTACAGCCCTAATGGGTGGGTGTGGGGAGGGGGAAGGAGACATACTCTTATGGCAGATGGCCAACCACTAGTTGCAGTCTTGCTCCACTGCCAGCATTATTTCCATACTGCGAGACCTAAAGGGTGACTGACCACTTACAACTCAACAGGAAGGCTGGAGGATCCCATGGCTTGGAATTTTAAAAGCCAAAAGACTGGATCTTTAAAAAAAACAACAAAAACCCAAAAATCTTTAATTTAACCCCAATGCAAGAACTGCCAGATGGGATCCCCTAGCCTGTATCTCCCAAGACATGGACATCACTGCAGTGGGCAGAACTGCAAAATCTCTCCCTGGGCAGATACACATGCTAACCCATCCTACCACACAGATATGCTTCTAAAGAAGAACAGACTAATTATAACCACTTGATTCCTAGCAACAGAGTTCTCCTTTCATTCAAGCTAAGGAAGCTTCTTTCTGTTTTGTTTTAAATAATCAAGGCCCAGTGTTCCACAGTGTGGGCCCGTGCATGACCACTGTGACAGTAACCCAGACACACAGAGAGTTTCAGTAGCACTGAGGCAGGTCAAGCCCTTTCCACCACATTAGGCTCAGATCCAAAACCACAGAGAAGCAATGCCAGCTTAAATTGCCATGTTTAACTTAGCTTTGGTTGTTTCACAAATAACTGGCAGTCTCAAGCAATAACCATTTCACAATCAACACCAGCTATGCCCAAGTACCTGGAATACATGGTAAACTCACCTTACTTATGCTCCAGTACTCAAGCTTTGAGAGCTGCAGAGATCAGCCCAGCACAATCCCATCCCTTGGCAGAGCCTCCTCATTTTGACAGAGCATTTACACATTTCTAGCAGTGTTTTTAAACTGCCCAAGAGAAAGAAATTGCAGCCATATTTAAAGAAAAAAAAATCCAAACTGAAACGAAAAGAACCAAGAGTATCCTTTTTAAAAGCTCTCAGCCCACAAATCATCCTCCTTATTTCCACATCTTCAGAAGTTCTATCTCCCCTCCCCCAGCTACATGCCTGAACAAGAAAGTTCACTGTTGCAGATGTCAGGACAGGCTCCCTTTTCCAGCACAGCACGGAGCAGCCTTGGCTCTGGTTCCACTTTTACTCGCAGGAAGGCAGGGCTTCAACCCCTCAAAGTACTTGCTAGAGTCAGAGCTTGCTAAACAGGGAAGGAAAAATAAAGGCCTCATGTTAAAGCATACTCAAAGCCCATATAAGCAGGTTTCCTGGAGAAAATCTGTGTTCCAGAGGAAATGACTAGATACAGCATAAATAAAATACATTAACGCACACAGTTAAACACACCCCCACTACTCTGTGCCTAAGTTACTTGGCTCCGAGTCCTAACTAGACATAAGCAGCAGCAGCAACTGAAAGCAGTCGAGTCATTAATCATTCTTCCATTCAAAAGTTCCCAATCCAGAAGATCAATGTAGAGCACAAGGCACAGAATTAAGCCCTGCTATCCTCTAATGTGGAATAATTCCCAGTACAATGTACTCTCATTTTAAATACACGTACATATTTACAACAATTGCACCTTGTTAAATGCAGAAATTTGCCATTTAACAATGGGGGTGGGGTAAGAAATATGTCAGAAAACTACAACATTGTCAGATCAAGTCAACAACATCCCATAGGCACAGAGGACACTGCAATGCAGTGGTTAGCAAAAAGCCACAGTATGTAAATAGATGAAAGTTTGCATTAACCTGTAAAGAATGAGTTTTTTCTGAGGTGAAAAAACACCAAGACAGAGACCTACAAAGAGGAAACCAATGTTTTTACAAGCAAAATTCCTTCAACTGCTTTGTCACTAGGAAAGTAAAGAGCAAGAAGACAACCCAATTATCATTAGTGGATGAAGCCATCCAAGAGCCTCAATTAGACTGAGGGGAAAATGTCACAACAGTTCAGTGCTAATTGGAAATGCAAACATTTATCATCAGAGTAGCACCCGCTCCTGTGTACAGCTCCTTTGTGTTCACTGCAGCTAATGACAGTAGGAAACCCAATGTTCCATAGTTTTTGTGTAATGACTGGCAAAGCTGTCACATTCCCTTTATTGCTAGCCAGGGTTTTCATACTGGCAGTAGTTTTCAATTAAAGGAAATCATAAAGATTGGTTCAGTTTCATGTTGCTTCCATAAAGTTTTGGTTCTTCATCAAAGTTGGGGAAAGAGAATTAATAGGTCTTCTAAGACAGAATGAGCTCTGCATCAAATATAAGGTTTTTGTAGACAAACTGAATTGAGAGACAAGGAAAGCACCACCAAATAACCAGAACTGTGAGAACTAAATTAGCATCAATAAAAACAAGTAATCTGAGAACTGCACATAAATCTGCTTCAAGTTTGCAATGATTATTCCTTCAAGTGTGACACATGTAATGCTCTAAGAGCAGTTCATTTATAAGGCAAAATGAAAAAACCTAGGGGAGCTTAGGGTTCCCTCTTAACTGGACCTTCACAGTAGAGCCTTCTTTGCTGGTAGAACATCAGCTCTGTGTTAATACCTACTCTACAATTCCAGAACATACAGGAGTAACCATAGAAAGCATATGTGGCAAGGTCTCACATCCCTAGACTTCCTTACTTGTACCAAATGGACTGCAGAGCATTCACTACTCCATTAAGAATCATGATCATTTAATTTAATGAGCAGAAGTTTGCTTTTAGGAAGTACCATCAAGCCTTTTATCACATCATTTACTCAGATTCCAATCATACTTACTGTATGTCAGTAGAGAAAAGAAAGCTCTATAGGACTCCCACAAAAGAACTGCTGTTTCTGCAATATATTACAACCAAGTCTGCATTAGCACTCAGTTAAATAAAGCCCATGAGCCAAGTGCACTATTTTTACTCCACTGAACAAAAGGAAATATAACAACATCACTTATTATTACAGTGGCAGCCCATTTTAAGGCACCATGTAATTAGGAGTAGGAGTTAATTACAAGACCAGATACAGTACGCAAGGTTTTCCTCAACATCTTTGTGCAAGTCTTTCTCGGGCATGGATTTCCTTACTGTGTGTTCTTGCTAAAATGACCCAAGCAACTTTAAGTAGGACACATGGATCTTCACTGCGACCCATTTAAAACTCATTCCTTTTTGGGAAGTAGCAACATCAATTAACGACACAAAACACAGCCCAGCAGAGACTGATTGAGCTCCCATACACAGCCCTGTCAGCACCTCCAGCAAGTGACTTGCTTCTTTCAATCCAGTTCCCAGTGGACGAGCATCTACATCATACAATTAGCAACAATATGAACTGCAAAATCAGCAGAATTGGGATTTCACTGATGGATGGATTGCCAGTGTGCATGTTTTATTCATGTCAAGACTGCTTTGTCAGGATAGTTGTGTATCCTCTGTGTACTTAAAATGCTAAAAATCATTTTATGGTCACTACTGAGAAGCAAAGAACCTCTATAGACAATGTTGTACCTTTGCTAAGTGCTAGCCAATACTCAACAGATTTCCAAAATGTAGACAATAACGAAGGACAGATGCACAAGGAAGCCACAGGAGCCAAGGCATTTTGATCAGTATAGTACTCCCTTCCATTTCTGTAAGTCACCTTGCTCAAGTCCCATGGCTACTTCCCACTTAAGGTCGTCAGCAAATGAATTAGTCTCCCTGTGAGAGCACAGCATGCAGCAAATCCAGATGCAGTTTTCTGATCATCCTTCCCTAATTCCAATAATGAAGATTCAAGGATGTTCACTACCAGCAAATTCTTGTAGAGGTTTCTGCTACCTACTCATAATCCCAAAGCTTCCTCGGTGTTCAGGCACTCCAGCAATTCCAATTTCAGCACCCACCTCAGGTTCCCTGACCACATTCCCTCTCTCTCCTATTGTAAATCCAAGGTAAGAGAGTGTAAAATGAGGTACTTCATATTGAGTAGTTAGCACACTCTCACCTTTACAGATCTGTTTCCTAAAAAACTCAAGATACAAACAGAGCAGTCACTTTTGGAAACAGCTATTTCACAGACCACAAGAAATCTCAGCGTTGGTCCCTAAGCATACCCAGGAAGAAGGCATGGGGGCTCCAAACAATTTTGCGCTCTCCACTTCATGGCATTTACACCTGCCTCACGTGAGCACTGCCTTCCTCTTTGCTGACACTAACATCTGTACACACACCGTGGCACAGTGCACTAATCTCCTGATCTTACCCTCTTTGCAGAGGATGCAGTGAAATGAAATACACTTACTGCGGGGAAGGGGATCCTTCACACCAATCCAGAACAAAGCATGACCTGATGGCTTAAGTGAACTGTCTCCTTTGAAAAAGTATGGCTTCTTCTACTCTTTCTTTCCAGCTGTTTCTTTTGACCCGAGTTTTTGTGGAATCATAGAAAAGGCTTGGGTTGGAAGGGACCTGAAAAGTCATCTCGTTCCAACTAGATGCCATAGGCAGCAATTCCAGCCACTACATCAGGTTGCTCAGGGCCACATCCAACCTCTTCCTCAATTCCTGGTTATTCTTGTAATGATGGTATTTACAGGTGCTGATTCACAGCCTCCCAAGATACACACTTTGGCTGCTTTTGTTTTTAAGAAAAGTCTCCTTGGGCTGGAAATAACTCCTGTTTTTCTGTGAACACTCATCAATTTACATGTAGTTTTATTTGAGGAGCTTAAATATTCTACTTTGACAAAAGCCTCAAAGTTTTCTCAGTCTTTGTTGTTCTATTAAAACATTATAAAGCAGGCATCTAAATTTGTGGCCTACTACTTTGTAAGGTCCCTTTTAACTTTAAAAATAGAAGTTGGATTTGAACCTAATATATATTCTTTAAACTTCCCGTATGGTTTGAATTTACATACGCACAGGTGAAACTTCCCCCAAGGGTTTCAATTCTTAAAGACAATAAAAAATCTGCAAAAAAAAATGCTTTATTTCTGACAAAACTGAACCAAGATATCTTAAATAGTGGTCAAATCCCAAATCATGACTTTTTGAAATGGGCTCTCAAAAAGCAGCCTTGAGAAAATAAGCCCACAATTTTGTCATTTTAGTATCTTATATAATCAGCAGACGGCTTCCATCTCAGATCTGAAATGATGTATTGTCTCCAACCCCTGCTCCACTGGCTCCTAACCTTTTCTTCCCCATGGAGCATCTGTAGTCTGAGTATTTCCCTGGAGATTCATTAACTGCTCCTTCCTCAAAGGCTGAGATTATTGGCATTTTTCTCTGACTGCATTTCTAGGCATTTAAGAGACCTGTCAGGACAGAGAAATAAATAAATACAAAAAAAATGTAATTCATCATTCTCTCTGTCAAGACGTCACAGGTGAAGAGAAGAAGAGAAGACCTAAGTTTTGGCTAACGTCTTTAAAGACCATTTTCTATCCTGCATGCCTGTATAACATTTACATATCATTTCACATCCTCTTTTAATGTCAGTATCCCGAGGGAGAGGGTGGATTAGAATATTGGTATCTCTAATTTAGGAGGCAGTTAGACCAACAACAACAAACCAGAGGTGTATGTAGGGTCAAAACAATCTAGTTAGAATTCTATTTTAATTAAAAATCAGTCGAATAGTACTATTATGTTTTAGATGTGGTTCCAATCCAGCACATCTTTTTCAACACTTTAGTTCCACATACAGAAAGTGATTGAAAAAACACTGAAAACCACCAGAATCATCCTTTCTGCACAGCAAGTTCCTCTCCCAGTTAGAGAGCTTGGGAAGATACAGAAATAAATGTTCCAATGTCAGTCATCCACTTAAAGTAAGCTACTTAATAAAAGAAACAAGAAAAAAAAAGATAAAAGCAGCATACATCTCGGGCCAGTGTGACCAGCAGGTGGAGGAAGGTAATTCCCCCCTTCTACTCCACTCTGGTGAGACCCAACCTGGAGTGCTGCGTCCAGCTCTGGGGTCCTCAGCATAAGCAGGACTTGGACCTGTTGGAGTGAGTCCAGAGGAGAGCACAAAGGTGCTCAGAGGGCTGGAGCACCTCTGCTGTGGAGACAGGCTGAGACAGTTGTGGTTGTTCAACTTGGAGAAGACTCTGGGGAGACCTTAGAGCCACATCCAGTACCTAAAGGGGCCACAAGAGAGCTGGAGAGGAACTTTGCACAAGGCCATGTAGCGAGAGGACAAGGGGGAATGGCCTTAAGCCGAAGCAGAGCAAGTATTAGGAAGGAATCCTTTCCTGTGAGGGTGGTGAGGCACTGAAATAGGCTGCCCAAGAAGCTGTGGATACCCCATCCTTGGAAGTGTTAAAGGCCAGGCTGGACAGGGCTTTGTGCAACCTGATCTAGTAGAAGGCAGTCTCCATGGCAGGGGGTTGAAACCAGGTATTTAGGGTCCCTTCCAACACAACCATTCTAGGATTCTATGAAATCCAGTTTTCTCACTGCTCATCCCACTGCCTGCAAACATCACATCATAAGGCACTTCTTATTTCCTCATATTTCCCCCTTTTCCCTCCTTTGTCAAAAAGTAACACACACCTCTTCTCCAACTGCACAATTCACATGGTTTTGCTTTTAAAAACAGAGAAAATAAATACTTCAAACATAATCTTTCATTTCTGATTTTGCCCTTACGTGGTCTGTGGGGCCCTGCTGCAAGGAAACAGCAGCAGCACAGGTGCCAAGCCAGTTACCTGCCTGTACCTAGGGAGCTGAACTGAGGGAGTTGGTAGAGGGAGCAAGGCAGAGGTCTGCAGTACAAAAGCAAAGTGTGGATGTATAAACATGTATATACACACATACATATGTGTGTATGTGTGCATGTGTGTCTATAACTTGCACCACCCAAGTTACACCCTTATTTTGTTTATTCACAGATAGTGAGTGTGCAGCATACAACCATTTATAAAACATAATAATCCTCAAGTGATACTAAGTCCTAAAAAGAAAAAGTTGTAGAAAGATATAAAGTACAACAGACAGCTCTGAATTCATTTAATTTGGTATTGCACATTGCCCAATTACTTCTGTAAGTATCCATACACAGGATCTTGTTTCTATCAAATGGAATCTATATCAAATTATAAAATAAATAAATAAACTCTCCAGAGGCATATAAAGAAGGTTGCTGTCCAAATCCACATTGACCTCATGCACACAAGTTATTCAGCCACCACGACTCACTACACTGAAATACACTTAGGAATTTAACGAGAAAAGAAAGCTAAGACATTTCTTGAGCCCATTTCCTCTAACAAGACACTTGTGGGAGGCAAGGTTGGGCAGCTCAGAAAAGGTTAACCTCACAATTTCCCTTCAGGCTTGTGCTGAAGAAAGAAGAGATTCAAGGTCTTGCAATTCCAGAAATAGAAATCCTCCTCTGCAGACATTTTTTTCTACCAGGTCAACACACAGAAGATAGTGATGGGTCCCCAGACATCACCTTCCCCACTCCTTATCCTGTTGAGCCTTCGAGTCTGCCAAAGTCAAATTACCAATGCCTGTGGCTTATTGGGAGAAGATGCCAACAGACAAAAGTAATAAACTTCCTAAACCACTGAGACTATTATATATTTTTCGCATTTGAGTGTAGAAGTCAAAGGAACTGGTGGGAAGAAACAGGGTTTGCCCATCCTGGTGTTTCATACTAAGACAAAACTTCAGCTGTGAAGCCCTCTTGCCTCCATTACTGCCTGCATCCCTCAAATATCACTGGGAGATAAGGTGAGTGGTGAATGTGCACATGGTTACAAAGAACTGGGAAGATTTTCCTTATTACAGGCTTTCCACAGCTTTGAGAAATGAGGAGACAAAAGCTCACTTCTTGATGTTTGGACAGGGGAGTAGACCCAAAACAGTCTCCATAAATGTGTAGAAGCGGTGGGCGAGTGACCTTTACACTCCAGAACAAAATCACTACAAAGCAGCAAGGTCTTAGCTACCAAATTTTTACAGGACACAGTCAGAAAGCCAGAGCAACTTGGCTTTGCATGCCTGCAGGATTAAGCACAGCCATCAAACACCAAGCCATGCTACAGTCCTGCAGGATCAGGATCACAGCTGAGCTACAGCCTTGTGGTCAGTAGGGTCAAACCCCATCTCACCCACACACACAAACCCAGCATAGAATACTGCAATGTGAGGCCACAGGACCACATGGCAAGAGCACCTCTGAAGACGGACTGAGGCAGCCATATGAGCAGGAAGCTGATAAAAGAGGTAATATTTGGTGTGAACCTTTTCTGTATCATTACTGCTTATGCTAATTACTGTAGCCAACAGCAGCAGTCACTCTGATGGGAGGCTGAACAACAGTGACACAGCTGTCAACTGCATTCAAAGAGCCAAATCCTTTAAGAGTTCATCGTTTTGGGGCCAGAACAGAATCCATATAGCAAGATGCACTGGACTGCAGCTTTCCAGGGCAGAAAGCTTGGGAGAGTAAGTACAGCTGACGCAGACATTAAAAAACCAAGTGCGTTTTCCTGTTTCTCAGGGGGATTTAAACAGCAGGTGAGTGGGGCTGGTCTGTGGGACATGACCCTTTTTTATTTCAGCTATTTAGATGCAAATTGTTCTCCCTCACTCCCCCTCTCAACACCATCTGTTAGCCCAGAGGTTTAGATTGTGCCTAGGATGTAGGTTTTGGGGGAGGGGGATACATTGAGAGAATTTTAGCTGATGCCACTAAAATTGGCATCCAATCCTCTGGGGCACAGTTTTGAAGAGAAAAAAAATCACTTTGCTATACTATTATATAAAAATAGGATTTTTGTCTCATTCTATTCCACTTTTCTTATTGACCCCATGGATTTCCTACCCTAGAAAGTATTCCTCGTCCAGCTTTTGATCAACAAGCCACACTATATAGTGACATTTATGGCAGGTTGCTATGGTGTTAGCAAAGGGCATGAGCTGGTATTGCAGGAAGTATCAGAGATTCAAGGAATTAAAGTCCTAAATAATAATAATGAAGGCCTTCACTACAAGGCACAGTATTTAATGTCCTTTTAGTGCTAGTGAAGCTATCTCTTCTCTGTCTGACTTTCCCAAGTGAACAGCAATGTACTTCCAAGAACAGTTGAGAGATTTGATTCATTAAACACTTCACCCAGGGCTCTGGTTTCTTCATAAAGGAAAGATTATGGCTGACAGCACAGAGAGGTCTTGCAGGAAATTTGAAGATGGTACAGAATTAGAAGCAGTGGCTGACAGACCAGATGGGTGTGTTGCCACTTAGAGGGGTATGGACAGAGTGGAGAAATGGGCCAACACCAACCTTGTGAAGTTCAACAAAGGAAAATGCAAAGCCCTGCTGTTTGGGAGCATGGACTGAGAACCAACTGGCAGAAAGGAAGCAAAAAAGCAGAGAAAGACATGAGATTCGTGGTGGACATGAAGTTGACCATGAGCATCTTTGACAAAGCACCTTTGTAGCAAACAAGATCAACAGCATCTGGGCTGCATTAGGAAAAACAAATGCCAGCAAGTCAAGTGAGGGGATCCTTCCCCTCTGCTCCTGGCTGGTGACACACATCTGGCCAAGTGCTTGCCTCCCCCGTACAACAGAGACACAGACATACTGGGGAGAGTCCAGCAAAGGTCCACAAAAACAATTAAGGGACTGGAGTATCTGGTATATGAGGAAAGGCTAAAAGAGCTGGGGCTCTTCAGCCTGCAGAAGAAAAAGTTCAGGGGAGTCTTGCTAATATGCATAAATACCTGATGGAGGTGCAAAGAAGATGGGACCAGGCTCCTCTGGGTGGTCTCCAGCAACAGGACAAGAGTCAATGGACACAAACTGAAATACAGGAAATTCCATTTAAATATAAGAGCAAGAAACCCCACAACAAAGACATACTTTTTATCTGGAAGTGGAAGGGATGTACACAAAATCACAGAACAAGTTGCCCAGAAAAATAATGGAGTTTCCATCCTTGGGGATGCTCAAAACCCCACTAGACAGGACCCTGAGCAAACTGCTCCAGCTGCCACCACTTTAAGTGGGGGCTGGACAAGATTCCCCACAGAGGTTCCTGCCAACCTTACCAATTCTGCAATTACAAGCCATACAAAGGGAAAGGGAGGCTTTATAGGAAAGAGGTACACAAAATCTTTCAAAATACATATCTGTAGTGAGTGTTTCTATTCCTCAGCATCCAAGGCCCCAGTTTAGTGATGAAGACAAATTAAAAGAGGTGGTGACAACCTTGAGCAGAAAATCAGCAGAAGAGTTGGGATCAGTACTACAACACCCTCATTATGAATTGTAATGTGTGGAGTACAGTCACAGTGCTTGGGAGATGCAAGCTCTTGTCCTGTTTCTCACACAGACCTCATTTGTGATCTTGGAGGCAGGAGAGGGGGAAGAAAGTGCAAGTACTTCTTGTTTGCTCTGCCCTCCTCTGATCAATCACCTCTTTAAAGAAAAGGCAATTCAGGTAGAGAGCACACAGCATAAAAAAGTCCCCATCCAGGTGCCTCTGCTTCTTCAGTTAGCACATGAAACAAATTTTCAGTTAAACCAAAAAAAAAAAAAAAAGAAAAAAAAAGGAAAAGAGAACTATGTATGGAATCCTGATTGCAAGCCCAATGGCAGAGGGAAAAGGGGGAATAGAGGAACGCAAAAACCCATCCTTCCCCTTATAGTCCAGATGGGACAGAAGAGCCCTCCTGAGCCTGATATATGAATAAGCAGAGACCACCTAAGGGGAAGAGCGTGTGGTGGTGCATCCCCCCAGCCCTAGGCCACACTGTGATCCAAGAAATGCTTGGAAGGAGGAAAACACAGTGAGTGCTGCAGCGCCTCAGCTGCAACTGAGCAAGTCCTTAGGCTGCCCCTGCACAACATTCAAGGCTGACACCAAGATAGGCTGTCAGACTTTAATGGTGATGCTCCACTAAAGGGAGGGAAAGTAGCTCTTATTTCAGCTGGGAAGGCTTCCTGCCAGACAAGGTTTACACAGCAACATTTTCTGAAGGCGTCTGGGCTGTTTTTCTGTTTTTACTATTGGGATATTGTTTGGTTTCTTAAGTGTTCCCAATACAACATTTTTCCTCTTTCTTGCACAGACAGAAGAGGCCAGAACAGCATATAATCTCAATTATTTGGTGACAGTCGGGAACTTCAGGTACCCAATTTCAAACTATTAACTTCTAAAATACATTTAATTCAATTTTACTGGAAAGCAATATACTGACAAAGTTGTAGGCATTTCATAGAAACATTTTCCTAAAGAAAAAAAAATCAGTTACCTGAGCAAACAATGTTTCAATAAATTTGTGCTGATATTTTGAAAGAATTTAAAGTTTTCATTTTAAAATAAAAGGGGTTATATTTTCCCCATTTAAGAAAAGTAGAGTTTTTAGACCAGTGTTTCCCCCACAGATTGAGAGTCTTCTTCATACACCAGCTAATTTCTGTTTCCAGATCTCTGGCATTTCACCAGCCTTACTGAGAATCTAAAGAACAGTTACTGGAAATGTTTTCAGTTAACAAATTTCTTGTTCACAAACCTAAGCACATGTATAAATTTTAAGGGCTACAATCCTGCAGTTTGATCTCTAATACAAGACAGAGGCACCAAGTCTCAGTCTACTTTACTTTAAAAACAGAGAGGTCATCTGTGATAGCTAAGGGGTACTTGGCCTTGATGCCAGCAAGACACCCACTGAAAACAGTGGGAGTTTGGCCCAAATTAGGATTTCAGGATTTATCCCATAATGCCCTGTAACACTTCCCACACAGTTCAACCTGACAGCTTCTGAAAATTGGCAAAATGTGAAGGACAGGCTGACACTACCACAGATAAGGTTTCCAAGGATGTATTTTGTAACAATTGAATCCAAGCAATACCTGTCTGCATATGCACATATTCTCGCAATTCCAAGGGGGTTTAGCATGCTGATTTCAAAATCACAGTGGCTAAAAACACCTCTCCTAAAGCTATCCAATGCCAAATAAACCAGACTTTAAAAAGCAAAAAACCCACAAAGCAGTTGCATCCAGGACATCACTTAACTCATGCAATAAACCCTCACCTTTGGTTCCCTGCTGTTAATCGTGATTAGATAAGTATCACAGACAAAACAGACGCTCTTCTAGAACCTCTTTCCAGCACCACCTAAATCCTCATCTTTTCCCACAGATACCTCCAGAACTGCCCTAAAATAACAACTGCCACCCTCAGCACCATCTGGGACAAGGTGGATGTGTTTACAGTCAGGAAGCACCAAGGTCTGAGAGGCCAACTGCTGCCCATACAGTGCCTTTGAGCCCAAATCTAATGGCATGGATGCTCAAGAAACCACCCTCCTACTACTTGATGATCTTTCCCATACCTGTTCCACGCTCTTAACAGGTAAATATTTGCCAGATAAGTATACGATAGAGCTGAGCATTTACCCTGAGGGAAACACGTCTATGAGTGCTGTTCAAGCCAATGTGACCTTTATCCTGTGGGGAGCCAAGCAACAACCAGTTCCTGTATTCCATGAGCCAAAGGTACAGTATCACTGCTCTGAATGGGGGGACCTGGATCCTGCCCAAACTGAAGTCACTGATTTGAGAGACAGAGACAACAGCATAGGGTCTGTGGCATCTAACCCACAAAAAGATCCTTTATTTGGATCCCTGGAGGCAGAAGGAGCTTGCACATGACAGGATCAACACCTACAGTGCAACTCAGATAGTAGCCCTGTAAATAATCAATGCAGCACTGGAATACAATAGGTAAGAGGTACAGCCTCGTTAGCTATCCCAGTAGATCCCTGGCAACAACCAACAAAAAATAACCCAAACAAACTTAAAAAAAAAGTTTAAAAGATAGCAAGGACAGTGGGTCTTTCAGGGACTGAAACATGACTCATTTGGGAACTAAGAGTACAACTAAGCAGACACACGGCTGAACAGACAAGACAGGTTCCACTTCAAAGGCAGTACTTAGTTATCAAACAAGAGAAGTCTTCCAGAGATTAGTTGGTATGCTTACCTTTTTCCCTGAAACTAGTAATTTTTAGGAGGATCCAAATGCAGGAGAACAAGCCTGACTCAAAGGGGGAAGCAAAAATACATAAATAAATTTAAAAGGCTGAACTCCCCCATATTTGTCATGTTTATGTCTTGTATTCACTAGACAGGAAATCTTTAGAGCAAGCAAAAGCCTGTCTGCCCTTCAGTTCACAAACTCTTAATACCATAATCACATTTTTAAAATATTGCCTTCTTGAATTATGCAAATTAAAAGATACAAGTAATTCTCTGACATACTATTGAAAACCACACACCAGTACAAAATAGCATTTTATCACAAGCAAGTCCATTACGCTATTACTTACCATGCAATAAATAGCATCCATACAGATATCACTGTCACTGCTGAGCAAAAAAGTAGGAAATTCCTCATTCCTGGCCCCTGGGGTTTGAGTAAGAGAAGTTGAACTGCTCCTGCTCGGAGCAGGGTTTTGTCCTGCAGAAATACTGCAGTATCTCAGCTAACACAGCAACTGCCCTGTAATTACGACACACACTTCATAGTCCATGAAACAAAAGGGACTTTACACTTCAAAAATAAGTTTTAAGGCAAAAGCAGAGGACAGCTTTTCAAACGATGACTGTGGAAGGACAAAGAGAGGAGATTGTGCATTTATATGGGTCAGTAAGGCACTCACTGAGACAACTGTGGCTGAGGATGGTCATGGGAGACCAGGGTTCATGGGCCACACCAAAAGTGCTTTTATTTTCACAGAGTTAATGCTGTTGTCAACTACTCAGAAACAGCCCCAAGTGAGAAGGCAGCCTGACAAGACAGAATAAGACACCCAGCTGGCTCCACAGTCTAGACAAAAATTTGCTTCTCCAAAGCTCTTTTATTTTCCATTCCTCTTCCAGAGTTAAAATTGGAATGGTATCAGTTCCCCTTTCCCAAATGGAAAGCCCTCTGATAGCAAACCAGATTTTGAAGCTTTCTAGCAACTATATAGATCAGGCCACCAGAGCTTGCTGCTTACATGTCTGTGTTCAGGGCATCTGCAGGGTACTTCTTGGATCAGTGCAGAGCTACAGTTGGATGTTATCCAGAGGTATTTTAGGAGAACAGAATCAGATTGCCACACAATCACAATTGCCAAGTTTCGGTCTAATGTTTCAGCAATTTGCTTGACACATTTAATTTCAGAGGGCAGATTGGTAGGTATTTTGGTTTTATTAGTATGTCCAAGTTCCCTAACACAGCACTCATATCTTTGGTAAGGGACAGGATTTCTTCAAGTTCTGCTTTTGATAACAGCATTATGAATTCTTTGTACAGCCTGGAAAAAATATTTGGATAGAGTCAGTTTAGGGCAGTCAGTGAGAAAGATGAAAAGCAGTATTCTTAGATGATCTACTCCTTCCCAGAACCCACAAATCTGGAGTAGAGAATGCTGGGTCCTCTGCTCTCTTCAGAAGTCCATTCAGAAAGCTGACCCTCAAGACACTTGTTGAGTATCTGGTTACTGCATTACCTGATGCTTTCAATTCTTTCAGCCCATACAGAGCTAACTCATCTGGGGTAGGAGGCAAATTTCCCTGCCTCCTACTCCAAAGTATTTTAAAGAGTTCAAATTCTGATCCCTCCTGAAAAGTCTGCCCAAGATCATCAGCATGTTTCTATGTTCCCATCACCAACTCACTGTCCACCCAGCTCTTGCTCCGTTTCTGAGCCTTGCTGGCATCTTGCAGCATCCCAGAGAATACACTGAGATGGTAAGAGTGCATCAATATGCATTCAGATCACCTGTTGAACCCTCAAGGCATCCACTGTCAGAAGATCCATAAAGAGTGGAGAGATAGTGAGTATGATTTCCACTTCACCGTTTCTTTCAGAAGACGTTTCGGTCCCAATTCCCACAGAACTGCAATGCCACTTCAAGAGGACTGTTCGCTCATAGAGCTACATAAGAATTTGGGTTTCAGAGTAAAGCTGAGCTATCAAAAAAACCAAGTTGCCAATACACCTCATTTCTATCACAGACCAGATAGTTGAATACTGTTTATTAAACTCTGCCCATGTGAACTGTGCCTCTTCAAGATTTCAGAGCAAACAAATGAGGAAAGTTTCAATCTAGAAAGTCAGAAGATAAGAGATTTAATTAAAAAGATTACAGACCTCTCAACTAATTAGAAGAGGCATGTCATTCTGTGACACTGTTCATAAGAACTGAGCTCAACCTTCAGAAACCTGTCATTTGGATTATTAATTTTTTAAACATGAAAAGGCTTAAACACTGAGCTTCAAGCCTAAGGGCATTTTGGTCTGAAAATTATTGACCATAGCAAAAAAAAAAATCAAGATAAAGAGTGTGAAAAGTGGCTTGAGATTTATTTAGCAGATACATGATTCCAAGCACCAGCTTGATAACTAGGTTGAGCATCCACAGGCTCCACAAGTCCCAGACTTGCAGTCACCTGGAGGCACCAAAAACCCATTTTTTTTCTCTGCAGCTCTTAGAAGTTCTCTCCTTTCATGAATTCTTGGCGAAGGGCCTTACTTCTGCTCTATTCCACTTTGCATGGGCTTCCCTGTCAGGAGAAATTCTCCCTTTTCCCTTACTTTTTGACACAATCTTCACGCAGGAAGACAGGTTTTTACGAGAGCTCGAGCTTGTAAGAACTGCAACTTCCTACTCCACAAGTGAGACAAAGTGCTCCAAAGTCATGCTCTGTGTAATGACAGAAATTTAAGATTTTTATTAATTTTGTTGGAGTCCTGCAGAGTCTATGAAAATCATTTAAGTCTTCAAGTCCCAAACACCACTCACTCCCTCAGCCTCATGGGCTTGGAGCGGTTTCTGAAGAGCGGATCACACTTCTGCAGGTGACCTCCTAGCCTTGGGCAAGAACACTGCTGGTCAGAGTTGTGACAACACAAAGGCAACAGGCATCACTTCAGCAGAATCTGTCCCACAGTCCAAGAGTTACTGCTCACAGATCCCAAGAAAACTCCACTAGATATATCAGAGGAAATATTCTTGCAGAAATCCACTCCCATGCACAGAGGTGGAGAAAGAAACGGCACAAAGCTCTCAAGCACTACTTTGCTTGCTCTTGTACTAGTTAGAGAAATCCACAGCAGCACAAACCTTGGCATAAACATGAGCCACTCATGCACACTGTGGTCTTTCAGTACCTGAAGGGTGCCTACAAGAAATCTGGAGAGGAACTGTTTACAAGGGCATGTAGTCATAGGACAAGAAGGAATTGCTTGAAACTAAAAGAGAACGGGCTTAGATTTGATATTAGGAAGAAATTCCTTACTGTGAGGGTGGTGAGACACTGGCACAGGTTGTGCAGAGAAGCTGTGGATGCCCCATCCCCATCACTGGCAGTGTTCAAGGCCAGGGTGGATGGGGCTATGAGCGACCTGGTATATGGAAGGTGTCCCTGTTCATGGCAGGGGGTTGGAACCAGATGATCTTTAAGGTCTCTTCCAATCCAAACAATTCTATAATACCTACCCTGGGCTCCAGGTAGCTTGACATCGTTAAACCAGGATGCTATCCATGCTCCAAATACACTTCCAATGGTAGTGAAGACTAAGCTACAAACACAAGCACAGACCTAGGAGACAGAGATTGCTGTGTGATACCAAGATTTCAACAGATGCTCAAGCGCAGCCCCAGTTTCCTCTAAAAATGAGAGGCTTCAGTGAGATATTTTGTGTGATTACAACTACACAAAGCCTTGAGTCACTTGCTGGGTCACAATCCAGCTGATTCCAAGAATCTGTATGCAGGCTGCTTACCCAGAAATTAACCTACTGCCTCGGAAAGTGTTGCTTAATTTAGAAGAGTGATTACTTACAGCACCTGCTGCTAGCCTCACAGCCTTTGCTATGCCAGCTCCTCCAAAATTAATGCTGTCGTCTTCTAAAACTATTTACATAAGTAATTAAGGAAAGAACTAAAAAAAACAGTGCTAAATGTATAACATAACAATCAGCTGGGTTATCAGCAGCAATTGAAACTGTAATTTCCAAAGTAAATAGTGTGACTTAAGGCAGTGTGAGCTGAAGTTGCACAGTCAGTCCTTGTGGCAGACTCCCTTCCTCAGCCAGGCATAAACAGAAAATGCACTGCACAGGAGGCACACAGCAAATTGTGCATATGTACGACACATCACCTCAGAAAAAGCACCACACAGCAGGAGAACCTTTGCAAAAGAGGTGTCCTGGCTTTAAAGCCACATTACCTGTAGGCTTTAAATTGAACACCACGCCCACAATAGGCTTGTCATGCAGTAGCAGGGAGCCTTTTGCAGTAATGAGGGCTCAGGTCAGCAGGCAATGGAGAGAGGAAAGAAGGGAAGAAAGGACCAGAGAGAGTCCAGCAAAGGACCATGAAGATGCTCAGAGGACTGGAGTGTCTCTTCTGTGATGAAAGGTTGACAGAGCTGGGACTGGTCAGCTGAGAGAAGGCTCAGGGGCATCTCTTCTATGAATATAAATATTTGCAGCAGGGAGAGTGAAAGCGAATAGAGGCAGGTTCTTGTCAGTGGTGCCCAGTGACAGGACCAGAGGCCATGGGCACAAACTGATACACAGGAGGGTCCCTCTAAACATCAGAAAACATTTTTTTTACTGTGAGTGTGACCAAGCACTGGCACAGGTTGCCCAGAAAGGTGGTGGAGTCATCACCACTGAAGATATTCAAAAGGTGTTTGGGCACAGTCCTAGGCAATTAGCTGTGACTAGCCTTGCTTGAGCACAGAGGGCTGGGCCGGATGACCTCTGGAGTTCCCTTCCAACCTCCACCTGTGATTCTGTGAAGACACGTACATAAATGTAGCAATGCATTTACAATATATGGCATAGAGAATGTCCTGCCAAAATTGGGCTGATGAAGAAAATCAACCAGCCACCAAGAATGCTTTAACAACTGATGCTTTTAATGTGGTTTGAATGTACTGAACGTAAAAACTGCATTGTCACTGTTTCTTCTTCCCATAGCCCCCTGCCAGGCCAGGGGGCTGGGGGAAGATTGTGACCTCATGTTACCTGAAACCCTCTCCCACTGAATGTAAATCCCCTTACTCTCATTGACCCAAAGCCAGATTCCCCTCTTGTCCCTTATTGGCGAGTTTGTATCCCTCCAAAGTCCATATAAACCTGTTCCCCTGAATAAACTTCCTCTTTGTTCCTGTCCTCGCTGGTGGTCTCTGCGTGTCCTTTCTCGGGGGCTCTCAGAGACCACATGGTCGGGGTAAAAGCAGAGAGCACACTTCTCCTAGGTTAATGGACTAACACACCCAGGACCAGGAGAAGGTCCATATCGTTGCAGATTTCCTTCAGCACACAGCATCAACGAGGCTACAAGAAACCCACTGTCATACACAAAGGCATACAGGCACCAAGAAGAGCCCTTTCAATGGTTTCAAGAGGCAATGCAAACCTTAATCTTAACTACTGAATGCACACACTAATTCTGGTTGAGAAACAATGACATTTCAGCAATGGTAGCTGACATGTTGCATGCTTCCTTCCAGGAAAAGGAGGTGTTCAGAATTAAACATATAAAACTTTACTACACAGTCTGCCCGAGAGAGTCAGCCCGCTCACTTGTGTGCACAGAATCTGGAAGCAATTCAGATTTGGGGGCTTATTTCTCTTCCTAATCAAGGCAGAGGTTATTTGCAAAAATTCAGCTGGGATCTTAAAACCCACTTCATGCACTCAGAAGGACTTTTTCAGCAAGCTTGAAAACATCCACCAGTCTACGCCTGCTTCCTCCCCTGACCCATATATATCAAACTATAAAAGCTGCAAGTGTCCTACACAAAAAGGTTTGCCTTTTAGGAGGCGGAACAAAGAACCTAACATTCCTGTCTGAGTGCAACAAAAACAGTTTGAACAAGGTTTCAAAAGGTCGCAGTCATTACAGCCTCCCAGAACTAGAGGCACCCAGTTGCAATTCAAGCTACACAGCTCATCTCTCTCAAGCCCAAAAGCTTGGCTAAGTTTGCAGGTCTTTTGGGGACACTAAGCAAAGTACCAGAGTGCCTCAGCTCCAGACACTGGCTGTCTCAGAAGCCAAAGCAAGCAAAGTAAAACTCAAAGCACTAAGGCTTGGGAGATCTGTGTGGGCAAAATCTGACTTCACCCATTGCTTTGCAGCTGTGTAGCAGTCCCAGAAAGCATTGCACTTCATATTATTCCTCAGGATGTTCTTATTTCTTTGCTTATGGCTTATGTTTTGAAGCATCTTCTAATCTGTGCAGCTTTCAAAAAGAACCAACTATCTGCTGTTTCTCTGTAAGATGAATTAATGAAGACTTGGTATAAAGAAACAGCCTGAAACTGTTTTGGAAGGGGAAATGAGCAAGAGTTTCTACAGAAAAGGATAATACTTCTTTCCCTACCCCCTTGGCCAATTCTGCCTATACTAGAGGCTCATAAAATTTCAGTATTTTTTTCTGAATTTTAAGCGATGCACAGAAAACCACTCCTCCATAGAACACCACTTAGTGATAAAATGTTACTAATTTGGGTGAAGGAAGACTATCTGCTGGGTAACACAGAATACCTTCAAGTGCACAATAGCTCTGCTGCCCTTCTATAAACCGAGTTCATAGAAACTCTGAGGACAGAGTTCAAAGGAGTTGAGAGAGGTCACATAAGTTTACATCAGAGGAGAAACACCTCCTGTGGGTTTCCAGACTTCTGTCCTGCTCTGGTTCTGCAGTTTTTCGTTTCCACCCTCCAACTCCCTGCTAATTTTGCAAGTGACTCCGGAGCAAGGCACAGAGCAGGAATCTGCCACTGGGACAGGCTGCCAGGCAGGAGCTGCTGGGGCTGGTAGCACAGTCAGAATGGGAACAGCTCAGAGAGGAGGAGGAACTGGCACTGCTCTGCCATCCTTATCCACCTCCTGTGCAGCTTCCCCAGTCAGGGACATTGGCACTGCTCATTATCTTTTTCCTTTCCGCCTGAATGAGCCTCACAGATTTGTTCCTGGTTCACGCTACAAAGTGATTACAACACTTTACCCTACTCCCTATAGGCACAAGTGGCATGGAGCAGAGATTTGGATCACAGCTCCTGGCACAGCTTACAGGGTTCTTGTTCCAACCACCTATGCCAGGGATGGCACTTCCATTTCACAGAATCACAGAATCAGTAAGGTTGGAAAAGACCTTTAGGAACATCAAGTCCAACCTATCAAGCCAGCACCACCACAACATTCACCATTAAATCATGTTGTCAAGTGCCACATCCATACCTTTCCCGAACACTGCCAGGGATGGCGACTCCAACGCTTCCTAGGCTGTCTGTTCCAATGCTTTACAACCCTTTCCACGATAAAAAATTTACTAATATCTAATCTAAACCTCCGCTGGCACATCTTGAGGCTGCTTCCTCTCGTCCTGCTAAGATGATGGAAATGTTCAAGCCTCATTGTGAAAAAACATTTCACAATCATAAATTTCTCTACAGTTTCTGCACTCTGAGGTGCTTAAAGCCGTCAGCACATCCTCTCAGGCTTACATGACTGACACTGACCTTGCTCCCCACTTCCCTCATCTAACAGATTCATCCAGGCTGAATCTGTTGACCTCCATTTGAAGCACATGCTCCAACCTACAAACTCAGCCCAAAGCAAAGCACATCCAAGCTGTGACATAACCATCAGATTCCTTTCTGTCTAAAGTGCACTCATTTACAATGCTCTGATGAACAGCTGGAGGATATGATTGAAACCAGCTTATCTTCGCCCCACCTCCCTGCTCATCTGCTCCTCCAAAGTGTTTCCCCTCCCTTCAAGGAGACTAATGGCAGATGCCCATCTGGAGTTACAAACCCCCCATATCACCAATCACCTCCCATCAATTTCAAATCCTAAACACTTTTCAGATTGATGGCATGAACTGCCACTTCAATAAAACATTAAGAGTCGAGCATCAAACCCTTCCTTTCCTTCCCCTAAGATGACTACTTATTCTGATAGGAGAAGCCAAATTTCTAGACCGTCTGTAGAGACAGCTCTTGGGGCAGAAGCAGAAACAGAACAAAAGTAACATTGCCCTCACACAGTGGCATCACTGTTTGAGCCTGACTTAACACAGTAAAAAGGAACAGTATCTGCCCTCTGTAGGGCACACGAGCCAAACCTCTCTAGGCTTTTGGCTTCAGAAAAAATAATTCCCAGCCACCACCAGGTTCAGCAGGATATCAGGAGGTCACAACTAAGCAGTCTGTGATAATGGGGTAGTAAAACTATCTCCACTACGTGAGACTTTCCAAAAGGGAGCGTGCCTTCAGTCACTGCAAACAAGCAGTAGATGCTAACACATGACAGGTTTAACTCATAAACTTCATTAGCCTCTTTACAGAGTTTGTGGTTTGTTTTTCCTATTTCTCTTTGAGCACAGTAAAAGAGATCTTCTTTTATTTGTATGCCATGCTTCCAGAACTGCAACAATTGAGTTTTAACACCTTTATCACTTCTTTCTTCTTAAGAGAGAAACAAACAAACAAAGGCCAGGCACACACCCTGGATTTTCCCTCCTTAATAGTACAGGAACATGTTACTTATTCAGGTTTTACAACTCAAATCAAATTCTAGTTGACAGCATTTGTTTGTGACTTCCAGTGCCATTTGTTTTCTTTCTCAAAGATTCAGAGAATCACCTTGACTCGATCCCATTAGTATTAAATGTATTAATGTATTATCAGTAGTATTAAACACAGTGTATAAATATATTATTAGCAGTATTAAATTAGCAACTCAGCTGGCTGGTGGGGACTACATTTTCATCACAAGCACCCCTGTTCCAAGGAGATGGGTGAACCAGGTGTTGCAATATAATACCCTGACACGAAGCACAGTGGCAAAAGTTGTCTGAGCCAGCATCAGGACACGGCTGAAGTGGCTTGCAAGCTGATTCACACGCCATTTGGTCATTCCCATTACAGGGCCAACAACCTCAAGCAGATCTGCCACAGCCACCCCTGTATCTGCCCAGAACCACAAATTAGTGGCCCAAAACAGAGCTGTGAGGAGGCAGTGCCTTTGCATTGGTTCAATTCCTCTGGATGTCAGCCAGCTCAGAGCAAGTCCCACAGGTAGAGAGAACCCAAGAGAGATTGGAATCAGGCCTCCCATCGGTGAGGCAACCAATTTCGCTGGTCTTCTCATCAGTCCCTCAGGGCTGTTTTCACTCTCTCATGAGAATCTGGAATATAGTTATGTAAAAAAGATTCCTCACCCTTAATTAAAATAAAGTTCACACGCACACCCTGCTGAAAGCAGCATTAAAAAAAATTACTTCTATGAGGGATAAGTCACTTGTAATTAAAAAAAATCTCATTGTGTACACAAGGGAGTGCCGAACACTTGCCAGCCACCTGGATAATTGCTTCCTATGAAAAGCTGCAGAAGAGAGCCCTGGGGAAAGGAAGGGTCACGCAGAGACTCTTGCAAAGGCAAGAATCTCGCAAAGTGCAAGCGGCATTTACCCTGCATGGGTGAGCACTTGAAAGCCTGTCACCAAATTCCACCTATTCAGAGGCTACAATAGCCCTTTCTTCACAGCACTAGCATGATCTTTCATCTGTTTTAAAATCTAAGCCCATCTTTTTTAATCAAAAGTTCTCTGGTTGTAATAGCATGAGAGCTGATGGATGTTTCATATTCAGCATTGCCTGCTGACTTTATGATTTAAACCTAGGCTATGTTCCTCCTCTCCTTCCCATCAGGAAAAGTCTCAAACATTTTAGCAACTTCTTGTAAGGCAGCCCATTTCTTTGACCCTTTTAGCTGCCTTTCTGCAATACCACTGTGTCCTGCAAAAGATGTGGAGACTGGAAATGCACATCACCCACAAGATACGGGTGCATCAAGCATTTATACTGATGCAAAATTATATTGTTCATCCCTTTCCTGATGAGTATGGTGGCTTTTTTCGTTGCTGCTGCAGCGATGTTTCCCTCTCCACCCAAAACAGTGAAATCAACCCCAATTTTTTTACTTCCTATTATTCATGTTGCTTTCAAACCATAAAATAGCCTTTCCTCAAACCTGTAGGATCTTAAGATCTTGACAGAAGTTTTCTGAAAATCCAAATATATTGCATCCACTTGAACCCTTTCTTACTGGCACCCATAGAACTTCAGGGGGTTGGGCAGCAGGATTTTTCAGAAGCGACAGGGACTCTTTCCCAATAGTTAACATGTGCCTACATATTCAGAGATTCTTATTACAGACCATTCCTGGTAGCATGACTCTGGCGTACTGTTCCCAGGATCCCCTCTAGAGCCCTTTTTATAGATGGAAATCACATTGGCAGCTCCTCAGTGCTCTGGCACAGCAGACGTCTGTAGGGATAAATTATACAGCTTGGCCAGCAGTTCTGCAGCTTCACACTCAAGCTCCTCAGGACTCCTCACTGAACAACATCCAGTTCTGGTGACTTATTAACATTTAACTTACCTATTTGGTCTAATTTTTCCTTTTGTATTTATCATCTCAAATTAGTTTCTTGATCTACTGGCAACAAAAAGTGCACTTGACATGGGAACGTCCCCAATACCTCGAGCAGTTAAGACTTGATATTCTCTGCTATTGCTTTATCAACTCCATGTAACCTTTTTACACCTCTGACATCAAGCACTCCCCAAGATGCCCTAATCTTAACGGATTATATCCTCATGTGTATAACATTCATGTCCTAGTGGTTATAAAAAGTGATGTCCTAACATCTCAGAAGAGAATCATGGAATAGAATCATAGAATTGATTGGGTTGGAAAAGACCTCCAAGATCATCAAGTTCAACCCTTGATCCAACTCCAGTCCATTTACCAGATCATGGCACTCAGTGCCACGGCCAATCTCACCTTAAAAACCTCCAGGGATGGGGAATCCACCCCCTCTCTGGGCAGCCCATTCCAATGCCTGATTACTCTCTCTGGAAAGAATTCGTTTCTGATCTCCAACTTCAATTTCCCCTGGCAGAGCTTGAGCCCGTGCCCCCTTGTCCTATTGCTGAGTGCCTGGGAGAAGAGACCAACCCCCACCTGGCTAGAACTTCCCTTCAGGTAGTTACAAGAGCAGTCCCAACAGACTGTTGTGCGTTCCTGCTGTCCCTGCTGTCCCCCTCACACCAACCTGTGCCCTGGCGCAGCTGTCACCCTGCTTTACATTCCTGGTGGAGGTTTCAGGTACCACAAGAGATCAGTAAGATTTAACTGTGTCACCATGCAAGCCAGCTCTAACAAAGGGTGGAGATCCAAGCACCAACAACATGAGTTTGGGACAGGAGCTACTGAGGACTAAGGAGCAACTTCTGTTTCTGCCTTCCTGACTGGGAAGGCTGACACAAATAGAAAGTAACTTTTATGAAAGGTGATGACATTGATAGATGCCATCCAAGGTGCAAATAAGTGGGACCTGGGGGTTTGGAGGCTGAACATGAGCCAACAGTGTGCCCAGGTGGCCAAGAAGGCCAATGGGATCCTGGCCGGGATCAAAAATAGCGTGGCCAGCAGGCCCAGGGCAGTGATCCTTCCCCTGTACTCTGTGTTGGTGAGGCCACACCTTGAGTGTTGTGTTCAGTTCTGGGCCCCTCAGTTCAGGAAAGAGATTGAGGGGCTGGAGCGGGTCCAGAGAAGAGTAACAAGGCTGGTGAAGGGACTGGAGCACAAGTCCTGTGGGGAGAGGCTGAGGGAGCTGGGGGTGTTTAGTCTGGAGAAGAGGAGGCTCAGAGGTGACCTCAGCACTGTCTAGAACTACCTGAAGGGAAGTTGTAGCCAGGTGGGGGTTGGTCTCTTCTCCCAGGCAACCAACAGTAGGGCAAGACAGCATGGGCTTTAGCTCTGCCAGGGGAGGTTTAGGTTGGATATCAGGAACTTCTTTACAGAGAGAGTGATCAGGCATTGGAATGGCCTGCCCAGGGAGGTGGTGGATTCCTCAGCCCTAGAGGTTTTAAAGGTGAGACTGGATGTGGCACGGAGTGTCATGATCTAGTAATTATAGTGGGGTTGGATTAAGGCTTGGACTTGATGATCTTGGAGGTCTCTTCCAACCCAACTGACTCTATGATTCTATGAACTGCAGATCTTAATGCTTTACCCTGACTGAAGTACTAAAAGCAGGTACCCTCCTTGCTGCCACACTGTGTTTCTGTTCCTCACCAGCACATCCTGTAACACTCAGAAGGTTCAATGAAAATGCCCCTTTTGGATGAAGCTGTGTGTGCAGCTGCCTGCCTGCACAGGCACTTGCAAAGCGCAGACTCCAACAGTTTCCTTCTTCCACACCCTCCATTCCTTGGCATTTATACCCTTCAGAAACCATAGCAGTCCTGCTCTCCTCCTCACTTTATAAAAACTACACAAGTATACAGCTTTTATCTTCCTTTTACGTCAATCCCTCCAACCCCAAAGTCACTTCTGTTGCTTTTCTTCAATTTCCTCCTGTTTATCTGCTAGAAAGTAACAAAGATCAAAGGCACCATTACATCAGGAAAAAAAAATCCCCCCACCCCTCACACTGATTAGCAACATCAGACCCAATTTTCAGAAAGATATTTAAGAGTTTTTAAAAATGCTTTACCAGCTTAGGTGCCAAATCCCAACAGTTTCCGAGGGAATCAAGCGCCCACGCGCTTTCTGGATTCCCACTAGATGCCTACCCACATCTTTCAGTATGTAACCACATGAAACACTACTTTTGTTCTCAAGGTTAGGCTCTCAAGTGCTGCTAAGACAGCCCCTGAATGTTCCCACTGAAACCCATAGGCCACTGAGAGAGTTATGTCCCCTGGTTAGGGAGGAGGGAAAATAAAACAGAAGAGGAAAACAAAAGAACACAAATAAAAGTGAAAAAAAAGGAAGAAAAGAACCTCCACAACTTTTTTTTTGTTTTTTCATGCCCAGCAGATCTTACCATATACCTGCCAGATGAAAGTTTTGTTTTCATCTTGGCTATGAATTCTAAGGCACAGATGTTGCCGAAGTCTTTCTGTACATATTGCAAGATATTCAGAGATAAAGTGACATTTGCTATAGCAGAAACCTGTTTTTGTGTTCCCCCCTGTGCCTGCTCCTTCTCTGTTTGCCCTTGACACCCACATGATAGAATTAAGCATATTATGTCTCCATCACAACTCACTCTGAGCCTTTACAGGCAGTGGTTAGATGGAAGGTAACAAGGAATCTCAGCATCTCCATGAAAAAACCACCAAACATTTGTACTAGAGATGATTCCTTCACTGTAGCATTTCGACTATGAAGTGGAGGACTGGCAAGAAGGAGAACACTTGAGAGATGGGCTGATTCCAATGGGATGAAGTTCAATAAGACCAAGAGCTGGGTCTCTTCTCCCAGGCACTCAGCAATAGGACAAGGGGGCACGGGCTCAAGCTCTGCCAGGGGAAATTGAAGTTGGAGATCAGAAAAGAATTCTTTCCAGAGAGAGTCATCAGGCATTGGAATGGGCTGCCCACAGAGGTGGTGGATTCCCCAGCCCTGGAGGTTTTTAAGGTGAGATTGGCCGTGGCACTGAGTGCCATGATCTGGTAAATGGACTGGAGTTGGACCCAGGGTTGGACTTGATGATCTCGGAGGTCTTTTCCAACCCAATCGATTCTATGATAGGATTATTTAATAAATTTTGTGTGACTGGCAGCAGCATTAGCAACTTAATTCCATCTTGGATTAAAACTATGGTTCCAGCTGGACACTACTAAGAAGTTTGGGCCCAGCTTACAATGTGCTGGGGAAAACATTCATTCAATTCTGAACCATCTTTTCAAGATTCAAGAATATATATAACACTTAGATGATGCAAAGACTTAAGCAGGTAGGTGATGAGAAAATCCCAAAAGTTCATTAACAAATGAACCCCCTGGGCAAAGCATGGATGTCCCTATAGCATGGCAGGGACTACAGACATTATGCCTCCATACAGAATCAAAGGATACAGAGCAACACAACAACAGGAGTGTGGAGAAATCCAGGATCCAGTTGTGGGTTTTTGTCAGGCTCTTTTTCCCAAATACATTTATCAAAGACAGAGAACCAGCTACAGATGACTCAAAACTGATGGGCTGACAGAGTTGAAGCAGTTCAGCCTGGAAAAGAAAAGACTCCAGGGAGACCTTAGAGCCCCTTCTGGTACCCAAAGGGGCCCTATAGAAAGGCTGGAGAGGGACTTCTCACAAGGGCATGTAGTGACAGGACCAGGGAGAATGGCCTTAAGCTGAAAGAAGGTAGGTTTACATTAGGAATTAGGAAGAAATTCTTTACTGTGAGGGTGGTGAGGAACTGAAACAAGTTGCCCAGAGAGGTTGTGAACTCCTCACCCCTGCAAGTCTTCAAGGCCAGGCTGGATGAGGCTTTGAGTAAGCTGGTCTAATGGAAGGTTCCCTGCCCCTGACAGGAAGGCTTGGAACTACACGATCTTGAAGTCCCTTCCACCCCAAACCATTCTATGGTTCTATGACTCTCTAAAATCCATTCTGTACCAAGGACTTTCAGATATGCAGCATAGGCAGTCCCATAAGAGCTGACTGGGCAGGTGCTAGAGGTTCAGAGAGCTTGGGGACAGAGGAATGTAAGAACAAAACAACCAAAATAAAAAACTGTATGAAACAGGGACCACAACAACAGAGTAAAAAGCCACTTACTTACTTGAGGGCCAATTCTGAGAAGCCACCAGATCTCACCATCTGTCTTACAGCCCTTGCTTCCAGCTTTCAAACCTACAGGCAGCTCCATGATCTTTAATATTACACCACAGCTACCTCCACTCATACTGCTTTGCAAAGTTTCCTGCCAGGTCAGCTCACAGCCAAGCATTGAAAGGGAAAAGCACCCTTGCCTTTGGATGGCTGTGTGCCACGATGAGCTCAGCTGTGTCAAGCCTCATCCTCCGATCGCAGCTTCTAAAAAACTCAAGTGAAGAGCTCACTCCCAGCAGGTGGAGAGAGATCCCTCCCATCCTTTCATCATGCACTCAGCCTCCAAGAAAATGCAAGTTCAGAATTATACTTTTAATGTTAACTTTGAGTTGACCACATCAGAAGGAAAACAACTGCCAACAGCCACATCCTCGCTTTATAGTTTGGTGATGGGGGGGTGAGGGGGGCTGGTTTTGAGGAAAAAAAACAAAACAAAACAAAACACAAGCTTCTCATCTGTTAGTCAAGAAGAATGTTAAATTAACCACAGATTCTTTCCTCCCAAATTTGTAGTTAGTTCATTAGGAATTTAGGATCAGAGTCCCCACAGAGTGGTTGAACAATATTTATGCAGAAACCAGCACAGGTTATGCTTTATAGAGAAGCCTTTCACTGCTCACCCCACTCACACCCCACTGAAAAGACTAACAAGGCTCACAAGAGCCCCACCACAGAAGGGAGGCACATGAATTCATGAGAAAAGAGGAAGACAGACCACAGAGATCACACCTGTTCATCCTATTGGATTTTAGATTATTTACCTATAGCTACAGGAAGTGCAGATGGAACAGAATCTCAAGCCTTCAAAAACAAACACAATTACACCACACGTTGGATGAGATCACCTTGTTGAAGTCACTGCTCCTCAATACTGAGCCAAAATAACAGGGTGGGATTCAAAGAGCAACTGAACGTCACCAGAAACACAAGGCATCCACTGTAATACTGAATTTAAAGCTTGATGACAAGCAGGTATGATGTTAAAAGCAGAAAGCCAGGTAAGATTATGCTGCTCAGTTTAAGATTCTTTTCATCTCCATGACCATTACATCTTAAACTGCACATTTACACATTTAATGCTGCCACATGTCAGCATGTGATGAAATGTTTTTGAAACAAACAAAAAAAGCTCTCACAAACATTGTTGATGGCATTTGGACTAGCTCCCAGGATGAATTAGTATTGGATCAGAAGGCAGGAAGGGCTCCTGCAGCATGTACCTAGTGTAAGAAAGCACTGGCTCTTAAAAATAACAAAGAACATCTAGAGTAAAATTGATAATGTGAATTAAACAAAATAAAAAAATATTCTGATGACCCCCTAGTGAACTGCAGGAGATAAAGGAAATCAAGCTGAGATCATCTTAACATTGGTGTTTTTCCAAAGCAGCAAATAACTTTAAAAAAAGGCATTGCACACAAGAAATGGCATTTTTGGTCAAAGTAAATGACTAAACTCTTACAAATTTTTCCAGCTCATCATTTCTGAATGTTTTTTTCTTTTGCAACTCAAGGACTTGTTTCAGGGATATGCAAACCAAATGAAAAAACTGGCCCACTGAAGTCTACAAGGTAATGAGATTTCTGATCTACCCTTGCAGCCTTCTCCTGCCCTGTCCCCGCCAAATCCTCTCTTCACCATGAGTAAATTGGAGACAAGATTGGGAGGGGGCACTGTTAATATGAGCTGGCAGGACACTGTTTGAGCATGTGAAAGCCAGAAGCCCCACTATGACAGTGCAGTGAGTCACTGGATGACAAGTCATGGAGGCATTTAGAGACTGATTTTGAATTCTAACAAGTGACACTGTTTTGCCTCCTCTAACTGCAAGATGTGCTTTTATTGAACCTGGAATTCAAACACCGCCTGTGACCGTCTGCCTCCATTTCAAGGCAGCCTACACAGGGAAATAGATTGTTGTGTTCCACTTTCTGGCTTGCAGCAGAGCCCTGAAGGAATCTTGAGCTGTTTGCTTTCTCTTCTTGAAGTCCCGCCTTTGCCATTTCCAGTCCTCCCCTCACCTCCTCAGTCTTTCTAAAGGAAATCTACACATTGAATATTTCCAGATGTCTCATTACAAAAACTACCTGCCTTGACAGAGCAAGGCAATGCATGTAAGGTTTCTTCCCCTATTCAGTCTCCTCTCAAGCTCTTAAGAAGATGCATCTTACTGGGTTGGAGGACAAAATATTTTACCTCCCTGCTGCTCATCTGTGTTTGCCCAGTATCTTCAGGATCACAGAAGCATGAGGACTCTGTTTCTCATCAGTCTTAGGAGTGGCCAGGGAAACTAAAGATAGGCAGATGAACAAGGTTTCTGTAGAAAGGCAAAAGGAAAACAAAACACACTAACAAATAAGGCTTTAAGAGAAGTAGGCAGGAAATTGAAACAGAGAAAAGAAACCAAACAAACAGGAAGAACACAAAAGTTCGTTCCCCCACAGACACTGCAAGTTAAGTTCAGTATGGCTGTCAGGGCTCCCAGAAATGGCAAGAGAGACACTAGTCTGTCACCAGAGTTACAGCTTCATCAAGATAAAGTGTCGGTTTAATTTTAGTCATACTCTTCAAAATCTGGTTTAGGAACATAACCAAGGGATTAAAGCAGGCCTGGAAAAGTACTTCCAGTCTCACTTTTTCAGAGTCTTTTGGCACATCCTAAGGTAGTGGATGAGACTCCTGCTGCTTTTTGTGCATTTGGTACAGCGTTTTTACTCATTCTCTCTGCTACCAAGGGAGTCAGAATTGCATGTAAGAATTTACAGCACACACAAATGTAAGAGACTGCAATTGTTCCCAGACACCTTATTACCAAGACACATGGGCTGATGCAACAACAAGAAATTTGATGAGCCAGAAATTAAAATACAGATTTTTGTAATAGATTAACATAACTGTAAGACAATACTTATCACTAGTGCTGCAGTTCCCTCTCCTTCCTTCCCTCATAACTTCACGCTTTCTTTAGACTACTCAGTGAAGATTCCAGTGATTCTAGAGAATTAAGTTATAATGCTAATATACTGTTAAGATGTAGTAGATATCCTCACTTCCTCACCCAAACTTAGGAACTGGAGGCTCAAATCAAAGCCTCTGTGTGCCTAAACCTCATTAAGTCTTCAAGGCCCATTTGGATCAAATTCTGTCATTTCTCTTTACAGATAGGAGTGGGAGAAGCCTCTTTGATGTGACACACATTTTTGCATAGCTTTCACATCTCCAGAATCTTGGAGCTTAACAGAAAGCACCAAACACCTTAACACACACCCACAACGTGCCTATTATTTTACCAAAGAACTTAACCAATTACTTTGATTATCAGAGAGGGGATGGTTTTGATAAAGGGCTCTGTAGCATTATCATTATTCATTTCTATGCCTCTCCTTTGAGTCCAGCTCCCAAAGGTTTTCTATCACCTCTGATCTGTAATCACGATGCAGAGAAGCAACACTGAAACTGAATGCACACCTTACTCCAAAGCGGGATGAGAACAATGGCAGGGCAAAACGTGAACGTGAATTATAAGCACGTGTTTAACATTTTGTGATTAAAGAGGAGAGTTAGTGCTCCTGGGCAGTGTGGCAAAAAATTCAATCAAACGTCTGTGGCAAAAAGAAATAGCAGTGATCATATCCATGAGAAGTGTCATCCACCCAACAAGCATTGCAGGATCTTCGTCTTAAGGTTTTATCTTCCTCCAGCCTCCCTCTTGCATGGAAACAGTATTCCTAGAGCAACTTCTCATTTCGGGAAGAATTGCCATGAGTCAAGTGGCTCAAACCTTCCCAAGCAAAGCCTTAATTAAAGATATTATTAAAAATAAAAAATCACAATACTTAGAAAATCATTGGAAGTCACACTGTAAATTCAGCTTTAAGTCATTTCAAGGTCCACAAGGTAATTAGATCCATGCCTGAAAAGCCACACATGTATTATATATATATTTCTGAAAATAAGGAAAACTTCTACACTTTTGCCTTTTAGGAATAACATTCCCTTTCACATACTTTTCCTTCAGTTCCTGAGCTTGAATAAAAGGGTTTTCCATCTGTGTGCTGTGTCTTGAAACAGATTTATCTGACTTGCTAAAAATTGGCCAGTATGTGAATAACTGCCTTGTAATTTTTGACCCTACCTACAGCTACATTAGTCCAATTATACACTTATTTGGATCACTCTCTATTCAAGCAACCTTTTAGAACATAATACTGTGACTACATCTTCCAGTGTATTAAAAACAATAGCCTATTAAAAATAAAACACTGATGAACTTAGGGTCCATTAAGAGTTAACACATTCTGTGGTTTGAGAAGGAAAATGACATTACGATTTGTCTTGAATGAGGCATTCATGAAAGGACAAGACATATAAATTGTTCTATTTCCACAAGAACTGAAAAATGTAATGGGACTTTTATAATTGAGTGTGTTATTAATTTTAATGAGCTAATCAATATTGCATTTAGAATCCTGACGTGTCTGTTGGCTGCTAATCTCTCTCTGCAGGCCCTGGTCTTTGCAGCTGTTACCTGACAAACCCACATTCTGTTGTGAAGGGACACTTGGGTTCAGGTTTGGGTGACCAGCCTCATGAACAAGAAAAGCAAAGGATACCATATGAGCCTGGCCTGACTTTTTTTCCCCTCTCTACCTCAACACATGCTGGTGTTAGAGAGCTCTGTAACCACGCCAAACACTGTACCTTACACAGAGGTTATCACAGAATAGATCTAACAGCTTCAGTAATATACACAGAATTGGGAAAGGAGGGGTTGGAATATTCCCCCCTTCTGCTGCTGAAGGAAGAAATCAGCTTTTCCTTCATCCCAAACAAGTTTGAACTCTGGAGGCATATGAATTCCACATTCAGCTGTGACTTCCAGCCTCTCCGAAGCATGGTTGAAATGAGACATTCTTGAAATACCTACTAAAGGCAAATCGTAGAATCATCCTTGCACAAAGCCTTCAAGTTGAAACTTCTTGGTGAAACCACATAATGTTCACTTAGAGATAGCTGGGGAAATTAGATCAGTTTTACAAAATGAATCACTTCTCTGCTCTTTCTACAGAAGAGTCCGGGTTAAGTGGCCAAGCCACTCATATTTTAAGATCAGCAGAGAACGTGCACTTGAGATTATGTGGGTACAAACAATAATGTATGTTGGAATTTCTTGATGCTAAAGAAGCAATAAGGTATTTCATATTACACTGTATGTAAACGGGGAGAAGAACCATCTGAAGCAAGTCCCTGGTTCAAATAAAAATATTTCTCACTCCAGCTCTTATTTCATTAATACAATATAAGCCCTGAGAAACAGTATCATCTAAAACATTTGTGTGACATTACAGGCATTAAGGAACTTGCTAATTCAAAGTCCTACTGATGCTTAGAGAAAGTAACTCCAAGTGGTGCCACTTTAGCAAGCCAGTCTGGCAAACTGCATCTTAACCTTTTGTATTTGCTTTTCTGTCTCTCTGCTGCCATCTGTAAAGTCATCCAATGACATCAGCTGTAAACCACGGACAGACACACTGTACCTACCCACATCAAGACACATCAAGCCTGCACAAGCAGGAGATAATGCCTTAAGGTAAACTTGGAAGATTCCCCCATCCCAAAAACACACACAATGTGAGTAGCAATTATTTTCCTGTCTCATTTTCCTTTTAAATTACAGGTGGACAAACTTTATGGAAAAAGAAACAAAATAAGGCATGAAACAAGACTTTAAACCCCACCTGCATGCACCATGTACTTGCCACTTGACTTCGTTGTAGTCCCACAGCTACGGGCCCACGTAGACCAAGGAATTGTTTGCAGATAGATGTCATATATTCAAGGTAGTCACGATATATTACAGGCACTGCCTCTCACATGGCAATTGAGATCACAAGGGCTACTTTGGTAGAAATTATTTCTTTTCAGAAAGTACATTTAGTTACTGCTTCTGCAGTCTTATGAGTTGCCCTGATTCTCCCAGGTTAGGACATATTTTCTATACCATTAATTTTTTTCCTCCTCCTTTTTTTAAACCTCAGATGATAAAAGGATGTCTGGTTCACCATCACTTTACTTCACTGATTCTAGGCAGGAAGTAGGAAATAGAATGGTTTTAAGGCAGTTACACCAGCTTAAGAGTAAACTAAACTAGCTATACAGCAGGTCCAAAGAGTACACACAGTTTGCAAGAAAGAAAGAAACCAAGGAAGGGAAGTTATTGTTTAACCTGCTTCCCAGACTATATGCAAGAGATTGATAGTATATGAGTGGAAGCTGGAACGCTTGGATTGCCACTCGAAAAAGGTATATTGGTACAGAAACCAGAACTGAATACTCCGAAGAAAAAGTCAACTTCCCACAGAAATGCACTTACCAGATGGCTTTTTTGTTTCCTCTTCCCCCAACTCAACAAACAAGTGCTAAAATGAAGGAAACTGGTCAGAGCTATGCTGCTATGGTCTTTTTCTGGTGGATTTCTTAGCAATAGTGCCTGCCTGCATCCCCACAGTGATGAGAGCAGCTAAAACTTCTCTCAACTACCTGCTGCCACATACAACACAACACATGGGAGACAGAGGAGACCAGGGTAACTACAAGAGGAATCAGCATTTTTAGAGTGCAACACTCTGACCTATTTTAAAAACGCCTACTGGAGGATAATAAAAAGCACATCCTAAAGAGCATCATGTGCCTTAAGCTCAGAAATGAGTACCTGATCCCAGTGACTGAGGCGCCACATCAGGGTGCACCTGCCGACAGTCCCAGTTCTGCCAGCCATTCTCATCTCTGGGAATTGGAAGTAGTTCCTCCCAGGTCAGAGCTCTACAAGCCTATAAGAGTCACACACTGGACTATTTTCTGTGTGAGAGCAAGCCCTCAGCATCAAGTAGAACACGCTTAATTCTCCCCAATTCCTATACAGGCCAAGACATCGGGCTGAGAAAATCAGTTCAGCTCCTTGCCAGGTATAGAAAAAGGCTCTTTCACACATCACAATTCTGGCACACAATATTCTCTTGCCTTCCCATTGAGGTAAAAAGTCAACAAGAGGTATTCCTGTACCTGTCAAAGGGCTAATGAGTGACTGGGCTTTAAAGAAATATGACTTTTATTTTTAATAAAATAAAAATAAAACTAGTTTCAGTCTGTGTCTTGTACCTCCTGACCCAAACTGGTCAGTTCCTTTACAAGTCTATTTGCTTCTGTTATCTGCTGTTGACAGGATGAACTATAAAACCAGACCACTTTAAGGGTGGAACTCTGGATCATTTCTGTATTTTGCTTGAGAAAAGTCTGTTTCAGCTCTATGTGGTTCTGTACCCTCTTTCAAATATCAGCAAACTGGACGATAACAACCAGCTTTAGAAATTACAAAACTTCCCACACCAAGAAAGTGAGACAGGGGCACAAAAGGAAGAAGAAAGAAAGAAAGAAAGAAAGAAAGAAAGAAAGAAAGAAAGAAAGAAAGAAAGAAAGAAAGAAAGAAAGAAAGAAAGAAAGAAAGAAAGAAAGAAGTCACACTGCAGCTCACTCACATTAAAAAAAAGACAAAACACTAGTTAGCAAACTAGGAGAAATTCGTGCAATAAAGTCAAAGCTGAGAGAAAAGGCCTCCTTTCACAGACCTGGAAAAGGATAATCAAACAGTTCTTTGACCTCTGAGGCAAAAAGAGCATCAGTTTTCAATACAGCGCAAACAAGGCAGTCATAAATACAATAAAGAAGCAATATATTTTGACTTGTGGCAGTTACACTGGACTTGTCACATATTTCTTCCAATAGTGCCATGATGCACAGAAAAGTATGAACTACAAGCCTCACTTTTCCCTATTCTTTTTTTCTAGCAACATCCAGAGCACGTAACATTCCCTAAAACCAGTAAAAGCATTCTTGCTGTCAGGACACAAGAGCATTCTGTTCTTCGATTTTATTTTGGATTTTCATTTCCAAATCAAAGAATGGTAGCTCTATCACCCCATTAAAAGATGCTGGTCTTGCCTCACAGGACTCCAAAAGGCTAAAGAAACCACCCAGCTTATCAGTCTCCAGTTTTAAGCTCCAGCTTTGCTATACAGTAAAGCTGAGGACAAATCCTGTCCCGTGGCACAAGATGGGCAATGCAGAGTTAAACAGATTCAGTATTCAGACATATTTAAATTCCCACCATACCTTCTGTTCTCTGTGCAGAGATGAGTTTCACTTCTCTGACTTATCCACAGAAAACACACAGGGAAAAGCAATTTCCGAGCATCCACTGGACACACACACAAACTGTTCCACAAGGATTTTTTCCAGCCTTACCCTAAGAAGCTGAGAGCAAGATGAACACACCCACACTAGGAGTTATTAGAGCAGCAGGGAGGAAAATGCTCCCTGCTTGGCCAGATAATGTGTGCAACCAGGAAACTCCAGGTAAGGAAAAGGCAGACATAGTTCAGTGAAAGGCATCCTTAAGGCACTGTTCAAAGAGTAATTGCGAGCAAAGAAAACAAACATTCTTTCAGTCTGTGCCCGACACAGCCATTTCACCCAACTACACTACCTGCTTTCACTTTGAAAACGAAAAGTGAAAAGCTTGGCTAAGTAAACAGCTTTTACGGTTGTTCTTAACACACACACATCTCTCATACTTAATTACCACATAAAGTAGACGCCTTATAGCCGGTAACAGGTCCCAAGCAAAGAGCCAGGTTTTGACACTATTTATAAATCTTGTTCCTGAAGAAAAAACTCCTGGAGGCAATGTCGGAATCAGGCTTCAAGTAATGCTCAGCAGGAGCAGATGCACCGTGACACACATACGGATGGAGCTAGCTATTCCCAACAAACACGAATTTTAAGCCCTCTGGATAACAAAAGCAGCACGAACAGGGATTGCAGGCATGGAAGAGCTGTGGATTGGGGTATTTGCATGCACAGTGGAAGACGGGAGCGCTAGTGCCGCTCAGGACTCGTCCTGTTGGTGCTGCCTCTCCTTCGGGCTCCCAGGAGCACCCAGAGGTGCCACCCATCTCCGATGTCCCCTCACAGAAGCCCCTGCTTTGAAGGTGGCTGAACCTGAGACATTCTGAGGTCCTTTCCAAACTGAATTATCCCATGATCCTAAGTTCAGCTTTGCTTTGAAGCACTTTATAGCAAAAAGCCACGGTTTCGCACTCACACGCGGGCGGAGGAGTTGCAAGACAAGCTCCCACCTCTCCATCCCTCCGCACCAGCCACACAAAGCCTGGGGCTTCATCACCCCACCTCCCACCATGGGTCCAGCTCCTCAATTCTTTGTGTTCACCCTAAGAGCCCGCCCCTCCATGGCCAGCCTAGACGGGGTGCTCGGCAGAAACTCTGGGCTGAGCCCCGATTTCCACCCCAGGCTCTGCGCCGGGACCCCGGGCATGCGGCCCCGAGCGGCTCCCCGGCGTCAAAGCGCGGGGGCTGCGCACAACTCCCTTTATCAAATGAATGAGCCGGGGAGGCAGGCGGGGGAAGGCAGGAGGGGGAAGGCAAGCTCGGTACCCCCTCTAAAAGAAAAACAGAAGCGGGGATGGGGGGAGGAAGAAATAGGAACCCGCCGCTCAGCCCTGTACAAACTTCCCGGTTACCGNCTCCGTCCCGCCCCGCCCGGCGCCGGGGGCGCGGCATCGCAGCGGGGTGGCCCGCGGTGGGAAGTTGGGTTATTTTGGGGGGAAAGGGGGTGGTACCTTCGCGGTGCGGCGAATCGGGCCCCGGAGCGCGGCTCGGTTTGGGGCTGCCCCAGGAAGGGTCGCGCTGCGCTCCCGGCGCGCTGTGGCTGCCCCAGCGCCGCTCCCAGCGCCGGCCGAGCCCCGCAGGGCTGTGGCGGTCACGCCATCCGCGGAGCCGCCAGGCGGGGAGGGATCGCTCGCAATCCCACCCTGGGCGAGCGGCGCTGCGGTGACTTTATTTGTGCTCCCCGTATCGCGCGGTGCTATCGCGGAGCGGCTCCATCGAGCCGAGCGCTGCGTGCGCGCAGAGCCAAAAAAGGCAAGAATAACATGGGCTCTGCCTCGCTGCCGTGTTGCACAAGCCGAGGCGTCTATACCTTATATTGCCGGGATCCGGGTGGTCCCTCTCCCCGCCATCCAAAGCTTGCTGGAAACTTGTCACCCCCGTTAAAAGGAGTTTTGGGCTCAGCGCGTGTGCTTTGCCGGGAGGAAAGGAGGAGGGATCGCACTGCCCGAGCAGCTACAGCGCTCCGGGAACACAGCAGAGCACGGGAGGACCGAGATGGCACTCTGGGGACGTGCTCTCTAGATGTACAGAAGTGGAATGTTGAGCGAAGCAGGTAGATCCAGGCAAAACAGAGACAAATAATACAGGTCACCACCCTAGACCTGCCTTTCGTACCGACACAAACTTTCACTTCCTCAGTAAGTTTTAAGACAGCGCTGCCACAGTCTTGCCCTTCCCCCTTGTAGCAACATTTCCAAGTTCCCGGGGTAAGTTTGGTCGGGAGCTAAACCAGCAGAAAATTAACATCGCAAAAGTAAACAAATGGAGGAAGTGCGAATGCGAGTCTGGGACTGATAGAGCAGGAGTGCCACAGAGCTGATTTCAATCAGCTGAACCTGCTGTGGAATTTGCACACTTGGAATCACTTCCCTCTGTTGGATGCACTTAAANCTCCCCTCCGCCTCTCCCACCGCCCCCATTGTGGGCCCGGCACCGCCTCCCGCGCCCTGCCCGCCCTCCGCGGCCATTGGCCCTGCCCCAAGGGGGGCAGCGGCTCCGCCGGGCAGGAGCGGGGCAGGNTGCCTCGCTGCCGTGTTGCACAAGCCGAGGCGTCTATACCTTATATTGCCGGGATCCGGGTGGTCCCTCTCCCCGCCATCCAAAGCTTGCTGGAAACTTGTCACCCCCGTTAAAAGGAGTTTTGGGCTCAGCGCGTGTGCTTTGCCGGGAGGAAAGGAGGAGGGATCGCACTGCCCGAGCAGCTACAGCGCTCCGGGAACACAGCAGAGCACGGGAGGACCGAGATGGCACTCTGGGGACGTGCTCTCTAGATGTACAGAAGTGGAATGTTGAGCGAAGCAGGTAGATCCAGGCAAAACAGAGACAAATAATACAGGTCACCACCCTAGACCTGCCTTTCGTACCGACACAAACTTTCACTTCCTCAGTAAGTTTTAAGACAGCGCTGCCACAGTCTTGCCCTTCCCCCTTGTAGCAACATTTCCAAGTTCCCGGGGTAAGTTTGGTCGGGAGCTAAACCAGCAGAAAATTAACATCGCAAAAGTAAACAAATGGAGGAAGTGCGAATGCGAGTCTGGGACTGATAGAGCAGGAGTGCCACAGAGCTGATTTCAATCAGCTGAACCTGCTGTGGAATTTGCACACTTGGAATCACTTCCCTCTGTTGGATGCACTTAAAATTGGATGCAAACTCACGCACACAGGCATGAGCTCCCCCAGGCACCGTCTGGCCGTAGTCTGTCCTCTGGTTGCAACATAAAGGTGTTTATGTGAGTTCAGGGTAGTGTATCAGTCTCTTCACTTCAAAGACAGCCGCAGGATCAGCCCGTATCAGGAATCCCACAGTTACACGGCAGTTTACAGGATCGCTGCTGTGGGGGAACCAAAGCAAAAACCATGCAGCTCAGCTTGAATGCCATAAAGGGGCACCATCAAAGCTGGAGTTAAAACCCAACAGTTACCCTTCAGCCCTGAACTGAAACCTGAAGAGTAACTTCCTTTTGTGTCATGCTTGAAACCCCAAAGTCTTTTCAGAAACTGGGATACACCCCGATGATTTTTAAAAAATGAATTTTGAAGCCACGCAAGAGAATACTCATAAACATGCCTTGTTTGGCAAGTTACTTTGCCAAATACATCCATTCAATCACATGGAGAATGGACAAGCAAGGCAATTGCAGGGGTTGACCTAAGGCCTGGTCCATATACACCTGGTGTACTGCACTCTACTCAGCCTTAATGAGGCACTGTGTCCAGTTTTGGACTCCTCAATACAAGAGACACATGGGGCTCCTGGAGCGGGTCCATGGAGACCTTACAAAGATGGTTAAGGGACTGGAGCATCTCTCTTCAGAGGAAAGGCTGAGGGAGCTTCAGCCTCAAGAAGAGATGACTGAGGGGGGACCTCATCAATGTCTGTAAATATCTGAAGGGAACATGTCAAGAGGATGGATCCAAGCTCTTCTCAGTGGTGCCAAGGAATAGGACAAGAGAAAACAGGTAGAAAATGATACACAGGAAGTTCCACCTGAATATGAGGAAGAGCTTCTTTATTGTGCAGTGACCACACACTGGAACAGGTTGCCCAGAGAGGCTGTGAAGTCTCCCTCACTGGAGATAGTCAAGATCCAGCTGGATGCAATTCTGTGCAACATGTTTGAGAGCAACTCTGCTTGAGCAGGGAGGTTGGACCAGCTGACCTGCTGTGGTCCCTTCCAAACTCACTCGTTCTGGATTCTGTGATTCTACAGCTAGAGCCCCTGCTCTAGCTGTATTTATATAAAGGCACTTAGAGCAGCTTGAAATAACCAGGACTTCAATTATAGGTGACTTTAAAGCCACTAGAAACTGGGAAAAGACAGTCAATACACAGGTTAACTCAGTTCAGAAATTCTTTCAATTACACCTCTGTAAATTCACTGCCAAGGGATCTCAGCAAAACCTTCAGAACTGTATTCTTCCATTTTGTTATTGTCCTACTCTGTAGTCATGTGGAATCCCAAAGAGATATCCTGAAGGGATATTCTAGGATTATGATAATTGCAGTTTTCTGAATTTACCCAAATTCTGAGATTTCTTTGTCTGAAACTATTGCTGGATATTTCAGAGGGAATTCCCAAACAAAAGGAGGAAGATGGCCATGAGCAGTGTAAGAATGGGATACAAAACTACTACTGCAAACTAGAATTTGGTACTTGAGAAAGGAATGAGTGAAATGTAAATCATTTTATTTGCATTTCTAAGCACTCAGAGCAAAGTGTTCAGGGGGTTTCAGGGAAAGGATCCATCTTGCCTTGTACTCAGGTTAAAGTCAGATGGCCCTTTTCCAGTACGGACAACAAAGGGATTTCTTACACCTCAGAAAGGTCTCCTGTGTTTGTGGGAAGAAGTCTGGCACCAGGCCTCAGTCTCAAAGACCAACTCCATTGAACAATCAATTTTACAGTGATCATGTAAGAATCTTCTTTTCCTTCCCTTCAGACATAGAGCAGAACGAGCAGGACAGCTGCTATAGGGCATAGCCTGATGATTTCTTCTTTGTCAGCAGTACCAGTATCAACAGTTCTTACTCTGCTGTGCATCTCTGTTCCTGAGCTATTCCCTGCACTGTGCCAGCACGGCTATTTGTGCAGCTATGTAAGGGAAGGAATCAAGGAACTGGTCTGCTCAAGAATTTTCCTGGGTGGTTTCAGCCAGATCAAATCCCCAGATATCTTGGTGGACACAAAAGAACATATGTAATCATAGAAGCTAAAACTTAGCTGAGGGACAGTAACTTGTTAGGATGTACCAACTTAGTTGCCTGCAATAACCCGTCCACTCTTTGAATCTGCCCAAGCAAATAGAGACAAATTGGCCACAGACTATAAGGAAGAAACTAGAATTCATTAATGACTTGAAAACTAATTACAAGTCTCCAGGTCTTAGTAGATGGGAAAGGGGGAAGAAAGGAGAAAGGAGTCCTACAGTTATACAATACACAATTACAAAGTTCCTCAGCCAAAGATTCAGTGCAAAGATGCAGAGACAGCAAGCACTAGCAAACAAAATCGATGGTGATGGTGGGTCAGCATGCTACTGCATGGAGGTTTCTCACCCAGTAAATCAGAAGTCAGTTCAGCAAAGTAATGTTGTTATAGTGGTGTGAAGTGATGAAGAAGGCAGACTATGATTCATCACTGCCCTACATATCATATAAGCTTGCACAGCTCTGCAAAATGTACATAAAACACTTTCAAATCACAACTACATCCTTTTCATTTTGTCCAGATAATACAGCAGACTAAAGCAGTGAGGAATGTGTTTCTGAACATAAATCTGTGATGCACAAATGTTTTTACTAAACAAACACACAAAAAGCACAGCAGCAACAATCTTTCACTTCCTCAGTAAGTTTTAGTGTGTTTAGTGTGCTCTAATGGAGAGCAGCATCTGGGTCGCATCTTACATTTCCTGATACTAGATGGGAAGTATTACCCATCACAATGAAAGTTAAAATCAGTTCCAAAATGTATACAAGTAGAACATTACATCCAATGCATATTTAATGTGGACATGCACCTCGTACCATCCTGGAGAAAGGTTTACTAAGATTACTACTGCCTAGGATGAATCGAAATACAGGAACAGGAACCAGGTTCACTGTTTTAGTGAAGCTGGCTCTGGGTTACACTTGTTTGATCTTAGCACTGAAGTCAAAAACCCAGCTTATGCACTGCCATTTCTCACTATTTGGCTATATGCAGTCATTTCACTCTGGATAGATGGTTAGAGTGTCATGCTGTACATGTTCCCACTTGCCACTTAGTCCTCCATTTCAGTACTGAGAGTACACAGCAAAGGGCCAGGAATCATCTGGTACAGTTATTAACAACAGTTATTACAACCTGGTACATTTTTTTCATCCTTACGTCCCAAATAACTCAGGTTCTCCTTCAAGATTAGTTTCTTGTTGGTTAAGTTACCCTGTAGTTGACTGAAAACTCAGAGGAACCTTCATGCCCTTCCAATTTTAAATCATCTCTTACCGCTTCACTGAAGTCCTGGAATCTTGCAAAACCTCCGATGATGAATACACTTCTACATTCCAGATCTCTTTTAGCCAGGAAATTGCACAGAGACAGCTAAGAGTGCTCAGTGCTTTGGTGAGCAGTCAGCAAGTCAGGGGGAATACTAGGGAAGCCACAAATTTGACTCTGGAAGCCTTGTGTATCTCTGGAAGTCATAAAATACAGATGGGCAATGGCTCAACATTGAGGTCAGTCTTTGATTCATTAGCTAACAGCTGGATTTAAACACATATATCTTAGTTTTGAGGCATGCTGCTAATTCAAGCTTCAAAACATGGTGGGGAGTTTTATCCTGTACTGTGAGTTCCTTTGGAGCTGTACAGGATCCTGGTTTTGGCTTAGATTTTGTATATTTTCTCAATGATCTAAATAGTGTGTTTTTTTGAAAAAATATGTCCAGCCACTGGTAATCTTCGGCGAAAAACAAATTTAAATGTCATAAGCTCTTTTTTGTGGTTGAGAGTACAAGCTTGAAACACATTGGGTCAGTCACTGGAGCTATGCAAATTCCAGGGGCTCACCATCTGTATGTTAATCCTACATTGTGTAGGAATCTGTGGAAATGAGTGCCATAACGGAAAAGTCTGTTTTCAGATATTTAAGGCAGCATTGACATGCTCCAAAAGCAGAAACTAGACTTAGAATTCCCCCTTTCAATCTGCAGCTGCAGTCTATGCTTCACTGCAGGAGAACTTCCCTCTGCCTGCAGTCCAAAAAGCCCCTATCCATTCCTGCCCCTGTTCTGCTTCAGCTGTTTCTTGAAACATCTAGTCCTGCTTCTCCTTTTCCCTTCTTCCACGCCTCGGCCTTATTTCATCACTCACCTCACTTTTGAAAGTCCCTTCTCTCCCTGATCCCACCAGCCAGCCTAAGGTGAGGATACACATATGGTCTAGATGCTCCTTTAGGGATCAGTGTTCCATCTTGACTGAAAATCATAGAATCCTCAAAAAGGATTGGACTGGAAGGGACCCTAGAGATCATGTCGTTCCACCCCCCCTGCCATGGGCAGGGACACCTTCCACTAGACCATATTGGTCAAAGCCCCATCCAGCCTGGCCTTGAACACTTCCAGGGATGGGGTATCCACAGCTTCCCTGGGCAACCCATTCCAGTGCCTCAGCACTCTGATAGTGAGGAATCATGACAGCAGCTCTACTTTACAAAATACAGGCAGCTGCAGACAAAGAAGGAGGCACCCAGGGGGAGCAAGAGGGGCACTGCTGAGAGGTGCAGGGGGAGGGAGAGGTCGTAAATGCTGCTTATTCACTTGGGCCTTTGGAGCATGAAGGAATTGCTGACAGTGAGGGAAGTGTGGAAAGTAACACAGTAACGACAGACAAACATCTCAAGCACATGAGAGCCTGTCTCCCGACTGGGAAAATACCTGCAGAAATCACTGGAAAGAACTACCTGTGGTTGCTGGCTCTTACTCAGCCACCAGTACAAGTAAGTGGTCCTGGCCTGCAACATTGTGTGGCAGAGCCTTCTTAGAACTGTTTGGGTGACTGTCCCGGCCTCGGTGTGAACAGGTTCTCTGGACTGTCCCAGCCCCATGACTAACCTCCTCTTCTCGTACAAAGAACTCAGAGTAAAACAACTCAACATTGCCCAAAATGTAAATTTGCTGCCTAGAACAGATTTCCCAACAGACAAATCTGTGACAGGTTTTCCTTCTAGAATTCAGCTTACAGAGTTGCAGTGGTTTTATAACAGGCACTCAGAATCACCTTTCCATTTATTTTACTGCGTTTTACTATAGACCGATGATGAGATAAATCCTCCTCTGTGAGCATGTGGAATGACACAGTAGAAATGGATTTACACATAACTTGAACTCAACAACTCCTGCTAAACCAATAAGAAAACCAGAATAACATTTCTGAAAGTGAAATTAATACAAATTATTCAGAACTATGATATTTTTTAAAATTTCTTTTACCTGTAACTGGGGAGAAATAAAAAAGAAAGCTGTAACATCAAGGGGAGACGATTCTGGAAGTGTGGAAAAACAAGACTGCAGTAAACTTATCTTTCTTTACAGACTCCCCAGGTTTGATGGGCTGTCTAATGAAGAAAATAATAATAAAAATAATTTTAAAATCAATTAGCTTTTCCTCTCGTTATTGATTTTTTTAAAGTATGCCTCTGGAGAGCTTCCACTTCAGTATCAGGGCTTAAAAACAAGGCTAGGTAATGCAAGAGACAGTCTGAATGAGACATCAGAGAGGGACTACTAATCTAGGGTTATTTATTACTCAAAACCTAACAAAAGCAGCTCATTTTTTCTACACAGAAAGTCTTAGTTGCATGGGAGGACACTCTAAACAGAGGAGGGGGAGCCTGAAAGAGATTGTAACAGTGAAATGGTACAACAAAATTAGATTCTTTTGCTGGTTTTGCTGAGCTTATTCAAACTGAATGACTCGGAGGACCTGATCCTGTTCTGACTAAAGCCAGTGAGAGATTTGCCACACATTTCACAGAGAACAAAAACAGCCCTTCAGTCATAGCACCTCTGCCAGGTTTTGTTTCACACCCTGCCAAAATGTCATAGCTTGAATCACTTCAGTAGCTTGAGCCATTTAAAACTGGACTGAACAAAACCCTGGAGAATTAACTGCAGAGAGAAATCTTCCTCTGTTCTTTGCCTTATCTCTGCTCTTCTGCCTCACTGGGTTACATGAATAGCAACCAAAAACTGCAGAGCATTGACAGACATGGGGTCTCTGGGCATTTCATATGCTGCAAAAACAAGCTGTGAAAATAGGAAACCACTACCCTTCATTTCTACCTATTTGCATTGTGTCCAAAAGGGACTAAGGGGATCATAACAAAAAGATTACAGAGTAGCTGACTTCAAATGTTTTAGAAAAACTACATCGATTCTGAGAGATTTCATGGCAGCTTCAAACATCAGTACAGTTAAATTTTATTAAAGTGCAAAGCAAAGGTCTTCAGCAGCATAATCTGGACTGACCTGGAGCAGACAAAATATAAAAACAGCAAGATAATTCAAATTAATAACTCACCAAAAAGCTGGAGAGATGGAGCACCCATTTTGCAGGGTAAAGAGCAACTTTGATAGTCACTCCAACAGAGGGAGCTGTACAAGCTCAGGGGCAATTTGGCTGAGGACAGTGACACTGGTAATTTAATTATACTGGTTGGTCACACTATAACCAGAGTTACACTGGAGATATAGATCACAACAAGCCTGCCAAGAGAGCTGGCCCTGCAGAATTCCTTTGATATGATGTACATCTCAGTGCTGTCCAAATCGCTGATGAGTCACGAATTGTACTGCAGGACACAGGAAATCCTAATAAATTATTTTATTGCATAATCCTTTCCAGTTAGTTTCTTGTATATACCTGTATATGCTAAGTGACAACATACAACCCCCTGAGCTTTTTCACTGGCTGCCTTAGCATACCACATAGGTCTTCAAAAACTGCCAGGATAAAACTGAGGTTTCAGGAACTGAGGTTTGAGGATCCTCTAATTTTATATTCCTGTCAAGCTGCCTCTGAAATCAGAGGAATGTCAAGTTGCACTGGTTGTAACTGGCCATAATATCTTTGATGAGGTTTCTATTCTGAATCTCACCATCTTGTCTCGGTTTGTTAATTAACAGTTTTAGGGCTGGCTATTTTGCTTTTCTTTTTGCCACAGTTTCTGGGCTATGTAGAGATTCTTATCAAATTATTAAATTCTTACCAAGTAATTAACTTCATCAGCATAAATTAATCACCAAACCGTCCTATGAGCTGTATTGCAGATGGGGAAAATGAGGTAAGAGCTCAACCTGTAGCCTCAGGCTGTGCAGCAAAACTACTGCAATAATGACTTTTGAATTCAGAAGTTCCTACCTCCCAGTTCTGCTCTCAGAGTAGATCAATCCCTTAAGCTACCTCTGAATGCTTCCAATTGCAGCAAATATAAACCTCATGGAAGAGACCCAGTTCTGCAGTTGTACAGAGAGCTACTCTTCAGCAGGCAGGGGAACTATAGGGAAGAAATATTTAATATTGCCACTTGCATCAGATTGGCAGTGTCTGTCCTAAGGCTTTGTGTTAGCAGGGAGCAGCTCTGCAGAAAAACATGATGCTGAAACTTATTCTCTGTTGATGGTGGTCTTTATCCCACCCAGAGAGGAAGGTGTAAATGGCTGTGTGGAGAAAAAGGCCTGAGGTAAATAGTTTTTGAAAAACAGTGCAGAAAAGTGAGTCAGTCGCTGATGTACGAGGACTGTGTTTGAAACAGGGTGGGAAAGCTACTTGCTGACGGGGAACTGGGCTTGGGAACATTTTGGTTCCAGGGTGGACAATACTCTGTTGTGAAATCTGTGTATTGAAGATTTTTTATTTTTGCCTGTATGCCTAGATTTCTGGGAAGAGCACATTTAATAAAACCATATTCAAGAAGACCATGCTGAAGTAATTGTTTTTCCCCTTTAATTTTTAAGTGGTTACAAAACAATGAAGCTCTCAGTTCTTTACACTTCACAGGGGAGAACGTACAAAGAGCTGCTTAATCTCTTTCAGTTCAGCTCGTCTATTCTCATGGGTATCCAGTTGCAAGGTATCTGTATCAGTCTCTGAATTCTCAGCCGTGCATCGAACTGTTAGCTCTTGTTTTAACATGCTGTTTCAGGACTGAGTAGGTTTCAGCATGAGTATGTGAGGGCTGCTATGCCTAAATCTGTTTGACGTTGGCAGAGGAGCAGTATCACAAATCCAGCAGTACTCATTCCGATGATGAAATGCCAAGTAAGCACTTTCACAATGCTGGGCTAATCTTAACGTGATGCTTGTGATCTAGAAGGAAGCAAGCTGTACAACTAAAGTAGGCACGTCACCAAGGAAGATTTGAATGCTTCCTGATTGGTTTTCCAAATAATTATTTCATTTGCTTCTGACAGAGGCTAGCTTGCAATTCAACTACTGTATGGTTTTCTTCATTGCAAACTGCAGTTAAGGAATCAGATGCAAGATACAAACCATACCACAAGATCAGCTAGGAAAGAATGGTGCAACCAGACAATATTAGGGTTTCAAATTAATTTCCTCCCACTATTGCCAGGCAGTCTTAAATGCAATGTGGAAAAAAGGAACATAAATATATTTACAGTTAATTAACACCTGTATGCTATATTAATGTGTGAAATTTGCCAAATTAAAATGTTAAATTGGGCTCAGTCACTTAGCAACAGCTGCATCAGTTTAAGACATTTTCATTCTGCAGCTGTTAGCTATCACCTCAGGCTGGAGCTCCAATGGAACCATGGAATGGTTTGGGTTTGAAGTACCTCAAAGATGGCCTTGTTCCAACCCCCTTGCCATGGGCAGGAGCCCCTTCGACTAGACCAGGTTGCTCAGAGCCCCATCCAGCCTGGCCTTGACAACCTCCAGGGATGGGGCAGCCACAGCTGGTGCCTCACCATTCTCATAGGAAAGAATTTCTTCCTAACATCTAATCTAAAAGTACCCTCTTGCAGTTTAATGCCATTCTCTCTTGTCCTGTCAGTCCGTGCCCCTGATAAAAATCCTTCTCCAGCTTTGTTGTAGCCCTTTTAGGTACTGAAAGTTGCCTCTTTAAGACACTAGAAGATCTACCCAGAGACTTCTCTTCTTAAGGCTTAACAGCTCCCAGCTCTCTCAGCCCATTTGCAAAGCAGAGATGCTACAGCCTTAATGCACAGCCTTATGCACAGCCTTATGGCACATTAGTGCCATAATTTATGTGTCACTACTCTGGACTCAGTCCAACAGATCCATGTCTATTTTGTACTCATGACCCCAGCATTGGATGCAGCACTCCAGGTAGGGTCCCACAAGAAAAGAGTAGAGGGGCAGAATCAACTCAACCTGCTGGTCACGTTGCTTTTGATGCAGCCCAGGACATGATTTGTTTTCTGGGCTGTGAGTGCACATTGCTGGGTCATGTCCAGCATCTCATCCACCAGTACCCACACATCTTCACAGGGCTGCTCTCAATCCATTCATCCCCTAGTCTGTATTCATACCAGCAGTTGCCCCAGTCTATGTGCAGCACTTTGCACTTGGCCTTGTTGAACCACCTGAAGTTGCCATGGGCCCACTCCTCAAGCTTTTCCAGGTCCCTCTGGATGGCATCCTATGTTTCTGGTGCGTCAACTGCACCCCTCAGCTCGGTGTCACCTGCAAACTTGCTGAGGCTGTCTTGAAAGCTTTTTCCCTCAATTTTAGACAACACACTCAATCCCTCTAGCAAAGTCAGCAGAAGGAAATGTGTGCCTGCCTTCTGCCTGCTCCTCTCCAAAACCAAGTGTCCTAAATCAGATGCAGCCCGATCAACTATGTACTTGTTTGGCTTTGTCCTTAGGTAGAAGCATCTGTTCATTCCATCAGCTGGATGTGAAGCAGTAGCCCTTACCAGAGGGGCAGAAAAAGCTTAAACTGCCATAGCAATACTCAGCAAAGTGTACCCAGCAGTGACTGAAGCAAAGATGAAAGTAGAATTGCAAATAATCATGGAAGTGCCCAAGGATATAAGGACAAGAAAATTTCTACAGAAATTTTGTCACAGTGCAACAAATTATTTAGAAACTACTATGCCAAAAAGAAGGAGCCTAAGTGTTAGCACATAGCCCAGGGGAAAGGGAGATCTAGTCTTGATCCAAGCTTTCTTGACTACTTAACTACAATGCTGTAGTCATTTATTTACTTGTTTCATGATGTAAGCGGCTGTGAGTGCTGTGATGTGTATTCAGGTCAGTGCTGTCCCCTGTGGGGCAGATGTGCCTGGAGCACAGCCTCCAGACCACAACCCTCCTTGGATGAAGATAAAGGAATGTCTACTCTGAGGATCCCTGGTAGAATTAAGAGCAATACAGGACCTGAAAATGCTTGCCAAGAAACATTCAGAGGGCAAGAAACTTTTCCAGCCAGGAAGAAATCACTTGGGCTGGTGATTTTGAAGGACCATGCTTATGAACCTACAGACCTAAACTCCAATAGGACAATGCTCAAAAGTTAGTATTTTGATCCTTAGATATTTCTGCCAGAGAACACCACTGGAATGAAAACAAATCAATAAGTTACAGTCACAGAAGGAGGATCTTTGTGGGATTGTGCTCACATTTTCTTGTTCAAGTGGATCAGAGAAATTTCTCTCTAGGAGCTGCAGCATCTCCAGTGTCACTGAATGCCCTCGGGCAGGGCATAACGGTGTATCTGGAACAGTGGGGGGTGATGGTCTGCCGGGTATCACCATTTGCTATTCATCAGGCTGGAACTCCCTCGGGCACAGTGATGTTTTCTCTCATGCTGTCCTTTGGCAAGAAGAACTTTACAAAATCCATAAGAACAGCACTGCAGTCTCCATAATAAAATTTCGGCTAAGGATGATGCCTTCCTGCTCAGCCACAAAGAAGCAGTTGGTATGCTGGAAATGCTGCTTATTTTATTAATCATCCTAATTTTTCACTGTGTTCTGTCTTCATTAACAGAAAAAGACAGGAATCAGCCTTTCTGCTGTTAGCCTGTGTATGCCCTGCATAGTCACCAGATGCCACAATCCCCGGCTGATGCATTTCAGATTTAAAAACTAAGCACACAAAACGTGCAACCAGCCTGGGCCATACAGTCATCAAAACCCCAATAAATGCCCATAAATGGAAATCCTACCTAAACCACTGTCTTATACAGTCCAAAATCAAGGCTTCCACCTGATGTTTTTATCAGTACTCCCAATGGCAAGGCCATGGCTTGTAGGCACCACCATAAAACTAATTATGAGTAATAATTTCCAACCTAAATGATCCAATAATAGTTTGCCAAGCCTGAACTCACAGCTCCATCACGACACACACACACGCCCACTGGTACTGAAAAAACCAGGAATTATTGTGTTTATTTATTTGTTTGTTTGTTTATTTGCAGCACACCCTTGTGTACAAATGGAGAAAACCATCCAGCACTGCAGATACAAGAGCAACCTCTGTAACAAACACGCACCATAAGTACACCCAGGAAAAAGACCTAATAAGCTAAGTGGGCCTGATCCTCCTCTGCTCAGTATCCTTCATAGTCATTTATTTTATGCCAGGTAGTAGGATAGTAAGAGTTCATCCCCTCTTTTTCTAATCTCTATTTTGTTCTGTACCATGTGTACATATAGAAATCAGAGCTATTAAAAAAATTATCTTCAGAGTATATGCTACTATATTGACACAACCAGTAAGTCCACTTAAGCTTTTGTTAGCTTTGGTAGGAACTAAATGTGGTTCCTTTCCACTACAGGAGCTAAGTTTCCTTCAGCAGACAGTCCTCAGGCTTAATATGTAATTGCAGAACAGAAGATTTGTGTGGAAACATGAAAAAGAAGTAAACAGGATGCTATTGTTAAACAAATTCAGATCAGAGATTGCCAGTGGCTATATCTTTTCCTTGTTTTCTTTCCCAAACTCTGTAAGATAATGTGATGACTAATATCACAAAAACAACAGCAGGTTGGAAGGCCACTTAACAAGGGAGAATAAATTCAAATTTAAATGTATAACCGCAAGTGCTTTTAAAAAATAAATCAGCTCAGCAAGCAAACCAAATCCTCAAAAACTATATAGGAAGTTCTCAATTTCCAAAGTGTTCCTCCTCTTTAGCCTTCTGGGTCTGGGTTGTTTTGGTTTTTTTTAACAGCACTGTTTTTTGAAGTTATTTAGGGGGCACAGAAACGCAGCTGAAGTTACTGCTTTGCATGGTGTGAGGAATGAGAGATTTCCCTTTTAAGTCCACTCTGCAAACCACCTCCCAAACAGCTAATTAAGTCTTGATGTACTTCATAAAATGCTAGAGAAGTTATCTTTTGTAGGTTTACAGACAGTATATAGAGCAGAATTTGCACTTGCCCGGGACTTACCAGCAGACCATGTGAAGCACAGCCTCTTCACAGACAATTTAGCATATCCAAATCACACAGGCCTCAAAAAACATGCACAACCTACACACAGGCAGTGACAACACCCTGACATCTGCTAGTTGTAAACCCAGAGAGAGCTTGGCAAAACCAGGATACAGTTAGACCCTTTTGCTGTTTATCTGCATGTTTTCCATGAGCCCTTCCTTCACAACCTGTTAGTTTGACATAGATAACAGGGCACAAAACAACCAGTTTCATGGGCTCATGGGACACAATCATGCAAAATTCAAATAAGTAGGGAACTCTTGACCTCACCTGTTTATGTCACCATTCTTGCCATAATCCTCACTTTTGCCTATTTGACTCCGTTTTCTTTGTGGCAACACAGCAACTATTGCATTGAAGTCCTGAGAGATCCCATTTTTCTTGTCAATAATAAGTTATTTCACAAAATAAACTTATACCCTTGTTGTGATACTATCCATTTTGGGTAGCTCCTTTTACTTTTTTGCCTGATCTCCACTTGCCTCTAAACTCTCCAGATTTGTTGTAAAGCCTCCACTTTCATCAAGGCCAGATCAATGGCCCTGAGAAACTTACTGGTTAAGCTGCAGTTTGCTGCCTGCTCTGCAGGATGGCCAATAAAGAACTAGCACACTTGAGACCTTTACTCCATCGAAATTTGAGTTTTCTTTGAAGTAATTTTCCTTTTTGCTTGCAATGCAATCCCAAAGAAAGCCTTATATAGCAGTGAAGTCATAATGTCAAAGTGTTATTTACACTTTGATTGCAAGAGAACAGTTTTGCTAGCTATGCCCACTGCTTTTGTTTGCTGTGGTGTCACCTTCTGTGGCAGAGGGGACGTCATTAGGAACATCTACACTAGCACTTCTCCTTTATGTAACGAAGTAATCACTTACGGTGTGATCACTGGGACTTACAGAAGATCAAAAGAAGGCAGCTGATGAAACCAAAGTTTGTCTGAGGCCATGAGATGACTTTTCTTGTTATTTCAATTGGAATAGAAAGTTTTGATCTTGCAGTTCATCTGCATGCCTGCAATCTGAACCAAATACTCCTGTCAGTCATAAGTTTGCCACACGCATTAGACCAGAGTCATTCCAATTGTAACTCTACAGACTTCTGTGCAAGCAGACCACAGCAAATTTAGCCTACAGCTATCTTTTTTTTTCTTTTCACTAAATCTTTTATCCAGGCTACTAGGATACTTCAGGAACTGAAGTGTGTCACACAATCTCCCTGTATTAAACATACCAAATAAGTTTCAAGAAGAAGGGTGAGACACACCTGCCAAAGAATGCATTGACTTCCAAGACCAGCACCTGGAGACCTGAAGAAAGCTGCAGCAGAACAACAGCTGGCATCCACAGGGAGTGAGCTCCTCAGACAAGTTCCCTGACCTGAGAAAGCCCTGTTCTCCCAGCTCAGTCAGAGGGGACTGCTGGATGAAGAACAAGACAGACAGACTGTCCCTGCCTGCCTGCCTGCGGTGATGAGTGACACTCACTGAAGCGTTTTCAGGGAAGATGATTCTAGCTGGTTCATGTGTTACAAAACCAAGCAGCTTATCTAATACTATAAGAAAGGCATAGAAGCCAGAAACCTTCACAGCCACTACTGCATGCTCTGTGGAAACAAGAATAGATGTCTTCAAAACCACAAGCATTTCCAATGAAACCAAATGACAATCCCTATTGTCTGTTAACAGTGCTCAGCCTGCAACATCCAGCTGGGGAGTTCTGACATGCACCAGCAAGGCTTAAGCATTTTAAAAGTTCTATATTACATTACTAACCATCTTTACCAGCACAGAATTTAGAGTCCTAAGGTGGTAACAAAGGGTAGTAGAAATTGTACAAATGTAATATATCTCCAGTACTGAAAAGCACACAGTCTAAATATGTAAGTCAGAGACTACACACCACTATTCGTGTTCCCAGACAAAGTTTATACAGCTCAGTTTTTCAAATGTAGTCCAAGTCAGTAGTAACTGAAGAATCTGGGCTTCTGACAGCTATTCTGTGTTGTGACTGCAAAGCCTTAGAATCCTTGCCTAGGGCTTCCAAGCTCTACCTCTATGCAAACAATACAAAACGTTAATTAAACATTCAAAAAGGAGGCTAAAAAGAGCACTAATGAAATTTGCAAATCTAAGCATTTGAAGGCTGCAAAATGCCAAAGTGAATGTCACCTGCGTCACCTTAATTATAGCCCTTTGCATATATACCCTATAATGGATTTTAATTATCTGGGTTGGTGATGTTTTTCCACAGATCTCTGCTTCCTCATTTGGTTGACAAAAAGAACACTCACTCGGGAGGAGGTTGATGTCATTTGTCTTCATGCACCAAGTTTATGTAATCTGAGCCTTAAGTGAACTGAGTCTCCTTTTGAAATACAGATCTTACCACGATAAATGTACAAACCATAATTTAGATATTTCATGGATATGTCAGTAATCCACCTTTTAAAGCAACAGCAGCTCAATTTCTTTTTTCCTCCTAATTTCATGTATGTTTCAAAGTCATATTCACTGTAAGCTGGCCAACCCTGAAGATAGAAAATACTACTTTATTTGATAGTTTTCTATGATTTTCTTCGTAATAGAACCTCATTTTTTCTTTCTTATTTTTGTAATATCCTAGAAGGTGGAGGAGGAATCTCTCCAGTCCTACAGGGAACATCTCTTGCTCAGTCTCAGCTTCTTGCTTCCCATACATCTGTCATTTCTGTTTTGTTTGTCCAATATATTTGTCCCCACGCACACCAGACTGTTTAGGTAAATCTTTCTCTACTCCCCCACAGCCAATCCAACACCTTCCTAAGGCCAGTCCTAGTTTCCTGTTTATGTCCCCTCTCTCCCATCATCTTCTCATCCAGTCTCTGTCATTTTCCCACCCACTGTTTTATATTACTGTTGAAGTTCAACACATCTCCCTAGAACATGAGAAGCGAGATTCTTTTTTAAAACCTTCTGACTTGGCCAAATTTAGGTCAATTTTCACAGGCACAAGAGGCACAGTCTTGACACATAGTCCGTTTTCTTGCTAAACAAAAAAAACCCAAAAAACCTCCACAAAAGCATCTGAGCTTCTAAGATATTTTAACACTGAAAAACAACCTATTCTTCTTTTTTTTTTTTCATACTGGGAACTGACTGAACAGCTCTGGCTGAAATTTCAGGGGGAAGTAGGGATGAGTCAGCCCAAGACAGACCCTTGGCTGAAAAACATTAGAGTTAATTAAAACTAAATAGGTAGTCTCAACACAGAGGTCCTATTACAACTCATTAAAGGAAAAATATTATTTTTATTGAGACTTATGCTTTTTCATGGTCTGCATATGAGCTCTGATTACTCTGGTAACACATCAGTCACATTTCAAAAGAAATTTGCAATGTTATGGACCACTGACTCTTGACATCAGTTCAGTAGATGCATCTCAGACTGTAAGCACTAACAGAGGGAATTAGGTTTTCATACATACTTACTGAATACATCACCCAAGGAGATCCATGCAGCTAATTACTATGTTTTGAATATGTATGTTTTGAATGCATTGCATCTTTTAGCAAAAAAAAAGGCTACCTTTTAAATTCTATTTTTTTCTCCACACTCTGTTTTCATCAGAACCAGCAGGATTCAACTTCCATGTTGTGTTAACAAGCTATTGGTTCATTTTAAGTCTATGTCTTGGAATGTTAAGCATTTATTATCTTTGTTATTGGTTGTTGACTAGTTTGAGATTGTGGAGTTGGTCTGGAGTGAGGACTTTTGCACACCCTGATGCAGAATCCTCCATACCTAAGACTTGTTTTAAGCCCTGACTCACAAAAAAGGCTCAGGTTCTGTTCTTTTAAGGTATATTTACTCCTGGAAGAAAACACACACCTTTTTCCCTTTGCTGACCTTCAGTTTTAGTTTTGCTCTGACATGCAAGTCATTTCCCCCTGCCCTATTTGGGTCTGATTTTACTTTTCAGAGGTTGGGCTGAAGATTCTACCAAGAGGAGACTGGGAGAGACATTGCATTACTGCGATCCTCTGTTTGATCCTCAGCTGAATTAAAATGCCCACTTTCCATTTATATTTATTGTTTAGACAAACTACACAGGGCCAGTTGTGTTCTGGCACACCCTCGTGAACCCTGATAGAATTGGTAAGATCACTTCCCAGGTTCCTTGGAGATTGTTGCATTTTAGTAAGGAAAAGTATTATTGACAATAAATAAGCCTGCACATTTTTCAGCTGTGATTCTGGGAACATAACTGATAACATGACTGGAAAGAAATCCTTGCATGAATTCATGTTCTCTGCTACTAAAAGCATAGGAATCAAAGCTTAAAATGAATGTGCTTGGTTTTGGGCTTAGAAATATTTGCCTACTTTGCATTTCACACTTACATCTTTCCATTTGTTCTTGTGTCAGTATTGTCTTTCTCAGTAAACAGGTCACCTCTCTGCGGTGCATTAGGTTCTTCCACATATTCTGAAAAAGCAACCAGAGACATTTCAAGATTTCATTTACCTTCATCTGGGCACATCTTACAGCTGGCCCACAGCACACTGGCAGCTGGCAACTGAATCCAGATGTTTTATTGCTACTTTTTCTGCAAAGTTTCTCTCTTCTTTCAGACTTTTTTTCCTTCATCCCCAGTAAATGGCTTTGTGATTTCTTTACTCCAGTCCTAAAGGTTATGCAGTGCTTCTTATATGATGTTTCAGTTCTTCTTCATTTTGACATTGGCTTCCAATTCCATGTCTTTGATAAATTTAATTAGCAAATTCTGTCTTGCCTGAAAATTACCCCTGAAAATACTGTTCATTTATTGTTTTCATATGTTCGTATTGTATTACTGCTCTCTTGACAAGCCTATAAAGACATTTCTTTTTATTAGATCTAAGTGGTTATCTGTGCAGCACAGTTGTTACTGCTCCTGCTGCTCTCTCTATCAATTTTTAAATTGTAATTTTTTTCAGGGTTACTTGGCCCCCAGGCAGACTGGGAAATTGTGATGGCACATTCCTCAATGAGATTCCAACCAAAATGAAACTATTTCACTTGTTAAGTTCAGAAGTGTTACCCATTGAGCGGAAAGGTATCCATTCACATTTCTCAGAATTATTTTTCCCAAAGATTTCTGAAAACTCATTTCAGTCACATCCTGAATTGGTTTTTGAAATCCTGCAGGACAGAAATCTGGGAAGGTGGAAGAAACTGGCTGTTTATAACAAAAGCTTCGATTCTGGGAAACCAGTGGCATTACAGAAAATTAGCAGTTCTATTTAGTTATGCACTGGTTGAATTTGACACCAAACTGGTCTTTGTTTAAAGACATGGAAGTTCAGGTTGCAGAGACTTCAATGTGGCACCTCTCAACAGGCTAAAACTCATACAAAGGTAGAAACAAAAGAATCGAGAATTGGCCAGCTTGACACTGAACTTGTTTCTAAGATCTGGTATCTCTATGTTGTCCTTCAAGTAACCTGCTATTATCTGTCTTGAAGGATGATGCCTAACATCTTACTGAGAAAAGAAGTCTCTTGGTACTCAGTGCCTTCTTCTCACTCTCACGAAAACTTCCAAAACACCAGCTGATTCACCTTGGATCCAGCATGTCCACAGCAAATAGCAAACCCACTTAATTTTTTAGGCCCAGAATACTCAAGCAGGAGCAGTTGGAGGTAAGGAAAAGCCAACTAAATCATACCCAGTCCCCTGAGCACAGACTGTGTGCTCTACATACACAAGCTCTATTATGCTCTGTGATATCGCAGTTCTCAGGTTTACCAATAACTTGAAGTGGCTGGAGGGAATATCTGGAGGGGGCAGGGGTGTTGATACTTTGATTTAGTGATCATGGTACAAACTTGGTAGCCAAGAGGCCTAGATGCTGCTCCACATAATCCACAGCCTTCCTGTCATCCCAGACAAGGCATTTGACTATCTATTGATTTACTACTCAGTAAAATGAGTAATATTTTACTGCACCTTGTACCAGTGCTGTGAAACGTGCTTTTTAATGTTCATGTAATATTCCACTGTCATTGTAATTTCTAATTATTTATATTACATTAGGGTGAGGGATCCCATCTGAGATCTGATTACATGCTACATGGCAATGATGACCCCTACACCCAAGAGCTGACACTGCCAGCTGACAAGTAGAAAAGGCTGCAGGCAGACAAAGCGTGAATCAAAACAAGTCCCCAGTACATGATTATGCAATAAGGATTAGACTGCACCTCTCTTGAGTAGCACACATACTTTGCTACCACATTACTTCATCTCTCAAAATAAATTGTGATTCCTTTATAGAAGGGCTCATTCTCTCAACAACTCTTCTTACACTGGATAAAAATAGATATATTAAAGTACGAAGAACAGCAAACGAAAGATGTGATAATCCCCCACAGAGAAAGTACTGTAGCTGCTTGAGCGAAGTGAAAGAAACACAGTTGTGTTAATAAAGCTTTAATCTTATTAAACTTCCAAAGCAATCACGTGAATGCAATGACAAACAGGCATGAGATGTCTCCTACTGCTAGAAGCAACAACTTCACTAACATAAACTTCTGCCACAGGGAGCCACTCACTCAAATTGATCTTCCTGTCTGACACTGAAGTTTTCCTTTTCTTCAGCTTCGTGGCATCAGGAGCAGTGAACAAATGCACCTTCTTATCAACAGGGATCCCAGCAAAGATGAGCTTACAAAATGCTCTCTCCAAAGGGAACCACAACAGGCACAGGCCTGGTACAGCTCGAAGTGAGGGTACAAACATAAAACCAGGCATACATCAGAGTCCTGCTCCTTTTCCACAGTTACACAATCTTTTCTTTGACACCGGAGGCAGACAACATCAGAGACAACTAAAAGTTGTGATTGTTCCCTTTGTGTCTGGTTTTCCACTCACCTTTGGTCAAGCTTGCTGCTGCAGCTGTCTGACTCAAATCCTTCTAAGATGGGCTGCTTCCTTTCTTTTCTTAAAATCTTTCATCACCTGTTCATAAAGAAAAGCAGAGCTCCCATTTGCTTTCTGAACTACTGCTATTGTACTTCTGAGGCTATAAGCAACACATGAGTCATTATCACTAACAACTGAGAGAGGGAGAACAAAAGAACTCACTTCTTTCTCACAAAGAAGTTTCTGCCACGCTTGCTAACATATATTTTTTGATAAATGCTTTTATACATGTGAAGTGAATGTGATGTCTGATTACTGGTTCAGAAGGGCACTTGGCAGATGTGTGCCAGCATCACAGAGGGAGACGGTTTGTACTTGAGTACAAAGTTTACCTACAGTCAAACTTTAATTCAAGAAGTGCTTTGGTAGCAAGTGCAGGAGGGAACACAGCTAGTACAAGCCCTCCTAATCACAGAGTACAGTGAATGCCACTCACAACTCAGATACATGAAGGAGAAAGACAAAACCGAAAGTGAACCAGGTTGAAAAGTTTTCAGTGTTAATACAGCACGATAAAAGTCTGCTGGATTCCAAGTCTCTAACCCAGCCATGCAAAATACAAATATATATTAAATATATTTTAGTGCAACATGAGACAATACAGTCACTGTTAACCTTTCTAGCCCTCAAACTATATTTGTACAAAAATACTCACTGGAGCTACTCTAAATCACAGTGGCAGTTTATTTGTTGGTTCTGTTCTACACCACTTTGTAGAGAGAGCTAATTACCCGTGGGAGCAACTGGAATTCAGAAATGTATCTTTTTCACAAGTTCAGCAGAATATTGTGTTTTGCTCTTAAACTTTTTTTTTTACTTGGAAACAATCACAGGTAAAAAGATAACAAAGCAATGATAATTTTTGTTGATCTATGGCACTGTGCATAATAAACAGAAGCAGAGATCTCAGCTGGTTGTTTTGGAGTCAGTTGTCCTAAATACACTTGAAAATGAGTCATATCAGCTCAGGGTCTTCTACTAGTTTTTCAGCATTCACAATTCTTATAAATATGGTTCTGTGTTACCTCACATAATGAAGTATAGTATGTTCATAAACAACTTAAAAATACTTAGAATGTTGGATGTAACAGATATCTCGAGACAGTAAACATTCACATCATGAACTCCTTGTTCAATATAGGACAGTGTTTTAAGGCAAGCAGTTTGGTTCTGGAACAAGCTTCAAACAGATGGAAAGTGACGTGATGGGAACAAAAGATGAAGGACTGTGCACTGTGCAATTTTTGTTGGCAAGTGCCACTGTACTATCATGAATGGGGCTGTGACAGCTCACATGAACAGTTAAGAAAGGCAAAGCTAAGGATGATTCTGTATTACATAATCCAGAAAAGGGAAAAAAACAAAGAGAAGACCAGAAATGGCCTTAAAAATCAAGAACCTTTAAAAAATGTGAAGTTTTTCTCTGCTCTTAGCTTTTTTGTTTTAATTTTTATCCTTTTTGATTAAGGTGGATTAAGGGTCGATGCCAACTTCATGAAGTTCAACAAAGCCAAGTTCAAGGTCCTGCATATGAAGTGGGGCAGTCTCAAACACAAAGAGAGGCTGAGGGATGAAGGGACTGAGAGCAGTCCTGAGGAGAAGGACTTGGGGGTGTTGGTTGACAAGCTCAGCAGGAGCCAGCAATATACATTTGCAGCACAGAAAGCCAACGGTGTCCTGGGCTGCATCAGGAGAAGCATGGCCAGCAGGGCAAGGGAGGGGACCTTCTCCTTCTACTCTGCTCTGGTGAGGCCCCACCTGCAATGTTATATCCAGCTCTAGGGCCATAAGAAGGAGGTGGACCTACTGGAGCAGGTCCAGAGAAGGTCACGAAGACTCTCAGAGATCTGTAGCACCTCTACTACAGACAGGCTGAGAGAGTTAGTAGGGGCTGTTCAGCCTAGAAAAGAGAATGCTCTGGGAAATACTCAGAACTTCCCAGTACCTAAACAGGCTACAACAGAGCTGGAGAGGAACTTTGTTTGAAGGCATGTAGTGATAGGACAAGGAAAAACTGCTTTAAACTGACAGAGGGTACATTTAGATTAGATGTTAGGAAGAAATTCTTCCCTGTGAGGGTGGTGAGGCACTGCCCAGAGAATTTATGGCTGCCCCATCCCTGGAAGTTTTCAGGGCCAGACTGAACAGGGCCCTAAGCAACCTGGTCTAGTGGAAGGTGTCCCTGCCTATAGCAGGGGGTTGGAAGGATATGATACCTAAGGTCCATTTCAACACAAACAACTCTAGGATTCTAGGATTCTGCTTGTGAGCTTGTCTTCAAAACCAGGAAGGTTAGATCCTTCTGATTTTAAATTCAAAACTGTCAGATTCACTTGAATTCTGGATCTTAGTCTCAGGAGAAGAAGAGAAATACTGTAGAGGTCATAAGAAAATAAAGCATCAGTTAATGCAATGATCTTTTCCCAACAGGACCTGCCTTTGAACCATCATTACTTAAAATTAATTTATTTTTGCTCCAATCGTATTAGAAATGTTCTTTAGAATCCTAATTCTACACACCCTACTGCTGTAATAGCTAGGTTTCTACAACAAAATATGTGGTTAGGTATAATGTAGAAAGCTGTGTCTATTACTGTGGAACAGTGATTTTATTTATATTAATTTGTATATGTCTTGTTGCTTCAGAGATTATGAACTCCAGGTGGTATAGAGACTTCTTTCTCCATGATTCACCTCATCAAATAACATTGTTTGTTACATTTTTAGGAAAAAAAGTCCTTCCCATCAAAGCTAACAGCATGACCAGGAAAGAGGAATCAGTGGTCTAACTCAATTACAGTGCAAGGAGGCCAGTCATGACTGAAGAGCAAATAAACCTTTTGGCCCTTTGTAAGAAGCAGTAACCTTTGGTAGCAGAGTGGGGGAACAGAGAAGGGTGACCTCCCTTCAGTTGCTGCTGCCTAAACCAAACAGGGTTTGGAAAAACAAATTTTCAGTCCAATGGCTGGGCCTAGTCACTGTGATTACACTCACATTAGTAAATTAAACAAGTCTGAGACCAGTCTCTCCCCCTGAGGGCAGCTGGCACAGGACATCCAATGTCCACTCTAGGAAAGCCTCAGAAAGTCAGTGAAAGCACTCAGTCTGCCTGTTGGGGACAGCAGGATGTACCCCCGAAGCTGCACTCTGGAATATTTGGATTGACAGGAGACTGAACATGAGCCAACAGTGTGCCCAGGTGGCCAAGAAGGCCAGTGGGATCCTGGCCTGGATCAAAAATAGTGTGGCCAGCAGGACCAGGGCAGTGATCCTTCCCCTGTACTCTGTGTTGGTGAGGCCACACCTTGAGTATTGTGTTCAGTTCTGGGCCCCTCAGTTCAGGAAAGATATTGAGGGGCTGGAGCAGGTCCAGAGAAGAGCAACAAGGCTGGTGAAGGGACTGGAGCACAAGTCCTGTGGGGAGAGGCTGAGGGAGCTGGGGTTGTTTAGCCTGGAGAAGAGGAGGCTCAGAGGTGACCTCAGCACTGTCTAGAAGTACCTGAAGGGAAGTTGTAGCCAGGTGGGGGTTGGTCTCTTCTCCCAGGCACTCAGCAATAGGTCAAGAGGGCATGGGCTTAAGCTTTGACAGGGGAGGTTTAGGTTGGATATCAGGAAGAAGTTCTTTCCAGAGAGAGTAATCAGGCATTGGAATGGCCTGCCCAGGGAGGGGGTGATTCACCATCCCTGGAAATTTTTAAGGTGAGACTGGACATGGCACTGAGTGCCATGATCTGGTAATCAAAGTGGGGTTGGATTAAGGGTTGGACTTGATCTCAGAGGTCTTTTCCAACCCAATTGATTCTATGATTCTATTCTATGATTTTGGAACACTGTTCATTGGCCCAGGCTAAATGCAAGTAAGGATTAATGAGAGTAGAAACAACTGAGTTCCGTGCTCAGGAACATCCCTGGTGCTGTTTAGTTTGCTGGGCCCAGCAGAGCTCTGAAGAGTCTGTGCACCTACTGCCCTTTGATTCCTGCAATGCCCTCTCCAGACCCTCATGGCAACAGCCCACACAGGCAGTGGCATTCCTTGCCCTCGAATCAAACACTCTGATGTGCATTGTCTGAGCACTCAGCCTGAGAAATTCCCCTGATGATATAATCCCTGGCTCTTCCCTATCGCCTGTGCACCAGGATTTCTGTCTGCACAGCAGTACAGGGACAGTGGAGCTTCCCACTGCCCTCTGGTGCAGATCCTGGCACCATCCGCCAACTGCTGGGAAAAGCAGCCGGAAAGGGGAAATGTCCTAAGCCTCTGCAGGGGCTTGCTAAGAAAGGCTGCGCTGAAGCTGTGCCTGAGCTTGCTCAGGCTTGTGCTCAACAAGGATTCTCTGTTTGGAGGTACTGTGACTACTTTTACTTTCTGTAACTAATCGATTTCCAATAAAGCTTTAAATGCCATTGGAAATCTACTAATTTGGGGGAAAATCAGCTAAACCACAAGAAAGAAAACGGGGGTGCATTGATTCCCTGGCATATAATTACTTAAACTACAGATTCGGCTCCTCTGCAATTACTCATTAACACTAATGTGATGGAAGCGTTTGCCAGCATTTTCCAGCATGATAATGCCCAATTTCACCTCTGCAAAATCCATCCAAGAATTCTTGGCATGTTGATACCCTCCAAATGACTCAGCCTCCCATAGGAAAAGGAAATAGATGAGGGAATTTTAGGAAGGGAGGGGGCTGAAACCATACACAGAGCTAAGAACAGTTAACTGCATACAGAAAAAGCAGGAAATAGAAGGAGGAAATACAAAGTAGGAAAGTAGGAATACACACAAATAGGAAAGAAAATTCAAGGGCTGATATGCATGGAAGAGAAAATGGGAGAAAAGGATGTGGAAAGACTCTGAAATGAGGAGGAAATGGGATATTTCACAGAAAAGGGAAGCTATATATGCCCTGGTATAGAACAGGCAGGAGCCTGAGGGAATCTTGTACACAGAGGAGAGAGCAGAAAAAAGGACAACCTGGAATGAGACCTGGAGCCAGGAATGCCACAAGGAAGAAGAAACTGATGAGCCAAACTCATTCAGTATCAAAAAACTATACAGTGTAAAATGAATCTTAAAAGACATTTCAGGCTTGAACACTCGTTTTTAGAAATTGCAAAACTAAGGGCTTGAACTTGTATGTAGAAGATCCATATTCTCCCCTCCCAGTGGCAAAACACAAAATAAAGCTGCCATAGGAGTACACCAACACAACAGCAATTGTTTGAATGACACTACCCCCTGGTGGTAAAAACATGTAGTTCTATGCACACCGGGAAGGTGCAGCTGGTCATACAGATAATTAGAGCTTGTTTGATCCTTTATTCATGTCATTAGCACCAACTATACTAAAAAAAGGAAAAAACCCCAATTATTTCCAATCGGTACTTCAGTAATCCACCTCGAGAGTGTGCTGTTAAATCAAAATCTACCTTATTAGTCTATTTTAAAATTATCAACTCATGACTGGTGACACACACAAGTAACTAAGGCTCAGAAGGAGACTAGCAATAATTTTTATGTTCTCTGGCAACCTCTAAGGACAGGAACAACACACATGACTGTGCTTAGCCGTCTAAGTAAAGGAATACCAAATTCCCAAATCATCCCCAAATAACACATAAAGCTATTACCAGCATTTTTCTGCTTTATTGCCTTGGAAAATAAGCTCTTCTGAGACTCATTTTTAGCATGTGCAAGAATGCTCCTAGACCAACACACTCCAGTCTTTACATGTCACCTTAATTCAAGAATTTAATAAAAACTGCAATATGACTGGTAGGAAATAAAAATGGATGATAATTTTTCCAAGTTAGTGCTGACCACATCCATAATTGTACATGGTCACCAGAGAATTCAAAACTGAGTGCATAAAGCTGTGGTGAGAGAAAACAAAAACCCAGATAAAACAGAGGAGTCTCTGTATATATTAAAAGCCTGTTTTCTTATTCTAAGCCTTACTTCTAACAGGACATTCCGTAATTTCATCCAAAGTCTTAAATACATAAAGGATATGATTGGGATTTTTACTTCCATATTCCAGCTACAGAACATCTCTGCTGAGAAAAGCAATTTCTTCAATGTATGGTTTCACAGAGGTGCACTAGGACTTATGTAATGACTTAACACAATCATATCTGCTGCCTTGCCTCACTCACGTTTCTTGACAACTAGTCTTGTACAAACAACAAAAACCAAATATTAACCACTCTGTCATTTTCTCCTTTCCTCTCTTTACATTATCACTGTTCAACTCCCGTTTTTTCCCCTCGCTTGTTAAAAACACCCCTATTTCTCAGAGCCAAATGATCCTCTGGAAAACCGAGCCTTCCAAATATTCTTTTATCCTCAAACTTCTTAAACCCAGCTGTCTTGACGGTCCTACATCTCTGGAAATGAGAAAGAGCTTCTCACTCCCTCCTAGAAAATAACTCTGCATTTTTCAACTTTGATCTTTATGGTAGGCTGACCTTCAACTAAAGTAAGGGTTTGCTTTTGTTGCTTGGAAACAATATATTTGTGTATTGCCTCCTTGCAAGAAATGCACTGTATTGATTGATACATGGACCTTGATCGGGCAAAAGTCATTTCTGTGAGGTCTGATAAGCTGTCATTGATGCCACCTTGTGGCAAAACCACCAGATACAGGAATTCTGAAACAATATTCAGCATTTGCCCCTCCTTGCGGGTGCATTGAACTGCAGCACAGTGGTTACTGCTGCTTGCAGCACCTCAGTTTTAGAGTTCATAAAATCAGGATTTCAGCAATCCTAAAAAAATCACCAGTCAGTGACAGAGAGGATGAAAAGCAGGAAAAAAGCACAACAAAACACATTTATTCTTATTTTATGAGGGTGAAAACTAGCACACATCCAAGGTCACATGGCACAGACATTTGTGTGCTCAGAGCCCAGGCATTTATTTCTCTCTCCCCACCAGAAAAATACTCTGTTGAGAGGTACAACCCCTTCTAAACACTGCAAAATAGCACTGCAGAGAGAGACTGAAGGAAAACCCAGCCCTGGCCTAACAGGACAGGAAGTGTTTCCCAGTTACCCTTCTCAGTTACCTGGCTCAAAGAATTATCCTAAAGGAGGCCATGCCTGTTTCTCTAGGACTATCCCGAGGCACTCTGGGACCTGCTATGAAAGGCAGCATACCAACGTGCTGCAGGATGAGGACGATGCCTATTTTTAGTGCTACTTCCACTGGAGAAGCCCAAGAATCACCACCTGCCTTCTCTGGGCGCTCTGTCAAATGCCTTCTCCCAGCAAGCGAGTGGGAGGAAGAGTCTGAAGCAACCTGTGCACCTGTTTTTTTCACTGCCAGTTTCCCCAGAACACAGAAAAGAAATCCCTCTTGTTGCAAAATGTGGAAAATGTAAGTTTTCTTAAGAAAGGATGTTCTTTGATGTTTAATCTTTATATATTTTCAAACATAAAAGGAGAGGAGATTTAATCTGTGAAACCAAGAGCAGCTGACAAGCAAGCTCTAAGTGATGTCCGGGTGTTAGACAGACACATTACTTATGGGTAGAATTACCTTGTTAAGAGTTTAGGGCTCCACGTGTTTCAATGACCTCAGACCCAGCTTGAGGAGAAGGAGGTACCTCTGATAGCAGACTCAAAGAATGCAGAATTCACAGGCCACAAGGACACTTGGCACAGCTCCCAAGATAAGCAAGAAACTAATAAAGACAACTCAGCAGCTGTGCTGGATCAGGTCTGGCTGGGGAAAGGTAATTCCGGCAGGGGGAGATCAGGATTATCAACTCACACACCACCGACCCAAGAAACCCACTGACCCAAAGGGAGAGGAAGATTGAACATGTGTAGGAATTAGCATGAGAAGGGAGAGAATCATTAAGCAACAGAAGGTAGAGTACTAATTAATAAAAGAACTATGTAACTTGTAGCCAATGAGCAAGTCTTAGGAGGAGGGGCTGAGGGAGGCGGGGGTGTTTAGCCTGGAAAAAACAAGGCTGGGGGGGGACCTTATCGTTGCCTACAACTACCTGAAAGGAGGTTGTAGCCAGGTGTGGGTTGGTCTCTTCTCCCAGGTAACAAGCGACAGGACAAAAGGACACAGTCGTAAGCTGTGCCAGGGGAGGTTTAGGTGGGACATTAGTAAGAATTTCTTCACAGAATCACCTCTGAGGACCTCTGAGGTCATCGAGTCCAACCTATGCCCCCCAACATCACCCTGCCTACTAGACCATGGCACTGAGTGCCATATCCAGTCTTTTCTTAAACACCTACTGGAACAGTGACTCCACCACCTCCCTGGGCAGCCTGTTCCAATGCCCAATCTCTCGTTCTATGAAGAAACTCTTCTTAATGTTTAACCTAAACCTCCCCTGGTGTAGCTTAAGACTATGACCTCCTGTCCTACTGCTGGTTATCTGGGAAAGAGACCAATACTCACTTGGCTACTCCCTCCTTTCAGGTAGTTGTAGAGAGTGATGAGGTCACCCCGAGCCTCCTCTTCTCCAGGTTAAACAACCCCAGCTCCCTCAGCTGCTCCTCACAGGACTGGGGCTCCAGACCCTTCACCAGCCTCGTCATCCTGCAAGGGTGATCAGACATTGGAATGGGCTGCCCAGGAGTCGCCACCCCTGCAGGTGTTTAAGGGAAGACTGGATGTGCCACTCAGTGACATGGTCGAGTTTGCATGGTGGTGTTCGGTCATGGCTTGGACTCGACAATCTCAGAGGTCTTTTCTAACTGAATTGATCCTGTGATTCTTTAACGCCTTTTGTTTGCTAAAATGTATAAACAGTAAAAAACCCTTTTGATAGCTGGCATGCTTGCTTCGTGGGCCACCACCAGCCGGCACCTGAGCTTGGCAACTCCAAAATAATCAATGTGTGTCTCTCTCTCCAGCGCGCAGTCACTGCCTTGTGGCGCCCCGCGGGCTGAGTATCCTGATTTTTACCGGCAGTGACACCCGTGTTTGGCCCCGGCGGTGACACCGCACTGGTCCCCGGTGGTGACACCTGGGCTTGCTCAGCCCGGCGGTGATACCCGGGTCTGCCCCCGGCGGTGACACCGGGACTGGTCCCCGGTGGTGACGCCTGGCCTTGCCCAGCCCGGCGGTGACACCTGTGTTTGGCCCCAGCGGTGACACCGGGACTGGTCCCCGGCGGTGCCACCCGTGTTTGCCCCAGCCCGGCGGTGCCACCTGGGGCTGCCCCCGGCGGTTCCCCACGTGTTTGCCCCCGGCCCGGTGGTGCCCCCCGTGTTTGCCCCGGGCCCGGCGGTGCCCCCCGTGCTTGCCCCCCGGCGGGGACATCCCGCTGCCGCTCCCGCCCGGCCGCATGCGCGGTGCCGCCGGAGGGGGCGGCGCGCCCGGAGCGGTGCCGGTGTTGGTGCCGGTCTGGGTGCCGGGTCGGCGCTCGCAGCCTGCGGGGACGCCGCGCACCGATCCCGCCGGTCCCGCGGGGACATCGGCTCGCCTCCCTTTCCCCGCGGGCGGCGGCGCAGGCCTGGCTGGCTGCCGGGGAGAGAGAGGGCAGCTCCGTCCGCCCCGCGGCACAGGGGCTGAGGGCGCGCTGAGCCCCCTGCCCGCCCCGCGCTTCGGCACCGCACGGAGAGACCTCCCTTCTCCTACGCCTGCCCTGGCAGGAAGCGGGATCGCCGTGCCCGCAGCCCTGCCCTTTGCTCCGCCAAGCCGAGGGTGAGTCAGGTGCTTCGCAGGTGGGGGCAGAAGCTGGCTCTGCCTCGGAGGGCAAGGGTGGGCATTTTCCCTCCCGCTCCTGCTTTCTTTTCCCCGTAGGTGGTGGGGCTGGAGCTCCTGCGAGCCGTGGGGCCTGTGACGCTGCGGGCATGGCTGCGGGTGGGCTCGGGAGCTCCCTGCTGCTGATGTCCGGCGTGGTGGGCGCCGTGGCGCTGTGCCGGAGGCTGACCCGCCGCCGGCTGCGCTCCCGCCCGCGCCTCTTCGCCTTCCTCCTGGAGATGTTCAGCACCTTCCAGATCTGCGCCTGCACGAACGAGCTCAGCCTGCTCGGCAACGTGGAGCCGAAGCCGCACACGGCGCTCACCCTCACCTACGGCTTCACCGTCCTGCACGGCCTGACCCTGGCGGGCAGCACCTGCAATCCCTGCGGAACCCTGCAGCCCATGTGGGGCGGCGCGACCTCCCCCAGGATGGGGGGACTCAAGATCGCCGCGCAGTTCGTGGCTGCAGTGCTTGCCAGGGCGTTCATGCACTTTATCTGGAGTCTGGAGATGGCAGAGCCACATTTCGGAGCACACTTGCAGGGCTGCAGCAGCCCCATGCAGACTACAGAGATGCAGGCGTTCTGCATAGAACTGCTCTTTTCTGTCGTGTTCCAGCTGGCAGTCCTGCGAGCAGAAAGTGTAACTCCCAAGTACAGAGTCCATTTGCTTGCTCTCCTCATCACCATGCTCGTGTATGCAGGTTAGTCTTTTTTTTTAACCTCTCTCTTCCTGCAGTAAAGTTGTAATGAAAGGGAGTTAAATTATTTTCTTAAGTGTTAAGATGCAAAATTCTTTTTCATAGATTACAACAAAAATCATCAAGGAAAGTCTATTCTCCTACATATGTAGAGTTCATTTGGAGTTTATATAAAGTTCGCCAATTTCAGACAGCTTTGGGGTTAAGAATGAAATGAGTTATGAATTTAAAATTATGTCAAATCTACAAGTAAAGATGGTTAGGTGTTAAAGTATCTCAGTGAAGGATTGTTTCATAATCCAGCTATTTATGCAGCATGAGAGATTTCGTACTATGTGCTCTGATTTCCAAGTGGCATTGCGAGAGAGCACCGCTCTTTGCATCAGGGAAAAGTGCTGATTGTGCAATAGCAGGGTACGGACTGGCAGTAGGAAGCTCTGCATTTAAATAATGCATAATTCATATCAGTGCAGTTTATTTAACTACTTCCTTAAATCAGAATCAGGAATGGTTATTTGTAGAATGCATAAAGAAATGATAAAGTAATACCTCATGAAACCAAATGTAAAGAAAGGAAAAAAATAGGTGTCTGTTGTGTTAGAGCCTCCTGTGTCTGTAATGCTGTGTGTGCCCATATCTTTGCCTCTACCTGATGGTCACCTCGTGCTTCCCAGAGCTGGGACATTCACCTATGCTTCCTCTCTGGAGCAGTGGGAGGAAACAGGGGAGGGGAGTCACTCAGAACTTCTACCGGAGACGATGCTCCCTTTTGTCCCCAGTGAAGTACCATGAGTTGTCAGGTCACTGGAAGAGTGCCCTGCGGGGAGTCCTTCTGCTGGCAAGGAGATGCCACAGTTGGGATAGGTGAGGGAGGGTTACGGAACTCCTTGATTGTGCTACTGCCCCCACCACACAAGAAGTTATCTAGGGAATTGTCAAATGCTTTTATGAGAGAGGTTCTCTAACCTGCAAACATTCGTGGTGTCACTGAAATCATATCCAGAAGGTTTACCTGTATTATGCTGTTTAACATAATAGCATCTAGAACAATGTGCAGTCAAATTTTGAGATGTAGTAATGAAAAAATCTTTTCTCATTATTTTTAGCTGAAATTTGCTAATTCCTAAAAGACAAAAGAAGTCCATGGGGAATTCTGAGAATTAATTTAGCAATGAATGACTTTCCAAAATTAACTTTTGAAGGCAGAAGCAAAGTGTCAGTGCATTTGAGGACATTAAATGTATTTCTGAATTTCTCAATGAAAGTGTAGCCAAATATTATCCTCCTCCTTTTACAAGCACAGAAATCTGGATTCCTGGATCTTAACATTCTTTTCCTGCTTAGAAAATTCTCATATAAAATAATATGTCACATTGCTTCTCTCCCCTAGTTCATACACAGAATTCATTCCCAGTGTTGTTGGCCAGGCTCCTGCCTTTTCCTAGCAGGAGAAGGCTGTGTGCCATGTCCCCTTCCCTGTCACAAACTTGGGCTTGTTAAGACTATCCAGAGCAATCGATTTGCATGTACTTCTTGGAAACCTCAACCTGCTGCTCCCAGACCTCCTTCACTTGTACCTCCTCTCTGTATTGTGTGCAGAACACCCTGTGCTACCTGGACACTTTTCTTTGCATTTCTTTCAAGTCTACTGTAAGAATATATGGGTATTCCAGAGAGCAGATCCTGACCTAGTGGAAAAACTAATTCTCTCTTGTTTGCTCTGCTCCAAGCTTCCTAAGGTTTGCAATGTTTGCTCTACGCTCAGCTTCCAGAGGAAAGGTGAGAAGTGTTATCATCCCCCTGCACGAGGCATTAGCCTGGTGTTTACTGTCCACTCCTAAGATGTGGATTGGAGCTTTCTGAAGTATAAACCCCGAGATTCCAACCACTGAGTTATTATACAACAAGTGTGGGGGCAGGTTGCTGCTATTAATTTCTTACTGTGATGAAGTCACAGGTTTGCACTGTAACAGATCTCTTTTTCCAGTGGAAAGTTAACTCCTCGATTTTGAGGGCTGCTGATTGGGACCTCCTTCCCACAGCATCCCACAGCATGGAATTATGTGAGGCAATAGCGAAGGGCCTGGCAGGCAGCCACGGACTATGTCTGGTGCATGTATCCTGTAAATCCTATGGATCTCGTGGCGCAGAGCTGTGTTCCATATCAGCGCTTCTTACATGCAGCTGGAAGAGTGGCTGACAAATCAGGTGTCACAGAGTGGCCTCCAGCAGGCCAAGTTTTCATTTATACGTTGTGAAGACAGACAGATGCATAACTTGTCTGGGCTGGATAATTCTCAGGAAAACTTCTACAACTCTTTGTTTACTATTTATTTATTTAAATATATATATGTTTATATATGTATTTAGGGACCTTGAGTGCTTCTCTAAGAGGAATGGATTTCTCTTGTACACCCAGCACCAAAGGGCAAGGCAACCAGTGCAAATCTGGGCAAGGCAATTCTAATTTAGGCAAACTGGTAACACTCTTCCCCTTTTCTACAAAACTATGTGTATGTATGGCCAGACTTCGCAAACGCAGATTTGGGCAGGGCTCTCCCCACGTGGCTGTGCCCTTCCAGCCTGCACAGTGGATTTTTTAGGTGAGGCACAGCGTGCACAGAACTGGCCCCACCGTTTCAGTCCTGAGGTCCATTTGCCATGGCCGAGCGAGCTTGGACAGTGACAGGGAAGTCCTTGGGACTGTCACAGCACCCGGTACTAACTGGGGCTGACCCTGCTGAGCATCCGAGATGTGACGGGATGGGATGGCAGGGAGGCATTGAACTGCCAGGGGACGGTCCCACTGAGACTGGAACTCTGGTCCTTGGGATTCGGAGTCTGGAGTATTGTATGAATAATGATTTTTTAAAATTTTAATTTGGCAGATACAGTGTTCTAGCTAGGAACTCAGGTGCATTAAATTTACAAAATAAAATTCATGATAATGATTTCTCTTTATACTCTGTAAAAAACCAAGTCAATTGTGCCTTCAGGATCTGTGTCTGTTAAAGTTATGAATGAATCAGAAATGTTAGGAAAAAACATCTTTTACATAGTACATCATATTTCATTCTGTGAATTATGCTCTACTATGAGCTTGAAAGCTGTATCCTGTAAGAATCACAGAATCATAGAATCGATTGGGTTGGAAAAGACCTCCAAGATCATCAAGTCCAACCCTTGGGCCAACTCCAGTCCATTACCAGATCATGGCACTTGGTGCCACGTCCAATCTCAGTTTAAAAATCTCCAGGGAAGGTGAATCCACCCCCTCTCTGGGCAGCCCATTCCAATGCCTGATTACTCTCTCTGGAAGGAATTTGTTTCTGATCTCCAACTTAAATTTCCCCTGGCAGAGCTTGAGCCCGTGCCCCCTTGTCCTATTGCTGAGTGCCTGGGAGAAGAGACCAACCCCCACCTGGCTAGAACTTCCCTTCAGGTACTTCTAGACAGTGCTGAGGTCACCTCTGAGCCTCCTCTTCTCCAGGCTAAACAACCCCAGCTCCCTCAGCCTCTCCCCATAGGACTTGTGCTCCAGTCCCTTCACCAGCACCTCAATATCTTTCCTGAACTGAGGGACCCAGAACTGAACACAATACTCAAGGTTTGTCTCACCAACGCAGAGTACAGGGGAAGGATCACAGGGGAAGGCCAAAAGGCTTCAGCCCCCTGTATTCCCAGGTGGTCTCCCATCCAAGCACTAACCAGGCCCGACCCTGCTTAGCTTCCTAGAACAGACGAGATCGGGCGCTCTCAGCGTGGTATGGCCTTAGGCAATGATTGCTGTCTAAGAAGGGACTGTAAGAAGTAATACTAAGTTCTTACTCCAGTTTGGTTTGGGTAAAATTTTGAAGGACAGCCACATCCCTGTGGCTTACACCCTTCCAAAGGTATTGATGCAGAGACAAGGCTCAAAAACATTAAATTGTAATTTTATGGTTGACTAAGTGAAGCTGTTGGAAAAAAATAAAGTTTGGTAGGTCAGTGTTGTGTGTGCTGATACAGGGTACTTGGGGATGCCATGCAGCTTGCTCCAACAAATAACATCAGCTTATACTGTATTATCAAAATTACAGGCTGTTTCTTTGGTTTTTCTTATACTTTTTCATACTTAGAATATTTGGATTATTTTTTTACATTTAGTTTTACACAGAGCAAATTTTTATAGTATTATGTAGTGTATACAAAGTTCCAATACTGCCTCCCTCTCTTCTACTAAACAGAAGGAGAAAAAGAACATTATGCCTTTACATATTAAGGAAATGATTCAGTAGCTAAGGATGCAGACCATATACAAGATGGTAAAGAATGTTTTTAGATATTTACTTAGGGGAAGAAAAAAAAATACACCTTTTGAGGGCTTCTTCATTTACAAGCAGGATTACAGTTAAGTCAGAATGATATGCAATTGGTTAGATTTTTCTGAATCTAACATACCAGGGTAAAAATTAAATACATATTTTTAATTCTGAGTTTCTTTCTGACTTAGATTTGCCTTTAGTAAAGGCAAAAAGGTAAAATTACTTTCTTACACATTGTGTGGAGCACACATTACTTTCCCTTTTCAAGTTTTTAAGTGTACCACATCAAAGAGGTTACATTTCTTTTGCCATAAAATAATTTGTTTTTTCTGGTATACACACTGAGGTGCTTAATAAATAATTTTGAATAAGGTTATAGTAGTGTCCGTGGCCTATGGTTGATATTCCACTAGTTGTCAGTAATGAATATTGAAGAAATACAGCAGTTAAAACTCTGTCTAATGTTTAATATTCAGCAACTGCATCCTGAGAGTGAAATTCTACTTTCAACTGTGTGTTTGTCGATATAAAAGCAGAAGCAGTGAATTCATAAATAGATTAAAGCACAGTAAATTATTGTTGCTGGGCTTCCTGGCAACCATGGATGTTGCTCATTGCCATTGTGCAGAGTAACAGACTGCACAGCAAACCTGAGTTGCTCTTGAGAACGAGTGTAAAACCACAGTAAACTGAGCAGGTAAACAAAGATTAAAATTGTCCTCAACCGGAGTAACAGGAAAAGAAATAATAAGCAGAATATAGAAAAAAATACAGGAGAAAAGAATGACAATGGCCTTATTAAAACTTGGGGTAAATGATTGCATGCTTATGGCACATGAGGGTTGCAGCAGCACGGCCTTTGTGCAAGGGGTAAGTTCAAAACTCACACTAGCTTATTTGGGGGGAGATCAAGAATAAGCTTTAGGGAATTAAATAGGCACAATTGTATTTTGTGGGAATATATTAATAGATGAAAGAGATATTGGGTGGTTAGTAACTAATAGCACAGAAATACAGATAATTGTGCTATGAGTAAATGCTATTCCTGCAGAATTGCAATGAGAACTACAACATATGTCAGAATTAAACACACTTACCTCCAGATTTATCTGCAGTGTAATTACAGTTTAGTCCCCACAGTGTAAAGTGTTTGGATTCAGTTTTTTAGGAAATGTTTGGGCAACTTCATTTACAGCTTAAATCAGAGTCAAGGAAAGATGCTTGGCTTCCTGTTACAAGACAGTGGGGTGGCATTTGCTTTTATTTTCTTCAGGCAGCATACAGAATGGTTGTAAAGGCTTTACCCACAGTTGTTATACCATAAAATAATGTTCTATACATTGATGATATTAAGTGTTCCCACAGGAAAATATAGAGGTCAGCTTAGGAAAAAGTGCTTGACAAAGTTCTTCTATTATCTTGCACCTGTTTGATGTGACGTGGGGATGTAATGAAGGCTCAGGACTTGTTTACTAATATTTGTGCAATTTCTGCCTCTTCTGAAAGCCTTTTAGTAAAACAGCTTCCAGTTTTATCAATAGAAACATTCAGCATTAGCCAAACCTACCTCTTTAAAGAACATTTGTTAGAAAGAGAGAAAGGACGTCACAGCCTACCTTTCGGATGTTTTAAAGCCTTTTGGGAAACTGTTAAAATGTTAACCATGTCATCAAGTAAATAAACTCTTTTGAAGTTATCTGTTCAAACAGTTTCTGCTAATTCATTTTATTGCAGGCTGCATGTTTCTTTTAGTATTTTGTGTGTGCACTTCAATATTAATTTAAGAAGGATGGTTTGATTTCATATTGTTTACATCTTTTTGCAGGTGGAAATCTCACAGGAGCAATATTTAACCCAGCACTGGCCTTTTCATTACATGCAGATTGTTTCTATGACAAATTTTTGAGTTACTCACTAGTATATTGGATAGCACCAGCCTTAGGTAAGTTCTGAATACTTTACGTATTTGAGAAAGTGTTATTTAGTACGTGGTTCAAAAATCAGGACATGGGTATTCTTTATTTGGTAGTGCTCTTGTTTTCTGCTTTAAATAAAATCCAGAAAAAGTAAATTATAATGTATGTGTAAAAGTCATTCAGAATCATGGTTTCATTTTGTAAATGCAGGCTGTGTATTTTAAACTTCTTCAGTGTTCCATGCAGAGTACCTTGTGCCACTGTTTTGTGAATCACAGAATGGTTTGGGTCAGGAGGGACCCTTAAAGATCACCCAGTCTGACCCCCTTGTAGTGGGCAGGGACATCTTCAACTAGATCAGGTTGCTCAGAGCCCCATCTGACCTGGCCCTGGATGTTTCCAGGGATGGGACACCCACCACCTCTGTGGGCAACCTGTGCCAGTGTTTCCCCTCCTCATTGTAAAAAACTTCTTCCTTACATTTAGTCTAAATCTGCCCAATTTTAGTTTAAAACCATTACTCCCTGTCCCATGAACCCATGAAGCATCTAACACTGCATTTTAAATGCCAGTGTTATTCACAAAATAATACCTCCTGTTCTCATCAATTTATTTTCAGAAACAACCATATTATGCTGTACAATTGTTTAGTTCAGATGCCATGTTCAAAGTCTAAGTACTTCTGGGATACTTTGAGCAAGAAAATGTATCTACAAAAGAACCACAATAGCACAATTCTAGATGGAAGAATTTGATGTTTAGGTTGGGGTTAACTAGTTAGTTCTAACACCTGTTTACTCTGGAGCTTGATACAAACACCTGCCTGTTGTTTGGGACTTTATGCCTTGGTGTTGAAGTCCAGCCTGTCTGGTGTTGAAGTCCAGCCTGTCAGAGGCCCACGTGTAGCTTCCAGCAGAATATTAAACAGCAGAGGAGGCTACATGAAAGGCTCTAATATTTATTAGTCTGATTAACTTCAAAAAGAGAAACATACTCTCCAGCACGCAGTCTCTGTCTTGTTCTGTGACAATATTCAAGAACATGGGGATGATAAATTAAAAAACCCCACCCACAGGTATTTGGACAAATGCAATAAATATGCTTTCTCAATTACTACTTTTATAATAACAAATCTTTTTTCCTCCCCCTGGTTTCTAAACTTTGCAGTTCCCATTCTGTGTTTTTTCCCCAGTCACTGCTGGAAATAATCTTTTATTAGTTTAAGAATTAGGAATGTTAGTAACTAGATTTTTCTAACTTAAATTATGGCTTTAATTTGGAAGCTATTGATCTTAACTTGTAGTTGTGTGCAGATGAAAATGCTCCATGTGATACTTCCTGCTGTTTGTTTACAGTTAGTCCCTACAAATCTTGAGCTTTCCACTTAGAGGGTATATAAAGAAACAGTCTGCTAATCCTAAATTCTTTCATGACTGTTAATCCTATTAGAAGGTGCAACAGTGCTGAAGGCACAACAGGATGTGAAATATACACAGGAAACATAACAAAGGGCTCCCATTGTAACAAAAAACTTCCTTTTCTGAAGTTCACGTCTGGACATGTTCTACTTGCCTTGACTCTCAGTCAGTCAAAAATGAAGACAGAAGTTTTAGTAGAAGTAAAATTTACTTCAATACAATTTTGTTAAATTAGATCTTCAAACAGGATGGCTGAACAGTAGAGTAAGCGTGGTAACTTTTCAGTTAGTCATTAATGAAATGTCTCAGGCAAAGCTGATGGGCATCACTTGGGTCCTGACAGAACACATAATGTTTCTCACCATTCAGCTTTAGCTGTCTGGTGTATTAACTGATTTCAACCTGATAACCATTTGGAGATTTTCCAGGTTGTCAGTATATTTTGGCAAGTGAACTAAAGAAACAGGAGGCACTCTGAAACCCCACGTTCTGCTTATTTGCCAAGAAGTGTCCTGCAGAACAGCTTTGCAGAAAGCCTTCAGGTGCTTTTGACGTAAGGAAATCAGCTGGTGTGAACTCAAATGGACCCTTGACTTGAGGAATTTTGAACGTGATTAGGGACTAATGTTACATTTCTATGAAAATTCATAAACCGGGGTTTGTCATTAGTTAACATCTAGAAAACACATACAGAATGTATTGAATGCTGTCTCCTAATTTAAGAGGGAAAGGAAATCCAGACCAAGCAGTTGTAAGGTTGTTTAGCCTGGAGAAGAGGAGGATCAGGGGAGACCTTACCACTCTCCACAACTACCCGAAAGGATGTTGTAGCCAGGTGGGGGTTGGTCTCTTCTCCCAGGCAACCAACAGTAGGACAAGAGGGCATGGGCTTTAGCTCTGCCAGGGGAGGTTTAGGTTGGATATCATGAAGAAGTTCTCTACAGAGAGAGTGGTCAGGCATTGGAATGGCCTGCCCGGAGAGGTGGTGGATTCTCTGACCCTGGAGGTTTTTAAGCTGAGACTGGCCGTGGCACTGAGTGCCATGATCTGGTAATCAAAGTGGGGTTGGATTAAGGGTTGGACTTGATGATCTCAGAGGTCTCTTCCAACCCAGCTGATTCTATGATTCTATGAAAGGTGTGGATACACAGGACACCTGTTTGATGTCGCTACTGTAACCAACATTTAGTTACAGATCCGGGTCTGTGGATCACCTGAAGTGCTGAGTAGTCTGTTGGTGACACCAGTGTCTCACTACAAAACAAGGATGCTTCATGGATACATGGAGACCTTAATTTACAAACCAAGAGTTGTGAACAAATGTAGTGTCTGAGGTGTGAGTCTAGAGGAGATGCTGCATTTGAAAACTGAGTTGATGACTATAGGAGTGCAGATCTATAAATCTAACATGAAGTGAATTTTTTCTGACACTTTTTGAAAATAAGAAAATAATAGGAATAGAATTTTTTCTTCCATAGTTGGACCAAATGATGAGGCATCTAGGAAAATGGCCTGTTACGATGACAAATAGAATTCTTGTGAGAAGAGCCTCTAAGCAGTCACAAAAGTAGATGATGAGGGAAGAGATATTTTACATTTACTTGTAAAAATTACTTTCAGAATCCACATGTCAGCAGAAATACAGTTTTCCTAGAAACAGGTAAAGCTGTAGTGATACCCTAATTTGATGTCTTACTTTTCACAGCATCAGCATCTTAGATGGTTCAATTACTTTGTTCTTCCTTTGGGGAATTCTTCTATGAGTCTATGAGCTTTTTTTGTGATTTTTCGTACTAACTACCACATGCAGAACCATGGACTAGCATACCATGAAACATGGAATTGCCAGTGCAAAGTGCAGTATGTTCTCATTTATAATAATAATAATGGCCAATCTTCGCGAATGAAGATTTGGGAAGGGCTCACCCCACGTGGGTGTGCCCTCTAAGCCTGTGCAGTGGATTTTTTAGGTGAGGCACAGCGTGCACAGAACTGGCCCCACCGTTTCAGTCCTGAGGTTCTTTTGCCACGGCCGAGCGAGCTTGGACAGTGACAGGGAAGTCTCCTTAGGACTATCCACAGCACCCAGTACTGACCGGGGCTGACCCTGCTGAGCATCCGAGATGTGATGGGATGGGATGGCAGGGAGGCATTGAACTGCTAGGGGACGGGCCGTACTGAGACTCGAACTCGCGACCTTAGGAGTCGGAGACCGGAGTGCTCTCCACTATGCCACAGGGAGGGGTTCTCATTTATGGCCACAGCAAAAACCCACAAGGCCAAGGAGATGGAGGGTGTTCATTATGTAACAGGTGCCCTGATCCAGCTGTAACTGAGTCAGTTTCAAAACAATTTTCTTCGCAAGAACACTTGGAAGAAGAGGAAGATTATCACCTTCACTGGAGGAAGAGCAAGTGGTAGTTCTCTTTTAGGATAAACAAACAAACTGGGGGTTTATGTTCTTTCAGGAATATAATCTTGGAACTGTAGTTAATTACTTACTTTTCAAAATGGCTTCACTGACATTTTGGTGAGGTGATTCTCCTGCAGCTTTGAACAGCTAATTCCTGTAATAAGTATAAATGTCAGCAAGTGTTTATCACTTAGCACAGCCAGGCCCAAGTTCTGCACTGTGAACATAGACACAATAAGTACTAGTGGAACAAAGACAGTTTCTGTTTTACTGCCAAAGGAATTCACATTACTTGTCCAGGCATTACATGATGGGGACTGAGCTAATTCTGCTCGTTCTGTACCAGGGAAATGGCAGCTATGAATGGAATTGTTGGTGACAAGATAGTCATGAGGTCAAAAAATGGGATGGTCTTTCCTGGGGAGGTGCCAGCTTAGCATATCACAGAATTGTATTGTGGGATGGTTTGGGGTGGAAGGGACCTTGAAGACCATCAGGTTCCACATGCCCCTCCCACCGTGGGCAGGGACACCTTCCCCTTGACCCAAGGTGCTCAAAGCCCCATCCAACCTGGTCTGGCATCCTGGCAGGTTTCTAACATTATAAAACCAGAACCAAGGCCCTCTTTAGATCAGTTTTACTAGAAAGACTAATACTATTCCTTAGTTGAAAAAGTTTATCAGGAGAGAAAGTAAGTGTCACAGAAGGTGCTTAGCACTAAAGGTAAATGGAGGAGATAAGCAAGGGAGAAGATATTCACAGGCCTCCAGCAAGATCAGAACACTGAAGCATGGAACGTAGCAAAGAAACAAGAATGCCAAGTCTGTGTGCAGTAGCAAAGCAGAGTTTCAACAACCAGAAGTCTCCTACTCCCAGACCCTGGTCCTCCTAAGGGTTTTCAGCTCTGTAGAAATCATCTGACAGAGCAAAACTCGTATGCAGTGAGGGAATGCAATCTATGAAGTTTCTAGAAAACTGTCAGTCATTAAGTCTAACTCAAATACTAAAGGGCCAGTGAGTGGGAATCCTGTACTTGACGTTCTTACAGAGAAGAAAGGGTGGTGAGTGTGGCCACTTGGGTTGTCCTCACAGGAGTTCAGGGTCCAGAAGGAGACTGGGAAGGTAAATAGCAGAGCTGTTCAGACTTTGGACTTCAAAACAAAATTCTGCTTGTTTAGGGAATTGCTAAGTTAGTAGGAATTCCCTTGGAAGCTCCCATAAATGAGAAAAATATACTGTGGAAAGGTGATTTTAAAAGCAGCTCTCTGAGAACTCAGTAATAGATTTAGATATGCAGGAGGAATCTGTCACCTAGACAAGGAATTTTGACAGAAAGCCTTTCCCTACTGGCCAGTCAAAGAGCTTCCCTGTGAACAAAGGAGAGCATGTAAGAAGTCTAAACAGGGACAAGGCAGCTAAGGAGGAGTATAAGAGCTTTGCACAGGCACCTAGGAACTCAATCAGGAAGGTCAGAGCTCAGCTAGAACTAAGACTAAGGACATGCAGAGTTAACAACTATACTAATCACAAAAAAAGTCCAGAGAAAATTCAGGTCCATTGGTGGATGAGGGAGACAACCTAGTGATGGATGGCATGGAAAAGGCTGAGGTACTGCAGGTCTTTAACTGCTGAGTCTTCCCAAGAAAAATTTGCTTCCAAACCTCTGTGTAAATCACTAAGGTTTAGGAAAGGAGGTAATAAATAGCGAGGGAGCAACAGGGTAGGAATAACATGGATAAGCTCAATGATTGCAAATCCATTGACTCTACTGGGAATCACCTAGAAATGAAGGTGGAGTTGGTCGATGTTAGGATTGTCTTTCATTTATGACAAGTTACAGCAGTTGGAGGAGGTTCCTGCCAATGGGAAATATGGTAAAACTGTGCCTGCTTTTAAGGAGGAGAGAAGCTAGGGAACTATAAGCTAGCTGGTCTCACCTCAGTCAGTGGGACGGTGGTGGAGTACCTAGTCTTGAAATCCGTTTCCAACCATGTAAACAACACAAAAGTAATCGCAGGAACAGTAAGCGCAGTTTTAGTGAGGGTAATCAACAAGAGCCAACAGTGTGCCCAGGTGGCCAAGAAGGCCAATGAGATCCTGGCCTGTATCAAAAATAGCGTGGCCAGCAGGACCAGGGCAGTGATCCTTCCCCTGTACTCTGCATTGGTGAGGCCACACCTTGAGTGTTGTGTTCAGTTCTGGGCCCCTCAGTTCAGGAAAGATATTGAGGGGTTGGAGCGGGTCCAGAGAAGAGCAGCAAGGCTGGTGAAGGGACTGGAGCACAAGTCCTATGGGGAGAGGCTGAGGGAGCTGGGGTTGTTTAGCCTGGAGAAGAGGAGGCTCAGAGGTGACCTCAGCACTGTCTACAACTACCTGAAGGGAAGTTGTAGCCAGGTGGAGGTTGGTCTCTTCTCCCAGGCACTCAGCAATAGGACAAGGGGGCACGGGCTCAAGCTCTGCCAGGGGAAATTTAAGTTGGAGATCAGAAACAAATTCCTTCCAGAGAGAGTAATCAGGCATTGGAATGGGCTGCCCAGAGAGGGGGTGGATTCACCATCTCTGCAGGTTTTTAAGGTGAGATTGGCCGTGGCACTGAGTGCCATGATCTGGTAAATGGACTGGAGTTGGACCAAAGGTTGGACTTGATGATCTCGGAGGTCTTTTCCAACCCAATGGATTCTATGATTCTGTAATCCATGCTGGACCAGCCTGGTTGCCTTCCATGATGAATGCACATGGGAACGAGGCGGGAGAAGGGATGTAGTATACCTTCACTTTAGGAAGGCTCTTGTTACCATCTCCCACAGGATTCTTAGTCCAAAGTCAAAGAAGTGGAGCCACATGAAAAGATGGAATAAAAACAGGCTAAACCACTGACCTCAAAACGTAACAATCAATGTTTTGACACCTGGCTGAGGGCCAATAACATGCAGAGTATGCTGGTGTCAGTACTGGGAGTTCAGGAGTTCATATTCCTCAGTACATTTAACAGTGACCTGAATTAAAGTTCGTTCACAATCATTTGTTGTCTCTGCAAGAAAGACAAAGCACATGATTCAGCAAATTGGGATCACCATGGGACTCCATCGCTTCCCTCTACTCTGTGCTTGAGAGGTGGCATCTGGAATGTGGCTGTCTGGAGCCCCCAGTTTAAGAGCAATGTGGACAAAACAGGATACAGTCAGTGGAGAACTAACGATAGGGTAAAGGGCCTAGACACAGTACCTGATATTATGTGAAGGGGATGGTGAGGGAATGGACTTGTTTAGGCTGCAAAAATAAGATGAAAGTGGGTTTTAAAGAACAGTTAACCATTACATCAAGAGCAGTTACAAGGATGACAGAGATTACACCTGTTCTTGTTGGCAACAAGTAACAGCAACACCCCAAATGCGGGCATGGGAAATTCAGGTTAGTCTCCACGAAAGCCTTTAGAAGGGTGCAGCAGCATTGGAACTAGTTATCTGGAGAAGTGCTACAGTGCATGGAGGGTTTAGGGACTCAGCTAAGGGAAAGCCTCCCTCACTCATCTAGCATAGGCAAAGTCCTGCACCGAGTAGGAGACCAGACTAGAGAGAATCCCTATCCCATCCAATAAGCGTTTTTTTGTGATCTAAGAAGCTTCATAAAATACAGTCTATGGGTGGACAACACTGTCAACTGAGATCATCATCTTAATTTCTGAAAGAGAATATACTGGGGTTTTTTCCCAGGAGGCAAAAAAACAGTCATAATAAACTGTATTTGGATGCCCTTTGGACTCAGTGGTCCTCATGGGTCCCTTCCAGCTTCTGATAGTGTACAATTCTAGTGAAGATACTACAGTTTCTAACTTCACTATTTTTTCTGCTTCAGAATAAACCCTAAATCAGAATGATCTTCAAAAATACCCCTGCTACCCTGTAGCAAATTGGCAGTGCCTAAAACTGATCAGCAGTGTGATTTGGCAGCACCAAAACAGACACTGCTGATAAACTGAGAGGTGGAGGTTAAGCTGCTGCTTCAGGCATTTATACATCCAGCTACAAAGAAAGGAGCCCTGATAGAGCAACAAGAAGGTGCACTTGTTGGATTCACCCAGTCAAACTGCTCTGCCTTTGGCTTGGCTCATACAGAGCAGAGTTGAAACATTAAACATATTAAGAAAAACAAGATTATTAAGTCATAAGGAACACTTGTTGATTGGTTGAAGCTTTCTTTGGGAAAAAAAGTTGTGTTTGGAAGAAGTGCTGACTGCCTCTACCCCTTTGGACAGGCCAATTCCATTTTTCTGGAATCCCCACTGTATTGTGTGTTAACACACTCAAATACTTGAACATATGTTTATTTTCAGTACCAGTGTTCTGCTCAAACACATTTAAATAAAGGTCCTTTCTGTAATTTCTCATTTCAGGTACAATACTTGTGGCTTTTATATGGGATGAAATCTTTCATCGGATATCCTGAGCCATCAAATCCTGAAATCTGGCGGGACTACATTAAAAAGTATTTTCAACATCTTCAGACATAAAGCTTTCAGAGAACTGTTGACACAGACTTCCATGCCACCTTTCAGCTGCATTTTCAGATTTCATGTTTGAAATACTACCTTATCACTTTGTATTAAAATACTAGTTTTGTAAATGTGTACTGGGATTCTGGGAATACCTGCCACCATTTTCAGTTAAGCCATATGAATGTGAAGGACTGTTAAGACACTGAAACTTTGTCACTTTAGCCATAAGTGCCATTTGCTGACCTTTATTACAACAGCATGCAAATCTAATTTTAGAGAAATACCCAGTCCTTTCAAGGTTTGAATTTATTGGACTTCTTCCCATAGAAGGCACCTGCAAAAAACAGGAGCTGAAGATTTCTTATATTGACATCACCATATTCCTACTTGCCATATATGTACTTCTGAGGGGAGGAAAGGCCACATTACTCCCTAGAAGAGTCTCCACAGCACTATCCTAGAGGCACCCCACACCAAAACTAAGAGTGTAGGACCAGCCTTGTTTTAATAGTACCTGAGTGCAGGTAAGTAACCTCTCACTTCCTCTCAGGAAGGCACTGCCCCATCCTGGCCCGCTGTAGATTGTTGAATGTTTACCTTGGTTGGAAAAAGCAGTAAAAAATACCATAAAATTCTGTAGACACACACATAAAAGGGCTTTTCAGGCAACTTCCCCTCCTTTGTCTCAGAGATTACTGCTGCCTCTTCACACAGACACAGTATACAGGGATGAGTCATGCAGCACTCAATTTGTCCTTGATTTTATGTAGCTCTTGCCAGTTTTTTTACAAAACAAATGAATCTGCAACATAGGAGAATAAATAAGAGGAACCACAGGAAAAATACAAACTGGCACAAACATGCCCTTTATAGCCTCAGCCGAGGCAAACACTACTGAGACGTACTACCCTTGGAAGTTCTGTTTCTAGCATGAGGTTTCTTCTCACAGAAGCAGCTTAATTTTAAACTATGCCAAAATACATTTCTCAAATTTAGGAGTAAATTCAGTTATAGTTACTAGGTTTAGAAGGAGAGATGGGTAACAAGTTCTACAAAGATCTCAGTAGCATGCCCCCCAACTCAGCATCCAAGTCACCTTACAAACCATTTCTAAGAGAAAGGGAATCAGATGGGCGTTTTTCACAAGAAAATTATGAACCAAGTATTTAACAGCTACTATTGCCAGCTCTCTTTTTTGTAAGAGTTCAGGAAGTAAATATTTTCATGTAATTTCCAACTTGTTGCAATAAAAGCTTTTCTCGTTTTAATTTCCAAGGTACCTTTAGATTATATTGCAAAATGAAATCAATGGTTTGAATGTGCTTTACATACAAGAGTCCTATCCATGACCCTGTATTCAGCCATTAAAATAATAATAATAAAAAACTGGCCTGCTAATACACTGAGGAGAACTAGAACTAGATAACTGGGTTATGACTGGCCTACTAAAGGAAATTGGCTTTGGTAAAACTCTTCCCGGCAAGGACCACACACCAGCACACTGAGCCTGATTAAGAGGTGATCCTCTGAAAAAATACTTTGATACCATGTTCTGCTTGTAAAACACATGCCTGGGGTAGAGGTGGGAGGGGGTGTCTACCTTCCCTTTCCTGCTTTACTGATTTTTATCCCTTTTACCTATTTTTAAAGTGTTCCACATATTACAGATTTTCCCCCACACTTTTCAGTCTCATGGAAACAAACCTTTCGTAACTTACACGATTTGATGTCTCCTCTGAGCCTGTGGAGCCCACAGGGTGAAGGTCTCAAACCTCAAAGAGCATATAAAACAGACAGGAAGAAGAGAAAGCAGACCTACAAACCTACAGGGCAGCCAGTATTTGTTTGATTAGAGGCCCTTCTTCCGTGTCATTTCTGAAGGCCTGCAAAAGGTAAAGTCCGTAACGTGAAGAGGTAGGAACAGATCTGACTTCTCCATGCCTACATTGTTTCCTTTGGCACAACATACAGTTTAAAAGAAGTTGGTCCAGATCTGCTGGATTAACAAGTAGTTGCTCTATTTATAGCTTCTGAAGTAGGATATAAAATTAAATATCACTAAGAAATAGACAAGACTTAAATTGACTAAATTAATGCAAAACAACAACAAAACAAAAAGGAGGAGAAGGAATGAAAAATAAACCCATAATAGGAAGTGAAGAATTTAACTATTTTCGGTAGGACAGGCAAAAGTGAGTATTTTACATTCATAGTAATGAATGCTTAAGAAGTCCAGAACAATAGAGCCTAAATACTCATCAATCAACACAAGACACTTCTCAGTGCTACCTTTAGGGCTCATCCAGGTTTGTTCCCACCTCACCAAATGGCTCCATTGAGTTGACTGGAGGACAGGATGTCTGCTCCTGGAGCTCCATATTAGTACAACACGAAGTCTCTCTTTGGAGCTTCCCAGTGCTCGGATGTGGTGAGAGTGCTGAGAGGAGCTGTGTACAGTCCAGCTCCCTCTGGTCCCCTGTGCCCATCTGCCAGGGTATGTAACAGTCTGAGGTTCAGTGTGGGAAAGAATAGAAAGACCACACTGCAACTCAGATTTACACACACACAGAAAAATGCACCCGTGTGCTGTAACGGTGAATGGTTACTCAGAGTAAAAGGAGCCTTTTGCCTAAAATAGAATGCTGGTAGAGTTTTACCTGTCCCAAAATCTCACTATGCTAAGATTCTCCAAATCCCAGTGCAAAAATCAACTCATCACTCTGTATCCCTAACAAAAACATATGCACACATTTACATATTTATGGCTCCAGAGAAGAGCAACGAGGCTGGTGAAGGGACTGGAGCACAAGTCCTATGGGGAGAGGCTGAGGGAGCTGGGGGTGTTTAGCCTGGAGAAGAGGAGGCTCAGAGGTGACCTCATCACTGTCTAGAACTACCTGAAGGGAAGTTCTAGCCAGGTGGGGGTTGGTCTCTTCTCCCAGGCACTCAGCAATAGGACAAGGGGGCACGGGCTCAAGCTCTGCCAGAGGAAATTGAAGTTGGAGATCAGAAACAAATTCTTTCCAGAGAGAGTAATCAGGCATTGGAATGGGCTGCCCAGAGAGGGGGTGGATTCCCCATCCCTGGAGATTTTTAAAGTGAGATTGGCCGTGGCACTGAGTGCCATGATCTGGTAAATGGACTGGAGTTGGACCAAGGGTTGGACTTGATGATCTCGGAGGTCTTTTCCAACCCAACGGATTCTATGATTCTATGATATATACATATGTATATAAAGAGGCTAGTAAAGACATTCTTGAAGACTGTTCTGTTGTGTAACATGCTAAATACCCTATTTATTCAGCTATGATTCACAACACTATTAAGACATCCCTAATTTGACTGGCATTCCTAATGAATATTCAACAAAGGGTGGTTATAATTATCATGTCCCTTGAAACCAAAGCACATGCTAATATGCTAAGCAGGGCAGGACCCCTCAATATGATTCCAAGAGCACAGGGCCAGTAAATAAAACTGCTCATATATCAACAAACATAACAATATCCCCCAAAAAAGAACCACAAGTCAACTTCAAATTAAAAGAAAATGGAAGAAGTTTGTAATCAGACTGTCATTTCAACACTGGGAGGAGGTGTGGAACAACATGAATTTGCTAACAATGCCTAATGGCAATACCACCACCCCACAGAGACTGAAACAGGGAAAGCTCCAGCAGGACCAAGATCTTCGTAATTAACTAAGTTTCAGATATGTCAGACTAATTCTATCACAGGCACACTCTGCAAATATTCTGCCCTTTGATCCTCACATCTAGGTAAATGATGAAAATTGCTTCACTGGAGGTTTTTTGTTACAGAATAGTGCTGAAAGTCAAGGGCTCAAGCTGTTTGCTGAAGTAAAGGATTGAGAACTGCAATGCAGAGCTGGTTGTGAGATACAAAAATCTTAGTTTATTTAACAATGTTAACATTTAATACAAAGACACAAAACAGTTCTCATTCTCCAGGCTTTACAGACTTAATTTCATCTCCTCTACACCCAAACTCTGCTCTCAGAGAAATGAAAGGGATAGCACTGAAATGATAAAGCCAGTTACTTTGAGGGGCTTTTAATTTAGTTTTGCTTTTAATCCTTGGCCAACCCTATTTTCTTTTAGTCATAACATTTCTATTTCCATTCTACTCCACGGACTCAATAAAAAATACAGAAAATTCCAGGACAATCTAAAATTTTGTTCTACTTACAGTTTCATTTCTGAAGTCCCAGAATTCCTACAAAGGCTCCTTTAAAAGGCCAGAGAGGTTGCTCAGAGAGATTATGGCTGCCCCACCCCTGGAAGTGTTCACAGCCACGTTTGGATGGGGCCCTGAGCAACCTGTTCTCCTGAATGGCATCCCTGCCCATGGCAGGGGGGTTGGAACCAGATGATCTTTAAGGTCTGTTCCAACCCAAATCATTCTGTGATACCACAAAATTACCTTTGATTAGCCCCATTCAAGTGTTAGATGCAAGAGGTTTTATTGTTTTTGTTTGTTTTGTTTTTTTAAATAACCCCATAGTGGTCACAAGTGTCAAACCCTGTTTTAAACATCTCTAAAAGCATTTATTGACCAGGATGTCTAAGCTTAGGTCATTAAAAGAAAGGTTAACTCCCAATAGTCACTGCAATGCCTTCGGTTTTACAGCTTATTCTGGAAGTGCCACAAGAGGAATCTGAAAGACACAAGACACCCAAGTTTAAATAATTGGCATTAAAATAAAAGGATATTAACCTTTACAGAGTAGTAGCTATCGGTTGTTTGCAGTCAGAGGGCAGCACTTTAATGCAAAGCTGCTAATTTTCAGAAGGGCTGAGCATCCTTCCCTTTGCCAGCAGCTCTGAACTGAGGTCAGCTAAGGACAGCATGTGCTTACAGCACGGACTGGGGTGCCCTGGCAGACCCTGCTGCACCGCCACACACACACACACCAGTTGCCTTGGAACAATTCCTGCAGCCTCGTGATGCAGCAGACAAAACACTTGCAGGAACAGTGGAAATGTCCCACATCGACCATCAGCAAGTATTCCAGGAGCTTCAGCAGGAGACTGTCACATCTCATTTGGGTAACGAGCAGTGACACACAACATGAGCATCCCACGAGGGCATCGCTTTAGAGGCAGAGCACTGCACTGCTCTCTAAAGGATCACCAACAAGATGTTCACACAGATCATTTTCAGTTCAGGAGGTTAAAAGGGCTGAGTTGTTCCACAAAGTACTATAAGATCACAGCAGGCTCCCGCTCTGTCCTTATTTTTGTTTTCAGAGTGTAGAGCCAAGCCACTTTTGTGCTCAAACTTGTTAGCAGGGTCTAGCACAGAGCTCCAAGAGCTGTCCTTATCACTCTGCACCTTCAGTTGCTTACTGCTGCCTTAGATCCCAGATTTCTGAACTTACTTATGTTACATCAGCACACTCAGGCTCGCGGTTACCTAAAAAGGGCCATCACACCCACGGCTCCTGAACTGCCACCTGGAGTGACGTCACTTCAACACCTGACACTGCACATGCAGGTCACTCATCTGCTCTGACAGGGATCAGATGCTCAGCTCTGATCAGTACAAGTGAAAGACAGAAAGAATCTCTCTCCAGTCACCTCTCACAGCACTAATCTCCCACAGCCACGTGCCACACCATGGAAGGCATGGAGTAAGCAGCAGGAAGAATTCCACTGACCAAAACTACTCACTACTCGGTGTGTTTTGTGTTTTGCTAGATCAGTGTACAACACTTCCACCAGCACCTTCAGGCTCCTTGGAGATGTGCAATCAGCCACTAACTCTCCTTAACCAAGCTCAAGTTTAAGCCAGGATAATAAATAGAGCACTCAAATCTGAATTTTTAGCAGCATGATTTTTTTTAATAAACCACAGACCAAAGTATCTTTGAGATGGAGTCATCAGAGCAAAACTTTCCATTTCCTCATTAAGAGGCACTTGCTCTACAGCTGAAGGCTTTTCTTTAATTTTAAAGTGTGTCCTTACCAATCCTGATAACCATCCAGTGTCAGGACAACCAGTATCTGGACTTTTTTGGAAAAACCCCTCTCTGTTCTGCAAAGTTCTTCCCAGGGTAGAATGTGACTACAGAAAAGCTTGAGCTCTTACACAATAAATACCAATTCAGGACCAGTGGCAGTGGTTGAGGTCAGTAATAGAACACAGAGTTACTCAAAGACTTTCAGAACTGCAGCAGCAAAGAAAATCAAGCAACAGAGGAGGAAGGCAGCTGTGCATCACCTGTCACCTTCCCTGGGGACTGCAGCCTCTTTCTTAGTGATACTGTAATCCCCAATCAACTGTTTTCCACTCATTTTTTTGAGTGTGTCATCTTTCTATTTGTGGCCCTTTCCTCCTTCCCCTGCCAAGCTTTTGGCTGTCTCCTCCACAACTGTTTGCTCCGTCATTTCAAGTGAGATAGTCTGGCTCTCACTTTAAGGTAAGAGCTGTCAGTCTCCCTTCCAAGACAGGCACAAAAACTGGGACTTTGCAGCACCCCTTGAGCAGCACGTGCAGACTGTGCACTAGAGATCACAACTCCCTCTGTGCCTGTGCATCTCCACAGACAGTCCCAGAAAAAGCTGCTTGTCCTGTCCCACCCAGCACCAGCAAGGAAACACTGGCACATCTTGTAATGCTCGTAACAGGAGAAAACCAGCACAGGTGACGGCAGACAAGAGGGCACACTGGCACAACCACTTGAGCAGGGTGTTGTCTCTAAGCTGTGCACTCCTGACAGCAATCCCATCCAGACTGCTTGGTAACTTCTCCAGGAACTGTTCCTGCTCTGCGGGATGGACTTGCAGTGCTGTGAAGTGTCCTGCCCCCAAATGGCCTGGGAAATCTTGCACACTAAGGGCAAAACAACAGATACGAAGGACAGTAACTTCCCAAGGATGGCTCCAGCATTCACATATCAGCATCTAAGAGCCTTTGAGAATTGAGAATTCTTAAATCAACTAAAGGGCTGACCTGTCTTCCAGACAGGCATATCCACACAGGTTGCCTCTGCAGGGTGATGGTTTATGCCGAGAGGCATTTTTGGACAGATCACCTGAACATCTTTCCACACTTGTACTAACTACAGCTACGTTTTCCTTCCTCTAAATCACCATCATCCTGGTATCATGAGACACTTCCTGTAGGAGATGTGGGATCCCATACTTTACACATATTACACAGAAGGAAGGCTGTGCAGGACTGAAAAACATTGCTGTTGGAAGTCAGAGGAACTTACAGCAGTATGGGTCCTCCTCAGTGATCGACTTCGGCATCTTCAAACTGCCCGGCCACTACTGGTGCTACGTCCACCTCCATTCCATCTGGAAGAAACAGCCCATGCTCAGTAACCAAGCAGATGGTGTTTCCACGGAAAGAGGGCAGACGCCCTCTGCTGACAAGAGGTGGGAGGACAGAAAACTCTCCTGAATTCCTCAAAGTGGGTAAGGAAACACTGATGTGCTCACAAGTTTCTGGGTTTGTTCCAGCTCTATTGGTTGGTCACTTAAAGATGTCACCACTTCCTACAACCACATCTCACCCTGTCTTATTAAAAGACTTAACACTGAATTTAAACTATTTCATGTTTTAAATGAAGTTTCAATGCAACAAATGGTGTAACAATTTCTTTGAATAACTTGAATTATTCTCTAGCAAAAAGAGGTTGAATCCTGTTCTGAAAATGGTCTCAACAATCATCAAGGTGAAAAAAAAAGAACAATTGCTCTGGCTCTGTGCTACAATGTCAAAAAATAATATAATTCTGAAACTGAGCAGCCCTGGGGATACTTATCATTGCAGCAAACCAAGCAGCAGTACCATAGCAAAAAAGATTAGGAGAGTAAACAAAACTGATGAGGATGACTGAGAGACGTGACATATTTGCTGTTAAATTTATATGAATTTTCAAAACGTTGGGGTTCAGAAACCTGACTAAATTTTCAAAGGGCACTGCTAAAACAGGAGTGTAACACCTAAGGTTGTCTTTACATTACACAGATTTACTCAAAGTTGCAGAACAAAGAGAACCTGTAAACAACTGACAAAGCAAATAAGATTAAAAAATCCTCCCTGTGGGTTAGAACAAGTTAGTTATTATTTTGCCGACTGTTCCACACAAGCTGATAGCTAGAAATCTACCACTGCTGCATCATCTTCCATTTTTTAAAAAAACATCTGGTGTATTAGAAGCACTGTGATTTATATGTATATAAGAAAGCAATGCTACTAAACTACTTCCCTGCTTGTCTCCCAGGTAATATATTGATCCATTCAAAACAGGATACAGAAAAGGAAAAGTCTGAAGGATCTGAGTTTTTTCCCCTGACAAAAAGGAATTTTACTCCTTACACACATATTCAAACAATCAATAGAATTAAGAGACAGAATCCTTCAGAAAAACAGATCTTTTTTTAAAATCCATTTCAGTGTGTTTCAATGTTTCTGAATTCACCCTGAATTGTGTTAATGGAATTATTAACTTACAATTAAGGGTATTAAAAAAACAAACAAAAACTACAACTCATTTAGAGTAGAAACTGCTTCCTAATCCCAGTGTAGACTGACAAGGTTAATTTTTTTTAAATCCTAAATCAACTTCACGCTACCACCTTTCCAGGAAGAATCAAGAATTCTTAACACTGCAGTGCTCACTCTTTTACAGAGCAGCCCTCAGTACACAGTTGGCAACACCCCGCAGGCGTGTGGGTGATACCTCAGGAAGGTATCGCTCAGCATCATCCTTGCTGTGTCCTGGTGTTTATGGCATAGTCAGACTGGAGAACCACTGCCTTCGTATCACAGAATCATGGAATGGTTTGGGTTGGAAGGGACTTTGCAGCCATGGGCAAGGACACCTTCTACAAGAGTAGGTTGCTCAAAGCCCCATCCAGCCCAGTCTTGAACACTTCCAGGGATGGGGCATCCTCAGCTTCTCTGGGATGTACCAGTGTCTCATTCCGCTCCTGGTAAAAAAAGTCTCTCCTTTTATCATTTGAACCTCCTCTCTTTCGGTTTGAAGTGATTCCCCTTTGTCCTACAGCAATCAGCCTTACAAAAAACTCTGTCCTAATCTTCAGGCACTGAGAGGCCTCAATAAGGTGTCCCCAGAGCCTTCTCTTCTCCAGACTGAACAACCCCAGCTCTCTCAGCCTGTTCCCACAGCAGAGGTGCTCCAGCCCCCCAATGATCATGATCTCCTCTGGACTCACTCCAGTGGGTCCATGCCCCTCTTGTGCTGAGAACCCCAGAGCACGATGGGGCCTCACTGGAGCAGAGCAGAAGGGCAGAATCCCCTCCCTCGACCTGCTGGCCATGATGCTTTTGATGCAGCCCAGGATAGGGTTGGTTTTCTCGGCTGTGAGCGCACATTGCTGGGTCATGTCCAACTTCTGATCCACCAGCACCCCCAAATCCTTTTTGGCAGGGCTGCTCTCAATCCCTTCATTCCCTGGCCTGTACTGATTCCAGGACTTGTGCTGATCCATGTGCAGCACTTCACACTTGGCCTTGTTGAACCTCCTGTGCGCCCACTCCTCAAGTTTGTCCAGGTCCCTCTGGATGGCATCCCATCTTTCAGGAGTATCAACTGCACCCCTTAGCTTCATGTCACCTGCAACTTGCTGAGAGTGCATTCAGTCCCACTGGCTATGCCATTAATGAAGACATATACTCTTTAGTAAAACAAAAGCATTTCCTACCTTCAAACTCCCTGATGGAGTCCTCTGTTCTCACTCCAGCCATGTTGTACTGAGTGCTGACAGACTGGGCTAACATGCCTTCTAATCTCTCCAATGTGGCCTGACCTTCTGCAGTTAAATGTGACAATCCTTCTTCATATGTGTAAAAGCTCGGGATGTCACCTTGTTCTAGCTCTGCAAAAACAAAAATAAACTGTGTTTATCAGACCTGAGTTTAGGAGCCTGCATCATGCAGGGGTAAGAAAGAGGACAACAGCTAGGCAAATGTGGTAGTTTCAGCTAGGCCTGAAATCAGCGGGCTCACAGAATCTACATAGATTAGGAGAGACAGGTATCACCTGACTGAAGCAACCAAAGAAATATTTCATACCAGATGATGCAAACCTGAGATATGAGTACAGAAGTAGGAGGTGTTCACTCAGTTCCATTATGGCTGAAGTAGAGGCAAGACAAGCAGCTGCTGTCTGGTCCCTGCTGCCTCTACTTGCATTTTGTTTGAGTTTCAGGGAAGCAGAAACATTTTGTTGCTATACTTTCTGTTTCTTGCTGAGTGTCTTTTGGGGTGCTTATGGATCTAGAGTGATGGAATCTGTTATCGGTGGGAGGTAGAAAATCATTGTTCTATCTAACTTGTGTAAGTGTGTGTTATACTGCAGTTTGCTTTCAATTTTCTCTTTTCTATATATATGTAGTTAGTTTTAAGTTCAAGGTGTTTTGAAGTTTTTCTTTCCCTTTCTCCCTTTTCTCAGCTGGGAAGGGGAGAGAGACTAACTCTGTGTTGGGCAGTTGGCATTTTGCCAGCTCAGTCTAAACCAGCAAATTATGCTCAGATTAACTGACTGAGATAGAGAAGCTGCTTCCATGAAGTACAGAATATGCAGAGTGCTGTGAACTGACCACACTGCAGCAAGGGCACTGACCCCGGGCCAGCACAGCCACTGGGCACAGCAAAGGCTGCTGTTTGTGGGCTTTTGGGAACCAGGACAATGCTCTTACTGAATTCCTGTGATTTGTCATAGCAAAACTACGTATTTTTTGCAGATTTTTGTGTTTCTATACTGTGTCTGTGACAAAAAGGATGTTTTGGCAAGATGAGTAACAAACAATTCTGACAGATACCAGGTATCCAAGTGCTGGCAGGTATTTCAAAAGAAGCAACTGTTACCAACCGCGGGCCTCAACATCGTACTCCTCCCCTTCGTAATCATTGTCTGAGTCCTCATCCTCTGGGTCTGGGTGCAGAGCTTGGCATTCACACATGGCTGAAAACATGGCTTCCACTGCAGGAACACAAGCCAACACAAACCTCCCTTGTTTCTCCACCAATACCCCGGAACAACAGGCAAGAAACCCTGGACTAAGTGATCAAAGAGATTAAGAATATTCCTTTAGCAGAACTACCACTGAATTCCTACTTGAAAACACCATCCCACAAGCCAGCAGCCATGCAGGAAACAAACTGGGTTTCCTGGATCCAGCCTAGTGCTTCTTTATCCTCTGAACAGCACTTCTCCATTGTTTCATTGATGATAAAGGTTTATCTCTGGACAATTTCATCTGTGGTTACCAACTACAGGAATCCTTGCAGCACCTCATCCATCAGATTCTTAAAACCTGAATCCAGCCGTAAGCTCCACACTGGACAGGGTATGACTGCTTTCCAGGGTTAGTGTCTGGGGATTGGCATGTTCTGATGAAATGGTCACTGACTCAAATACCACTGAATAAGTAATTAAAAAGAGATTTCCCATACGTGTTCTCTCCAAATGTATGTAAGTGAGATTGTTTGTGTTCCATGTTTATACTCAATGGTCTCTATTTTAAAGCATTGCAATTTTCTCTGAGAAGCAGCTGCTTGAAATATTCCAGCTTCAAGTCATATAAAACAACTTGCTTTGATCTTTTCAGCACACAGGAACCAAGGAATTAAAAGAAGGACACTGGTATTTACATCTCTGTACCCCACTGTCTCCCACATACAGCCAGGACTTTAAACTAAGACACAATTCCCTCCTCACTTACAGGCTGATTTGTCATTAGGTACAAATCTGAATTCTGCAATTGGTTCAACATCGTCATCGCTGTCATCCTCCTCCTCCTCCTCCCCTTCAGCCATGGGAGCCTCTTTTGTCTCATCTGTGGGAAATTGAGATATTTAAGACAAACATGTTTATTTAGTTAAAAAAAAACAACAAAAAAAGTCGCATTTATTTATTCTCCCAGAAACACACATGTAATCAGATCAGAAACCTGGACACAACCTGACAGAGGCACACAAAAAAACCCATTCTGTTCTCACAAAAAGTCCCCTAAGACTTCAGGGCTCTCAAGGACATATCAGGTCCTCTCAGAGCACTTCGACAACACTTGCAACACACAGGAAAACCTCTCTATTTATAATTTTATGACTTTAAATTTCTGCAATATCACACCATGTATTCATGTACTTATTCACAGACTGTTCTGAGTTGGAAGGGACCCACAAGGATCATTGAGTCCAACTCTTAAGTCAATGGCCCACATAGGGGATTGAACCCATGACCTTGGCATTATTACAACCAAGTTTTAACCAACTGAGCTAATCTCAGGGTATAACAAAAACTGCCTGATCTTTATTAAAAACAACTGTGCTCATCCAGCCCTTGCCCCTAATTCACAATTGTTACCCTTTACTTGCACAACACTATGCATGTATTTTTTTAAATCACATGAATTTTATGGATCCTTATCATTACTGATATGTAATCAGCCAACTTCCACTGTGGTCCCTCACACGGGACCCTGATATTTACTGAGGATCTCTACTCCATGTCTGACATTCCTAGCCAGCCACCAAGATGGGGAAGGGAAGTTCTAGCCAGGTGGGGGTTGGTCTCTTCTCCCAGGCACTCAGCAATAGGACAAGGGGGCATGGGCTCAAGCTCTGCCAGGGGAAATGGAAGTTGGAGAGCAGAAAAAAATTCTTTCCAGAGAGAGTGGTCAGGCATTGGAATGGGCTGCCCAGAGAGGGGGTGGATTCCCCATCCCTGGAGGTTTTTAAAGTGAGATTGGCCGTGGCACTGAGTGCCATGATCTGGTAAATGGATTGGAGTTGGACCAAGGGTTGGACTTGATGATCTCAGAGGTCTTTTCCAACCCAATTGATTCTATGACAGAGGTAGAAAGTGCACCCAGAGCCAGTGACAACTGCAGGTAAATCAGAGCTGCCGGACTTCTGTGCATGGATAAATAAGTGACAACACAGTGTGTTACTTTCTGTGACTGTAAAAGCCACAGAGAGGATGGCTGCGGTTCATCCCGCTGAGGCTGGGGACACTGCACCAACAGCCTCAGAAGTGCATAACTGTTTTCTACAGAAGAAGAGGCTGTTCCACTGAGAGTGGCTTTTATCACATACAAAACTGGCACCACAAGAATATGAAGAGGCCAAGAAGCTGCCAATCAGCTGCCCCCAAAAACACAGTGTGCAAGGAAACTGCCCAATCCTTTTCCAGCTGACACCCACAGGCACAGCTTGTTACTGTTGAGTCTAGCTCTTTGCTTGCAATGCAGTCAAACTCTGAGGGCCTTTTCCTATAAAGGGGATGAGGACAAGGCACAGACTCACAGGGAGCAAAACAAAAACTTCCAGAGGAAGAACAAAATGTACTCTGCCCAACTGAGAATGAAGACTCCTGCAGCCAAGTAAGTGGAAAGGTTTGGGTTTAACACTATTCAGCAGTTAAACTGCAGGCCTTGGCTAGACTTGAAAACTAAAATCTACTTGCTGTAGAAGATTTACTGTAAGCAGAGTTCCTATGTATATATATATATATATATATGTATATATATATATATATATACACACACACACACA
>VWZD01011076.1:486956-547792 GCA_013396695.1 Sakesphorus luctuosus
TTACTTTCTGGATACATCAAAAAAAAATAAATGCCAGATTTTAAGCTTTAACTGTTATGACCAGTAGACATGAAGGGGAAAGGAGACCTGACCAAACACCCCTTACTCCTCAGTTGAAATGGTAGTTTATGACACACTTAAAATATTCACAGGTCTACAGAAGAAAAAATTAATGCATTAAAAAAACCCAATCAGAAAATCTTCATACAAACAATGAAGCAGAAAGCTTGTTTTCTCTATATCAAAGCAAGAAAAGTAAAAAAGCCTGGTAACCTGACCTGCTGTGGTTTTTATTTTTAAGTAAGCTGTGGGAGAAAATGAATCAAACCTTCCAGGCTGCTGTGAAACAGCAGGAATTCATAAAGCCTAGAGAGGGCAGCAACATTAACATAAATTCAATAAAGAAAAAATTATACCCAAGCTGGAATCACAGGGAGATTGCAGGGGAACTAAATTGTTGAAAACTGTGTAAGAGAGCAGAGAGCTGTACATGGTCACACGCTGAGAGAAGAACTGTGCACAAGGCACTCTGAACGAGTGCAAAGCTGTACTTCAAAGACAACTATCCTTTGTGAAAATGAAAAAGAAAATAGAAGCTATTGCTTAAATGAAGTGTGTAATTTTTAAAACTAACATCTACTCTCTTTGAAGAAGCAATCCTATCACTCAGGACTGTGTGGGAGCACACAGCAACACTCCAGGCATACCTTCGAATTTGGCGTTCACCATGACATACAAGTGCTCCCTCGGGAAGGCGCTCAGGTCCCTGGAAACCGCATGTAAACTGATGGTGGGATAATCCAAGGAGAAGCCAACTCCAGAGTTTTCCAGCCAGGAGAGACGACTAACAAGGAAGGGGGGAAAAAAGAGACAAGTTACAAACTGACAGAGATATCCACAGTACCTGACTCGAGTCTGTAGAAAAGCAAGACAACCCCAAAAGGGTGAGTAATTCTGGACAAGGAACTCTCTGGGCATACACAGTCCTGGGCCTGCCCAAACAGGACTTTGCAATGCCTTTAACTAATGGCTGGGTAAAAGAAACCTTTCCTCAGAGAACATGAGGCTGAGCACCCCAAACATGTTGCAGCTTTATCACATTTGCACTGAATGCTGCATTTCCCTCCCACCTCTTCATTTTCTCCTCCCTGTAGATGCTCAGCATTCCAAAGATAACTACGGAGGTTCCAGAGTGTGGTTTGTAACTCAGACTATTAAACGTTTTTTAAGACAAGGAGAACATTGAAAGGAAAGTCAGTGTCATAATTTCTAGAGGTTTACAGATCTGATGTGAGTATAGCCTGTATGCAGAAACACAGCCAGTTCTGTGATCAGCAGAGGTAACAAAACCAGGTTATGGGTGTTTCTCCACTCAGAACTTACCTGTATAACCTCTGCTTCCCCACATTTTCACTTTCATCCCTAACTAACCATATCACAAGACAGCACAGGTTGTCACAGAATCATAGAATTGATTGGGTTGGAAAAGACCTCTGAGATCATCAAGTCCAACCCTTGGTCCCACTCCAGTCCATTTACCAGACCATGGCACTCAGTGCCACGGCCAATCTCAGTTAAAAAACCTCCAGGGATGGGGAATCCACACCCTCTCTGGGCAGCCCATTCCAATGCCTGATTACTCTCTCTGCAAAGAACTTCTTCCTGATCTCCAACTTCAATTTCCCCTGGCAGAGCTTGAGCCTGTGCCCCCTTGTCCTATTGCTGAGTGCCTGGGAGAAGAGACCAACCCCCACCCGGCTGGAGCTTCCCTTCAGGTAGTTGTAGACAGTGCTGAGGTCACCTCTGAGCCTCCTCTTCTCAGGCTAAACAACCCCAGCTCCCTCAGCCTCTCCCCATAGGACTTGTGCTCCAGTCACCACTGGGCTGCTGCCTCTTTCATATTAGACTGACATCTTTCTAGCTGATAATAAATCAAACTCAAGCTCGTTTTGGGTGTCTGTGCTCAATGAGGTCGCACACTGAACAGAAATATTGAGGAGCAGAAGGCGAGACCTCCACCACATGCAAAACTCAGCATTCACAAGCTTTTGTGGAGGGAGAGAACCAATGGAAAGGTCACAGAAGACTCCTTGCCTCAGAAGATCCAGCTGAGAGCAAGAGCCAGTGCGGTGGGAGCAAGGAATTTCTTTCCTAGCCTCGACTGTTTACAGCTGCTGTTAAGAGACTCAGTACACAGATCCAGAGCCAAACCGTCCTCCTGGGTGCCCAGTTCTCCCACAGCATTCCTGCAAACACTGGTGCTTTCTATTCATTGCCAGCGAGTGACTCTGGTAAAACCTCTGTGATGTGCTCGAAACACATGGGGAGGAAGGTGGCAGCCTTGTATTGTGCCCCACACAAGAATCTATTCAAAGCAAGTTACATGGAAACTCAACATCACAGGTCTTGAGAGCTGATGCTGAGCTAACAAAAGCCTCGGTATCTGCAATCAAACTAAACAAAACACTGAATGAAGTTCCAGAGAGACTCCTCTCCAACACAACACCACTAACAAGCTCAGGTGGGGTAAAAGCCCCTCCAAAAATATTACCCATTTTATGAATGTTTCCCAGCCTAAAAATTTTAAAAGACAATTCACTCCTTAGTGCACATTTTAAATGATGTTTTTGTTCTAACAACGCTCTTCTTCTGCAGAATATGACTATTTTCCACTGTAAAAGAAAATTATGTTGCTTTAATCATCAAGCTGTCTTTTTGAGCTATACAATGCAGAGGATTTAAAAGAAACTATAAATAGCTCAGATAAGACCTTCCAGAATAACCAGACTGATTTCTGCCTAGTAAGAACATACAGTCTCCATGTAATTAAGGCAACATGAAAGACTTGACAGAACCAGAGAAGTTAATAAAAGCCAAACCCAACAGCATCATCCACTCCTCTGTCAAAAGAGGAGAAGTGCCATGTTTCTAATTACAGAATGGTTTGGGTTGGAAGGCACCTCCAAGACCATCCAGTCCAACCCCCTGCCATGGGCAGGGACACCTTTTACCAGGTCGGGTTGTTCCAAGCCACGTCCAGCCCGGCCTTGAGCACACCAGCCCACGGGGCTCCCTCTTACCTTGTTTGAAATGCCATTTAGAGCAGAAACAGCGGGACATCCACACTCCCTGCCCCTCACAGCCCTCCTTATCCAATCCCCCGCATCCCCCCAGGGATGGGAGCCCCTCGGGGAGGCAGCACCCGCCGGCCCCTGAGGGCTCCCTCAGCGTGGCCCTTCAGGGTGCCCTCTGGCATGGCCCCTCAGGATTCCCTCAGGGCTCCCTCACCACCCCTTCACCACGATCCCTCAGGGCTCCCTCAGGACTCCCTCTGTGCTCCCTCAGGGCTCCCTCACCATTCCTTCACCACAATCCCTCAGGGCTCCCTCGGGGCTCCCTCAGGCCCCTCAACGCTCCCTCAGGCACGGCCCCTCAGGACTCTCTCACTGCTCCCTCAGCGTGGCCCCTCAAGCCCCTCAGAACTCCCTCAGGACTCTGTCACCGCTCCCTCAGGGCTCCCTCAGCGCGGCCCCTCAGAGCTCCCTCAGGTCGCTCAGGACTCCCTCACAGCCCCCTCAGAGCTCCCTCAGGTCGCTCAGGACTCCCTCACAGCCCCCTCAGTGCTCCCTCAGGTCGCTCAGGACTCCCTCACAGCCCCCTCAGTGCGGCCCTCAGAACTCCCTCACGATTCCCTCAGGGCTCCTTCACCGCTCCCTCAGGACTCCTTCAGGACTCCCTCGGGGCTCCCTCACTGCGGCCCCTCAGGACTCCCTCAGCGCGGCCTCTCAGCGCTCCCTCAGGTCCTTCGGGGCTCCCTCGGCGCGGCCCCTCGGGCCCCTCACCGCTCCCTCAGGCGCAGCCTCTCAGGTCCCTCAGGGCTCCCTCAGGACTCCGTCTGCGCTCCCTCAGGGCTCTCTCACCGCTCCCTCACTGTGGCCCCTCAGGGCTCCCTCAGCGCGGCCCCTCAGGGTTGGCTCCCTCCGGCTCAGGTCCCTCAGACCCCTCACCGCTCCCTCAGCGCGGCTCCTCAGGGCTCCCCCAGGTGCGGCCCCTCAAGTCTGGCTTCCTCAGGGCTCCTTCAGGCCCCTCAGGGCTCCCTCCGGACTCCCTCATCGCTCCCTCCGGCGCTGCCCCTCAGGCCCTTCAGGGCTCCCTCAGCGGGCCCCTCGGGCCGCCCACCGCCGTATGAGCCCCCGCACCTCTCGGCGATGTAGAGGGTGCCGGCGCCCAGGCTGCGCCCCGCCAGCAGCGCCTCCGTGTCGGGCTGCCGGTGCCGAACACCATCGGCGGGAGGCGGGAAGCGCTTGAGGAAGCTCATGGCGATGGCGCCGCCGCCGCGTCCCTGCTCCACCATGGCGGCCGGAACAGGAACAGCCCGCACCGTGATGCAGTTCCGAGGCAGGGCCGCGGGAGCCTCCCCGGGAACACAGCGCTGATCCTCAGGGCCGGGCGCGGTGTGGGCACCCCGGGCCGTGCGGGCTGTGCCACGTGCCCCTGGCTGTGCGGGAGGGAAATTCCCGTTTCCTGGAGATGGGAAGCCAAGGGGAGCGCTGAGGGGATCACTGAGGGCGGGAGACAGGCTGAGAGAGCTGGGCTTGTGCATCCCGGAGGAAAGAAGGCTCCAAGGACACCTTCGAGCTACTTCCAGGACCTAAAGGGGCTACAGGAAAGCTGGAGAGCGACTTTGGACGAGGGCATGGAGTGACAGGACAAGCATCCCGGAGGAAAGAAGGCTCCAAGGACACCTTCGAGCTACTTCCAGGACCTAAAGGGGCTACAGGAAAGCTGGAGAGCGACTTTGGACGAGGGCATGGAGTGACAGGACAAGGGAGAATGGCTTAGAATCATAGAATCGATTGGGTTGGAAAAGACCTCCGAGATCATCAAGTCCAACCCTGGGTCCAACTCCAGTCCATTTACCACATCATGGCACTCAGTGCCACGGCCAATCTCACCTTAAAAACCTCCAGGGATGGTGAATCCACCCCCTCTCTGGGCAGCCCATTCCAATGCCTGATTACTCTCTCTGGAAAGAACTTTTTTCTGATCTCCAACTTAAATTTTCCCTGGCAGAGTTTCAACCTGACAGAGCACAGGGATGAGATATTGGGAAGGAATTCTTTACTGTGAGGTTGGTGAGGCACTGGAACAGGTTGATAAGAGAAGCTGTGGATGGAAGTGTTCAAGGCCAGGCTGGACGATGGGGATTTGAGCAACCTGGTCCAGAGAAAGGTGTCCCTCCCCAAGGCAGGGGGCAGAACTGGATGGTCCCTGAGGTCCCTTCCAACTCAGAGTGTTCTGTGATTCGATAGTTGACAGTACTGGGTCCAGTAATAGAATTATAGATTATCCTGAGCTGGAAGAGATGCACAAGGTCAAATTCAGCTCCTGGCCATGCATAGGACAAGCCCAAGAATGACACCATGTGTCTTTGTCAGCATTGTCCAAATGCTACCTAAACTCTGGCATACACATTTTAGCCTGTCAGTCTCATGTGCCAAAGGGAAAAAACAAACACAGCAGCTTTTCAGTTATCATTTTCAGATGCTGGACACGGTGTTTTAGGTGGATGACCCACACCCAATGCTGACAGATCCACACAGAGAATATAAAGAATATCACAGGTACTTCAGTTGCATAAAGGGTATCCAGTTGATTTCCTTAAGCACTGATGAACTTGGGATCAGGAGCCTGGCAGTTCTTTGGTACATACCTGGTGAGCTGGGGGTGTCTTGGGACAACACACTGCAGGGATGGGTGGGCTGGTGCCCCTCACAAGCACTGGCCCTGCTTCTTCCTCTGGATTTACTCCATTTCTCCTGTAAGTTTCTCTTACGACACGTGCTACTGCAGTGAGAAACAGGGATTACTGATGTGTTAGTGATGTGCATCTCTGTCAGGGGATGCTCCTGGTAACTCCATCAGTGAGAGAGCATCATTGCAAACATCCCTTCTGCCTGACTTTTCAGGAGGACAAATGCTCCTGACATAGAACATACTAAGAGCCCATGTAAGTTGTTATCTTGTCATGGTGGTTAATCTTTCCTTTCACCATCCTAAATTTATTTATAAGGAGTCACTGCACACCTACCTGTGTGCAAACCCAGGTTCTCACAAACACAAACCAAATATGAATAGGATTAGATCTCCATCTTTCCCCTCTCTGGCCTTGCCAGTTATCCTGGATAGCAGAGAGCCAAAGCAGCACATTCTGGGAAAGGAAAGCATGTGAAGAAACCAGGGGGAACAAGAACATAATGTGGTTCTCTGAGGTCGAGCTTTTGACAATGCTCTGGAAAGCTCTTCAACCCTGGCTACCTGTTTGGATTCTAATCATGCAAACAATTGTTACTCATACAAATAACTACCTTGACCAAAATGAAAACAAATTCCACAATTAACTGATAATTAAATGCTACTGGAATAGCTTGAAAAAAACAACAGAGACAACAGGAGATGAGGAGTAGGAAATTTCTCAACCATCTTCAAGTTTGCCACACCAAGACAAGTGCTCATCCGAAAACAAAGATGATTCATCCATGAACAGAGATCAGATTGTGGCAGCTGGTAGAAAGAGGTGCAAATACATGGAAACACCATTCACCACACTTAGGGCTTTAAAAGCAAGGTTCCTGCTCATGTCCATCCCCTATTATATAATGTGACTGCTGTATCACCCACAGAGCGCCCTCATCACCTCTGTAGTTGGCTCCAAATCACACAGAAACTCCTCTAGATTGTTAATTTTTAAGATTTCTGAGTGGCTGAGGTTGAACTGAGCCACTGCAGTGGAGCAGTACAGAGTTCATTCCTCCTCCTGCATGCAAATGCTTCTGTCATAAACCACTCTTCCAAAAGAAAATGGGAAAAAGGATGATTTAAGTCCAGGCAGGGAGGTTGGGTTTGAGGCCAAGGCATTAAGAAGGAGGAGAAATCTACATCTTCCTCATTTACATGATCCAGACGTTTCATACCCCAGTACTGAGTGCTGCACCTGAGAAGTTTAGAGCAGGAAGACAGACATTTCCTGAAGTTTACAAATGGAACAGAATGGTACTATTTCAAAACTCTTTTCTTCAGCTGTAAGAACTTTAGGAAGTGAGTCAGGATCTGCCTCCACAGCCACATCTGAATACTGTATATCCAAGCAGGGATTTAGTCAACCAGGGCCGTGTTCAGAGGCAATGGAGAGCAGCAGGTACCTTCTCAAGTTTAGGAGTCACCTTAGGACAGAAGGCAGGAATTGCCACCAAGGGTGCCTGTTTCTCTCCACAGCACTGCCTGCCATAAGGTGGCCAATTCAGACTTAAAATACCCCAAATCCACCAAAAAATGCAAATGTAAAATTTTGGCAGTGGATTTGGAGCAAGAGAATGAATTTCACAGCATTTTCCCATTGCTACAGGAACACGCAATAGCTTGACTAGAACCACAGATACATTTACAATAAAAAAAGATTGAGAGACTTCAGTGAATCAGAAAGAAGCCACCCTCTTCAATTTGCTTCTCTCTCCCTGACTTTCTCCTGTTGAAGTCCTGAAATGCCATCAGTGTCTGCTGCCATTGCCAGGTGTCAGAACATCTGCTTCTTCAGAGCATCTCTGCAGGCTTCCTTTTTCCCCCTGCATTTTTTCCAGGTTTTACACTATCAGCCTAAATCCACAAACCTGTCTCCTCTCTCATTAGCACCATGTGGAAACTTCATGGAGGTCTGCTGGAACAGCCTAACTGAGTATGGTGGTGGCTGCAGGCATTCTGGTTTTTGTCGAGAGACCACATCACTATGAAATGAGATACAAAAATTATGCAAAGATGGAACATACAGAGAAAATCATCACGGCTACAAAAACAAATCCATCAGGTCTTCCCCACTGTCAGCCAGAGCTGGTCAAAGAAAGAAAGTCTCTGTCAGTTGAGCTGCTGTAACAAAACCAGCATAAACCACAAGCTGCCTGTTCCTATGGCACACAGTGGGAATGACACGCAGGGAACCATCACAGGCTGGAATGATACGCAACAGCCATTACTCTATGCTTGTTTTAAAACTCAAAAAGAAATGTGTGAGGCCCACTAAAAAGCCCTTGTATCCTTAATACACATAATACTTTGTACATCAAGTTATTTCAATTTTTTTTATTATGACAATTTACATGTCATATTTATATGAAAGAAATGACAGTAGATATTATAACAAAACCATTATGAAAGAAAAGTTACACAATTAGGCCTACAAGCTATAAAATGGCTTCAGGCCCAGCTTATACACAAAGAGTTCTGACCAGACTGTAGTGAGAGACAATGCTGAACAATTCATTAACAAAAATATTGGCACCAGCCTTAACATTTTTTTTCTTCATTTACAAGGAATACAGTATTTAAACAGTTGTGTACTGCAAATCTAAAAACATTAGCTGTTAATAAACTGCAGTTAACCCTTTGAGCACTGAGGCCACCATGACTTCCATTTATAAAAGTTTAAACGCAGCATGTTTTACATGCACGTGGTATTACTGGTGGGAGGGAAAAGACAGTGAAAGCACCACCCAATTTATGTGCAACAATAACACTTCCAGTTTTTTCAACATATCTCCCCCCCTTCCCACACACACACAGTGTGTGTCCCCCGGTCCTCTCCCTTTGATATTGTAGCAAGTCATGATTGAAGAGAGACTAAAAAAAACAAGGTTCAAGACTCAAGAAACACAAGGGTTAAACTCTACATAAAGAGCTCAGCTTGTGGAACTTCACTGTGTTAATTCTTTAAAGAAAACAAAAAATGAGGCCAGCTGTGAAGGAGACCATTTTCAAGGAACTCAAGATTTCTTTGCAAACATACGAATAGCACAAATGAGTAAGACAAAACTGTATTTCATGAAAGCATATCTTAAAGAGACCTATCTGGCAGATTTGATCCAGTTCTCACAGAATATTGGAGAGTAACCATTCTGCTATCAAGGGACCTGTTCTGAGTTACCCCAGACACTGAAAATACCTGGTGTTGGACTGAGGTACAGGATCTGTGCCCATGTGAGAACCGTCATGCGTACCAGGAACAGTGACATTAGCGTTGGAATCGGTCACATCCCTCTCTGGCTGCAGCAGGAGGGCTGTGGAACATGGGCAGGGATAAGCATTGACAACACATCCTTTTAATGCAGTTTGGGGGAGGAGGATCATCTGAATGAATACAGGATAGGAGTAAGGTACTGTACAAGATTTGAGTCCATATAATGAGTATGAAATGCCAAACTAAACAAGGCTTACAGCTTTAGGATTTGATTTCCTTTTCTACCACTACCCTGAGTAGCAGATTAATATCTATTAAGGACTTTTAACTGTTCTAACAAACAGTGCACTGAAAACTAGGGCCTATCATATGTTGTCATAGAAGGACTTTATCCCTGTAGAATCATTTAAGTCAAGTTCTGATGGACTAAGTTTAGTTGTGTGGGACACAGTAAGGGGAACAAAGACGAAAGCAAACCATGCGGACCAACGTCCCCAGAGGAAAACATTGTCATAATATTCTACAGACTGATCATGATTTTTTTCCACATCCACATTGCACAGATCGAACATTATCTATTCCTTCAAGGAAGAAGACCTCAAGTCGATTTTCCAGTTACTTTGAAGGTCAGGATGAGAAAAGGAGGGTAATCAGAATGATTCTCCTAAATGGAGATCTTCCATTGGCAACACAGTCTTTAAAGGGCAAGTCACAAGTAGTTTTTAGGCCTGTCTTGCAAATGGCATGGGTTTGCACACACTTTTTTCCACTCTACTTCCCTCCATCCATTCCCCATCTCCTCCTGTTACTTGAATAAGCATCTGAACAGCAGGAGCAAGTGACTGTGTCTGCACCTGGGGAACCAGTGAGACCGACTGTACACAAAGTGCTGCAAAGTGCACAAAGTAAACAGCCCAACAACAGAGCCCTTCCATCGTTCAGCTCTCGGTAACAACCTTTGGGGTTTTATGTAGCAATAGAAAATGCTTGCAGGCACACGTGCCCCCTCTAACTGCAATTCTATCCCCTCTCCTGCTGCTCAGCTCAGCTGTGGGCTGCCAAAATTTACAAAATGATAGTCAAACCCCCAAGTTGTAGGCTTGCTTTTAGTTGCAGTTGAATCTGGAAGCTTCACACCACAGATTCAATTATAAAAATTTACCTACTGTAGAGTGTTCTATTCTTTCCCCCAGAATCTCTACACGATTCTTTTTCTTTTTAATGTCATACTAAGCCAAATACATCTTTTGCAGTACACAAAGTAAGTTACATTACTCTGAAGTGTTGGGACAATCAATTCCCAAGCAGACATTTTTGTTGTTCAGGACTATCTCAGTTAGTTACACCTAATGTAAAAGAAAAGCCCAATAAGTGATGTGACATTCTGAAGTGACCAGTCATCCTCAATACCCCACCTGATGGGTGTCCAGATTCAGAAATAATTTCCAACTGGTAAATATTTCTGAAGCCAGAGCTCTCTGTTAGATTTCAGAGTGGGAGCTCAACTGTAAAGCACCAAAAATTAATCACAGAATTTTTTTACATTAGTAAATACCAGGAAAAAATAATTTTTGGATTTTTTTTTTTTACACTCTGCCTTCCAACATTTTAAGTGAGATATAGTCCCTATCTCAGCTGTTAGGGAAGGGGAGGAAGAAGAGACTAAAAGGAAATGTGGTCCTGATCCTTACTTCAGACAACATCCTAAATGTTTCTATATATGTTTAAACACTTAAGGAATGGCAAAATTCTGCTCCACCATTTCTAGAGTTTTCCCCATCATATTCAACACAAATTCTTCCCCAGAGTTAGTGTTTTGGTTGAAGTACTTGATCTTTTATATATATTTAAGGATTTTATATACCCACCAAATGGGAAGCATCCACCAAATGTGAATACACAACTAGGAGTGCACACTGCACATCAGAACCGTACTACAAGCCTGTGAATAGCACTCACTGCACATGTACCAAAACCAGTTTTCAAGGCCCATATATTGTCATTTTGAATGAGATGATACAAATCTCTTTGTCAGACCAGCTCGGGGTGGGGAGCATTACTGGCATGATTTATTTAAATTACTGTGTACAAAATGAATTTAAAAAACACGTGCTATAAGAATTCCTCATTTACTTTTTGTAAAAGAAATTGTGAAAAGATGTGAGTGGAACTAATTATTGGAAAGTTTAGACCAGGACTTCCTACTGAGGAACACTGAAAACCAAGTTAAGCACCTGAAAACAGAGGTACAAAATAGACATCCTGACAATGAACGATTATTAAACAGTTGGAGCATCTGGATACCAATGTAGTTCAAATGACAGATGTGAAGAGAAATCAGAACAAATGTACCACTACCATACAATTCTTATTATGCTAACATACTTTTTTTTCCCCTTTGAGGTTCTTTGAGTAAGGTCTCTTGTCAAGAGTTTAGACACAGCAATTAGAAAACAGAAGTGAACAGAAAACAAGTCGAATTAAGTCATTAGCTCCTGTGATAGGAAGAGTAACTGAGACACTTTATACAAAGAAATCTTGAAGGTGACATACTTCATAAATGAGCAATTTAGAAAAAAGCATCTCTGTTTCTTCTACCAAGAGCTGCTAGAACAGACCAATCTTTTAATTCAAAAATAATCAGAAAGATGCAGTAATTTTATAAGGTAGTTCAACATGTAGGAAATTAAACTATCAAAAAGTTGATTGTTCAGCACAGACCTTCCTGCAAGATTTCAATGCTAACAGTTGTTTTGGTGATGTCATTTTCCATTTCTAAATCAAGACTATGCTCAGGTTTATCAGACTCAACAACTAGAAGGCTGCAAGCATGATGAAACCGAGTTCTTAACTCTACCATCCTTCTGTTCAGGTTAATGCACCACATCTTTAATTGCAGAGTGGAGCTACTTGTGTGCTTTGTGTCACTGACAGTCACACAAGCCCCATGGAAGAAAACAAGTATTCAGCATCTATGCTGGTGACACAGAGAAAGTCCAATCCTCCATGCAATTTATATGTTCTTCCCCTCAACAATGCTACTCAGATTGCACACAGAAATCAAATCATTCTCTGCCCAATCAGTTACACTCAAAAGGGCTTGCAGTTAAAACAGATAAAGCTTTTAGTGACAACCTGTGTGGAAAAAACAAGTTTGTTGAATAAATGCTATGTGTGTTCAGTCAATAGATGCTTGTTCTTGTACTTATAATCCATTATGTTAAAAAAATCGCTGGCCTGTTTTCCCTGTTTCTCATATGGTTTGAGCTTTCTGTAAGCCCAGAGCTACACCTCAAGATCCCTATTCAAAGCTCATTAATTTCTGATCTCACAATAAGCACAGAAGGGCACAGGACTAAAAGGACACCAGGAAGACATTTCCACTCTGGAACCACATGTATGTACTGTAACAGCATGAACCCTGTGTGGCAGTCAGCTGGCCTCATGTCAGACAATGTAATCTTCCCAAATAGGAAACTGTACATTTTCCTTCAAGTAGGAGACCTTAGAAATGAGAAAAATACATTTTATAAATGGTAATATTTTTCAGGGCACTTTTTGCAGTTTTTCCTTGAACACCATTCCCACTGTTCTATGGAGGAACACTGGATCCTGTGGGGTGAAGCTGTCTCGGGTACCAAGGGTGACTTCTCAGAAGACAGAGAAATTGGTTTTGAGAAGTGACCTAGAGAAACTAAAGTTTGGTAACAACCAGTCATTTTTAAATGCAACACTCCTGATGCAGGCTTCAAAGCTCCCATTCTGCTTCCTGGTGTTTCATGCTTTTACATCACTCCTCAACTCAGTACTCAGATTTTTTTTCCGTGATTGGTATATCCAGTATCGTAACTCTTCTATTTTTCTACATTCACAATTGCTGAGTATTGAACATTTGGGGTTGACTCTACAAGCAAGAATGTTTGCTACAACACTGATCAGATACTAAAAGGCTCCATCAGGCAGCAAAGGAAAATATGGCACTGCCAAAACAAATGAGGAACCACTGGTTGCACACTGTTGGTGCATGGGAATCAGTTTGCACTGCAAGTATTGAAAATGTTCAGCAGCTACTACCATGGACAAGTGGAAGCCATATGTTCTTACTTGTTCTAGAACACAAGTATAATAAAAATGTAGAAACACTACATTTATGGGTCAACTAAGCAAAGAAAAGCACTAGAGCAGCTTAAAACACTACATATGCTTTTAAGAACTCACTGTAAGCTTCTGTGGCTTTTCACTACCCTGTTTTAATTATTTAACTGTTAATTGTTAACATCAGTAAGACAGGAAAATATTTAATCTTTGATGAAATTAAATTCTCATTTAGAGAGTGATTTCTTTTTTTTAATCACCAGCTTGTTTAGCACAGCAGATAATGAGTAAATTTTCCCTTTTTGCATCCTTCCGATCCTACTTTTATAGCACAGTATGTGCAGTGCTAGAACCCAAAGGAGTCATGGAGTGGTTCTGACAGACCTCGCAAAGACTGAGGTGGGGAAACAAAACCAAGACTTTAAAGGCCAGAATGTGGGTAATTTTTAGATCTAGGTTTTCTAGAGAGGTATTTAGTAAAGCCCTAATGCCAGTTTTATTACAAGAAAACAGAAGTGCTTACTGACTGATGGAAGGGAATGGGATGGGGCAGGAAAGGAGAACTCACTCCTTGGTGGCAGCAGCAGTTTTGGTGTATCCATTGCCAGCAATGGACATAAACACCAATCAAAAATCCAAATCGCAGAGCAAAAGGAGTAACAGACGTGACTTTTTGGGATTTCAGTGTTTGGCAGATCTGTTTGAGTTGTCTTGTGTGCTGTAACGTGTACAAATGCTACAGTCTGCGTATTAAAGTAAAGAGAAAACTGAATGTTCTTCATATGCCCCATATTGGTTTGGTTTTCTTTTTCTTCTATTGTCTTTTTTTTTCCTTGAATAAAAGTACATATCACTTCAAGCCTGCTCAAAAGTTGGTGAGATGTCTTGGAGTCAAGCGTTTTCTCTCAAACTCTGCCTTCTTGAAATTAGTTGGTCACATGACAGTTATTAAAATGGATTTTAAGAAAATTCTAATGGCCAAAGGCCAACAACTACATTCAAAACCTGCTAATACATCCAGGCAGATAAGTAAAATCAAAACAAAAACACACACAAAACCCCAAAAAGGAAACCTCAAAAAGGGAAACTGTTCCATTTGATTACTTCAATTTGAAGTAGATATTAAGGGCATGAATGGGCCAGTCACGGTTTATTTGAAAATCCCTCCGTCCTCTGATGCACTGTCGTTCTGTGGTCAATGCCACTTGTACAAACACACTTTGTTCCAAACGCTCCGATGATGGTGAAACGCGCATGGCCAGGCAGCTACCGCAGGGTTCTTTTGTCTGTAGAAGTCAGCAGCACTTACAGACTTACTTGACATTCCACTTACAGACTAACTTGCCACTGATACATCCTCCCACTAGACAATGTGCATCGAAGACCATCTGATGAACTGTGCATGAGATCGTTTAGAAATTCATGGCTAACGTGTTTCGACTGTCAAAAACTTCATTACAGTACACTTCACTGTACAAACACTTTAAAGGATGTTTATTAGGAAAGTCTGCAAGTCATAATGGATAGCAGAGTTCTTGTTTATGGTACCTTCTTGGCCTCTAATAATTCTGTTTGCCTCCAGTATTAAAATCAAACTGCTTCCATGAAGGTGATTACTAAGATGAGCTATGGTATGTTAACCTACAACTCACAAAATGCAACAGTACAGACATTAATTTTGCTTTTAATTGTCTGTTAAGTTGTAATCTAAGTTGTGAACATTTAAATATAATATATATCTCATATGAAAAAGCTAAAGCACAAGTGCTTCTGCACCACCCCCTTCCCATCCCCCCACCCACCCCTTGAGCCAAACCCACCCCAGTTCCGGTTTGGGCCCTGACTGATTTGGAATGCTTTCTTAGGCCACCCATTTCCACAAATTTGTATGCACTCAGGAAATATAAAGTCAAAAATATACAAATCTCTTGTTGTTATAAGGTTTTTGTGAGTGAAATTACCCAGGACCATGGACTTGGAAGGAGAAGGGGGGTAAGAGAGGGAATTTACAGCAATTCAACTTCAAAGTTCAAAACTGGTCACTTCACAGAAAGACTGCAGGACTGGTGAAATTCTTGCTTCTAGAAAGTGATACTGTAGTGGAGAATTTTCTAGGAAAAATAAAACAGCTTTTAATAACTGGCCCGCTGGTATGAGCTACCGTGGAATAAATTAGCACAAAAATGGAAGTCTTATAACTGTTCACTGTTACAGACGTAATCAACAAGGTCAGTCACTCTCAAAAGTTCATCTTCATCTTCCTCTGGCCCCACTGCCTCCTGCCCACTCCCCGTCCCGTTGGGTGCCAGGCTGGCGCTGGCTGTGCTGTCCTTGGGGGCCTGGGTCTTCTCGCTTGGCTTGCCAATCAAGTTCTCAATGGTTTTCCCCGGGCTCTGTCCATTGGTGGAAGGCAAGTCCACCAGGCTGTAGTCCAAGGGGCTCTCTACTTTCCCTACATTATCAAAGTCATCTTCGTCGTCACTTTCTATCCGGTAGCAGTGCTTCTTGGGGTTGTCTTGAGGAGCTTGTGCTGCTGGCAGCTTATTTGCAGGAGCAGGGGTTTCTGCGTCCTCGTTGGCATTTTCGCAGTTATCTTCCTCATCTGTTTCGATTCGGTTCAGCCGTTTGCGGACAGGCTTCCCTTCCTCCTCCTCCTCCTCTCCTTCCTCCTCGGAATAGTCATCTGTGCTTCGCCGACGTTTCCGAATCAATCGCTTCGACTCCTTTGTGGATTCATCATCTTCAGAGTTCTTGGATGTGTAGCTCTCTGGAATAAGCAGCAGACTTAAAGCCATTAGCAAATCTTAGTGCAACATTTACACTTTATTTTTCATCTTTCACACTCATTAACAAGCCATCTCTCTCTCTCTCTCTCTCTCTCTCTGTCTCTCTATCTCTCTCCATGCACACTTCTTCCATCTCCTTCTCCAGGTTCCCCAACCAAGCCAAAACAGTTGCAGCCTTTTTACTTTTTAAATAAACTCCCGAAGTAGCAAATACCAACAATTTTTTGATGTTCTGCTTCCAATCTGAGGATTACCAGAGGCTTTGGAGTAGGTGCGGTGCCTGCTAGAACTGGTAACTCCATGCTGGGAATAATGCAGAACTGCATCTCCCATCGCACAGCACATGCTTTATTTACACCCTGCCCGAAACTGAGAACCCAAATAATGGTTTCTCTACCATAACATTCACACACACACACACAACTGAACTATACCGTGACCACCCCAAAATCATATACAACTTCTTCCAAAGCATATGAATGCTGCCTGACTGTCACCTGCAGTTTGCTGCCCTTTAATGTGAGGCTTTTTTTTTTCTTCTTTTTGCGGGGGCAAACTGGAATATTGCCTACACACTGACAGCCTTTGCACTGATCTTTGATGGTTTTGGTGAGAAAAGAAGGAGACTTAACAATCAAATAATTTGTTGTCTTCTTGTGATTTCCATTAGAAATCCATGTGACTTTTCATTTAAAGGGTATTATTTAACGTAAATTCAAGTTGATAGAGACTCTGTCAGTGCTCCCCTATTTTCAACGTAAATACATTTTCAGTAATGTTATGTATTTTATAGTATGATGTGGGAACTGTGGGAGAGTGCTGGAATGGTACTAAATGGTGCTGACTTTAATATGCAGAAAGCCAGTACCAAAGCTACCCATGGAAATGGGATTTCATGAAGAAAAGACACTGTCAATGGGATGGCAGTGCTAAAAGTCACAGGTGCAGGGAGCAAAAAGCCACCACACAGTGGATTTCTGAGAAGAGGCTATACTGCAGTATATGATCATGTTTTTGAGATCTATACATCTGTGTCACATGCTTTTTTCCCTTCACCTAAGAGGATAGATACTCAAACACCCTGTAATCTCAGGGCAGCCCTTCCAAAACTGAGGTGCTCAGCCTGTCAAGCGTGGCTCATTTTCTGAGGAAGCCATACTGCTCAGCACTCAGAAAGCCAGACCTAAGATCTCACAAGCTGGGTGCCAGGAATCCAAGGCACCCAAAGTCAATGGTTGCTTTTGTAAAAGCTAATTAATTATAAATCAAAAAGCATATCAATCACTCATAGTGTGACTGACATTACTGAGTGGGGCTTCCTCTGCACTTAGCACAGGCCCTTAAACAGGAGAAGGAATGAGTCTGAACCACCAGCACAAACAGTCAGGGAACCAGAGGCAATACCCTTTCTCTTACAAAAGAGAATTTTTAAAGACTCCTGGGATGGAGCTTTGTGATCTCTCAACAGAAAAGTGTACGTTAATGCCAGTTTTGGAATCCCAGCACTCTGTGCCAGACACAGTACATTCAGACCTGGAAGTCAGGATTAGGGACAATGTAACACTTCGGAGAAGTGACTCAGTTAACAGTGCATCATAAAGCACCAGTGGGCTGTTTCAGAAGAAGACTGTTACTGAGAAACACCAAGTAGCTCTAGAATCATCTAGAAGAATGATTCTCTGAAATATCGGAATCATATAGAGCTTTCCCTTCATGCTAATGCTGACATACAGAGAGAGAGTAATCAGGCATTGGAATGGCCTGCCCAGAGAGGTGGTGGATTCACCATCCCTGGAGGTTTTTAAACTGAGACTGGACGTGAGTGCCATGATCTGGTAAATGGACTGGAGTTGGACCAAGGGTTGGACTTGATCTCAGAAGTCTTTTCCAACCCCATCGATTCTATGATTCTATATGCCAGTTCCTGCAAACGCTAGAGTGTTTATTTTACCTTCACTGTCTGAAGTGGAGAGCCTGCGTTTGTGAACTCTTCTTAACTCTTTCCCGTATCGGACACTTTTCTGTGAGCCATCACTTTCTGAATCTTCCTTATAATTAACTTGTCTCTTCTGATTCCGTCTTGATCTTCTCCTCCGAGTTTCCAGGTAATCATCATCACTGTAATCTGTGTACTCACCACTCTCTGTACAGAAGAAAACAGTGACAGGCATTATTCCATCAAAGCAAAACTGCTTTACATAAAATATTTAGATAAGCTTTAGACCAGTCCAAATAAATCATGTCTCTTCCAGGACAGGAGTCTCAGACATCATGCCTTGTTATCCTGACCCATTCCAGGCTCTCACACCAGCTCTTCCATTTCTTACCAGTGTAGAATTGCTTGACTTTGAAAGCTTCTCACAAACCCTTTTCCTGTGTCCCTCAAATTCCTCCTGAAGAAGGCTTCCTTCCAGTATTTTTGTTGCCTCATCTCTACTGGTGCCAAAGATACCTCTACAATTCCTGACAATAAAAACAACCTTACTGAATTAGAGTTGATGGTGCATGCTACCACTGATGCTGGGAAGTCTATTCTATTTTAAAATTTAAATAAAGTGTACTCTACTGGAAGACTTATAAGAACTTTTAAGATGAAAAACCACTGACTAGGTGAAACTCCAAGATCTGTTATAGAATTTAAATTATAACAATAATTAGTTTCATTCAATCATAGGTCTGCTTAAAACAGAAACCATACAGAAGAGACTTACCATTATTCACGGTTCTTCCTGCAGTTAGTGTCTTCAAAAGCTAGATTTATTTACATCAGGTGAAAACAGCCTCACATCAACCTGAGCTGCTTTTCCACTGAGCTATGCCAGAACAATTATCCCAAGATGTATGGCCAGACTCCGCGGACGCAGATTTGGGCTCTCCCCACCTGAGTGTGCCCTTCCAGCCTGCACAGTGGATGTTTTAGGTGAGGCACAGCATGCACAGAACTGGCCCCACCGTTTCAGTCCTGAGGTCCATCTGCCACGGCCGAGCGAGCTTGGACAGTGACAGGGAAGTCCTTGGGACTGTCACAGCACCCGGTACTAACCGGGGCTGACCCTGCTGAGCATCCGAGATGTGATGGGATGGGATGGCAGGGAGGCATTGAACTGCCAGGGGACGGTCCCACTGAGACTGGAACTCAGGTCCTTGGGAATCAGAGTCCAGAGCACTCTCCTTTACACCACGGGACTGCCCTACAAGTCACATGCTCTGCTCCTAACTTAGTGATTGACATGAGTCACTGATCAAAGTAGCATCCTCTTTACTTCCTAAAATATTAGAGAAAAAAAATCAGAGCAAGTCAGCAAGAACAACCACCTTCAGAAAGAAATTCCATCTCTGGAGACTGAAAACAAAGCTGCTCACAGGGCATGTGATTTCCTTAGCTCAAAACTGCTTTAAACAGGATACTGAGAGACAATAAGGAAGGTAAGGGAAAGAAGCATAATTAAGGCTATCCTTTCAGATATATATATAGAGAATGAGACTGGAATCAATTGATTTTATCACAGGTGTGCATCCCCCAGGAAACAAACAGTTGCTCCTCTGTGTTACAGAATAGATGAGCAACCTTCTTAGACTTCTACCAGTCTCTTCACATAAGAGCTTATGATTAGTGCAATGATGCCTTCAGGACAGGGAGACAGAAACCACTGCCAGTGCATATAATTGTCTTCATCTGTCTGTGCTTGACTCTCCTCTGGGAAACCAGTGCTCCAAAGCAACTTGCTCCAATGTGTTCATCATCTACATTGTAAAATGACAGAACACTGGAATGATAACACACACAACAGTAAGTTAACACTCCTGTATAGCTAGGACCTTAAATTCATATCAGAAGTAAAAACGAGTGCTTATGTATATGGCACTTTCTAGTCTGTGACAGTCTTCAGAGAAAGATGCTGATCATGAAAAGGTTTAAGTATTAGGTACTATTCTAACACTTCAAACCATGTCAACAGAAAGTGAACTAGTTGAAGGACAAGTAGAACAAAGTGAATTATTAGGTCCTCCTCTATGCAAGAGTCACTAAAGATGTTAAGGGTAATTGTAGGAGGGAGAGATTCAAGGTGGTGTTGTTTGCATTCAAGCCAATCAGAAAACAGAATGCCATACAACTGAAGGAGTTTTCTTCCACAAAATGAGGGAAAACGTTCCTTTCAGAAGCTTTTTCAAAGGTGTTGAGAAGGTCTTCCAGTAGCTATAAAGAAGTACACTTTTGCCTCCATTCTTTCTCTTCCCTGCAATCACGTGCCAAACAGGAAGATACGGACGTAGCTGCAACTACCCACAAAGGTGGCCTTTAAAATCATAGCACAAGCATTCATTTAAACACAAAATTACCTCAAAATGCCAAGAACCTAGTGCTCATTACCTCAGTTTCCTGCAGAATATTGACAGCAGAACTATTAGCAAAGCGCTTTACAGCAAAGATGACATCTGACTTGACCAAAGGAAACAAACAAGTTAGTGTCAGTCACAAAGGAAACGGAGACTTCCTCTCCTCCTCTCTCCAGTACAGAGTATCTAATATACCTAAGACTGCTTATACTCACCAGACTCTCGGCTTGAATTTTCCTCAGAATCTTCATCTTCATCATCTTCAGAGTATTTTTTCTTGACTGTTTTCCTTCGTAACCGCCTGCTTTGCCTCATGGGTCTGGAGTGGTGTCGCCTGGATATGCGGGCACAGAACTCTGAATCACTGTCCTCGTTTGATGGTGGCTCATCTTCACTTTCATCCAGATTTTCTTCCGATATAACAAACTCATCCTGAGATCTGTTCAAAGAAAACCCACAGACAACAGACATAGGTATAATACTACTTGTATTTTACAAGCAAGTGGTAAGTATTGCCTTACACACACACACACACACACACACACAAAAAAAAGTGCAAATCTTACTAAGAGGAGCAAAGACCCACCACCAACATGAGGTTTCAGCTCTGTATTTGGGATAGAGCTCTACAGTGCATGACATTACACAGAAGATTAGAACAGCAGGTGGATATAAACACTCTGTCAAAATCAGCACAAGTGACATAGGACAGACTCTAGAGTGTTAATGTAGTTCAGTGCAATGTAATATCTGCATAGCAGTAACTGTGGAGAGCTAAAAACACCCACCACGTTCTAGCAGAGGTGACCTCCCCTTCACAAACCAAGAGCTGTCCTATGCAACTTCTGAGAATCAGAATATTGTGTCTTAACACAAAACTGTTGTCCTTACACGTCTCACAACCTTATCAGCTCGTAATGCTCCCATCACTTCAGAAGTGAGACAAGGCTTTTTTAAAAACCCTTAAGCACTGAAGCCACCCAGTCACTTGTGTTTGCTTTAAATTCCAGTATTACATCCAGAAGGCCCTCAGCAGAGGATGGAGTTGAAAATGCATGACCACATTTTAACAGATCAATGCACTATTAACTCTGCCAGATTTCCACACGCTACACTCATTGATTGGAAATTTCCAGCACATGTAGCTCAATAATTCAGGGTGCCACTGAAATGTCCTCAGCATGGTCACAGGTGAAAAACAAAGCTCAAAATTTGCATCTATCTTGTATAGATTTTCCATACACTTAGTAAATCAGCTCAGTGACTGGTGCAAAGCTTTAAATGTTGCTGGTAAAGAGTCTACAACAGCCTCATGCTTTATTATGTTTCTTCTTTGAGGCATAAAGTTCATCTAAAATTATCAAATTTTTTAACATCAGGAATTGCACAGACTGAACAAGGAGAAATTCATGCAAAATGAGTTTCAGTTAGTCAAAGCAATATTCATTTAGCATTTAAAGCTTCATGTTCACATATTTGTTTTCTACAGGTTTGTTGGCTATGTTCAAACTCTCATCTCCTGAAGAGCAGCAATCAAGAACTGATTTCAGAACCTGTCAAGTTCTGTATGCTCTGAATAAGAACGTTTTCCTCTTCCAATTTCTAAATGACAATCAGGCCCAACAAAAATCCCACAAAAGAAACAACCAGCCTCATTTTAGCTCCATCTTTGTTAAGGATTTCTGCTCACATCAGCCAGAGAACTGAGCCCACCTGGCTCCTTCACTAACAGAACCCCTTAGTGAGGCCTCAAACATCCCCGTAACATTTCCAGATCATGTTTTGCTTAAAATACAGATTGGATGATTTCAGCACATGGATCCAGAGTTTTTCCCCTAGGCCAGGAGGACCCCATGGCAGGGGGTTCAGAACGAGGTGATCTTAAAGGTCCCTTTCAACTCAAACCATTCTATCATTCTATGGCTTCTGCTGGCACTCTGCAGTGCCATTCCAGCACTGGGAACACACTCCTGATGACCATTTCAGGGGCACTGCAGAGTCAGAGAAGCCTGCAGCACTCAGTGCCTTGTGTAAGTTAAATTGCAGACCTACCCATCACTGATCTTGAATTCATCCTCGCTCTCCTCTTCATCCAGATTACTGTCACTATCCAAGTCATTTAGTCGCCGTCGTTTCTTGCGTCGTGCTGCAGCAGCTCTTTGTGGTCGCTTGTTTTCCTTCCTTTCTTCCTCCAGGATTGTGGAAATGTCTTTTCCACGGTGACCTGTGATATTTGACATGTCTTTGCCCCTGCCAATGCCTGAATTCAGTGACACAAAGGGGAAAAGAGAGTAAGTTTACTTTCTCATTTAGCTTTCCACAGACCTTACTTGCTTCAGCTCATTTGCTGTAAAAACAGAGTATTTTTTTGTCCAGAAAGACTCTGTCCAGGGCCTTGTTCCTGACACACAAAACCTAGCTGTGGTCATGTTGGAAATACTGAGGTCCATGCAGAGGGTCACATTTAAGTGTCAGCATCCTGATATTCAACCCCAACCCCACAATACTACCACGCCTTCTGGGAGAGCAGATATCAGAAAACACGTTTTCTTCATAATGCTGAATATCCCTCTTGGGAGAAACAGTGTCTGAGTCGCTGTTTGGCCAGGAAGTGGAGTTTCTGAAAACCCACTTTACTGTTGAGACTTTGTTACATTTATTGTATGGACTTGTGTCACACACCCACAGACACCTGATTTCCAGATTGTCTGTGTATATCCATGAGCTTCTGAAATCTGGTGTCTGTAGGGAGATGCCACAGTCCAAATAACTGAGGGACAGTATTTTGTGGCTGTTTTCTCCAGGCAAGTTAAGGTGATGCAGAAGCACAGATCCATTCCCATCTCTCAGACAGTGCTGAAAATCTCTCATTTGGTGCCCTGAAAGTGCTTATAGAGCACGATGAGTATTGTTAAGACAACTTTGTACACCCAGTTTTTAGGGGCTCCAACTGCAGACCAATTTATGAGCCCTGTTTTTACAGGGGACAAATGTCAATAGCACTGCTGCCATTCCATTCTCAAATCCAAAACTGAGCAAAATAAAAATTTTAAGTTTTCTTGTCATGCTTATTCATTGCACATATCAAAACATGCACAAGCTGAATTTAACCATCAAGGCTCAATACTTTCTGGCATCTTTTGGCAGCCTGGGATGGCCACTTCTAATGGACATTATTTAGCTCACTTCCAAAAATACAGTGGCAAAAAAACTCTGTAGATGTTTAAGGGGAGGGATTACATTTGTGGCTTCTCATATCAAAATAAATTTGGTCTCAATCTTCTTATCACCATTGCAATGGAAAACAAGTAACATCAGAAACATACCTCCTCCATCAGCTTCCTTGATATCATCTTCTATTGCCTCATCAATTGCCTCATCAAATTCATCAAACCTAAAAATAACACCTTTCATTTACCACTTTGAAGTGAACCTTAATTAAATTATATTATGAAAACATGCCTCAAAATCTAAAGAAATCACTCTGCTTTAAGAAATCACACTGCAGAAACAGTGGGCTGGATATATAATAGAGTAACTAAGATAGTGGGTTGGATTGAAAATAAAATAGCCATTTTTAAAGGCGTGTTTCTTGTTTCTATTTGCTAGCAGATTATTTATCACTGCCTGGCTGTATTATGATTGATTTGGGTGAACAGAAATCCCTTTTCATTTTACACAACATATCCCTGAATTGACAATATATAATCTAAAAGTTCTTTAACAGTTTCAGTGGCATTTTTCACACAAAGCATTAGTCATTTTTTCCACAGCTTTTATCAGATGACACATGTACCAACAATCTTCAAAACAAACTTTCTGGGAAGCATCTATTAAAGTCAAGGTAAAACTATTCATGCTGTCTACATTTTCCTTCACAACTCATTTCCCATGGCTGCTTTCTCCTCTCAAAGCTCACGGTAATTACACTTCGTGGATCTGCGACTTATATTGTACACAGCTCCTTGTAATTCTATACAAATAACCTGCAATGCAATGTTATATAACTAAAAGGGGCAAACAAAAGCACAATATTTCAGTGTGTTTGTCCTGCAGCAACTTTTGTAAAACTGCAAAAATCTCTGCACCCTGAGTAACTCATTTAAAGGGAACGGCAAATGGAGGAAAAGGGATCCAACCCTTTCAAACAGATGACCTCAGTTTGTGTCTTCAATTATCAATTCAAATCTCACAAAAAAGGATTGTTACCTGTTCCATGAAACAGATGCCTTGAGCTCTAACATGCAAAAGTACAAAATTTATTAACTATATAGTAAAGACATTTTATTTAGGTGCAAGTTTTTCTTCTCCTTTTTTAAAAAGTAAATTTTTTTGCATTTTTTTAAATACAAACAACTAACAATTGGACAATGCATTCATTAAGGATTACATTTCTCAATCATGAAAGAAAGATTACAGTTATATTTATCTTGGTCCTCCATAGGAATCTCCAGCAGAAAAAGAAAGAATAAGTCTAATATTAGACTCTGTATTCCAATACAAATCACACACCACTTCCTCCTTTAAATATAAAGTGATGGACTTCTGATATCTTTATATTCCCTAAGAACAACTGCTTATCACATTCAAGGCAGCTTTACCCAGCAAGGAAATAACTCCGAAATTATTCCATCATTAAGATCAGTTCCACATTACTCAAACCCTACTTTCCCTCGATACAACTACAAAACCCACACAAAACAAAAAACCTCTTTAAACGAAATCACTTAGTGCTTCAAATCGCTGCTAACAAATAACCTGAGCTCAGCCAGCTGACAGCTGCTTGTCCATTAGGTGTAATGGAACATAATTTCTTCTGCTGCTGCTTTATTTGTGGTGCAGTTTTGCTAACTTGCTCACAGGAGAACTCAACAGATGACCCGGGTGACACAAAGGGATTACAGACCTTTAGAGAACCAGAATGCTCCACAATACAGATCTGTTTGTAAGCAGAGTAAGATGTTTAGCATTTATTTACCCCTGCTGAAGGAAAGCACATGCAATTCGCAGTGACACCAGAGGGACTTCACTGCAGACACATAAATCTGACACACTGATACGAGCAGTATTTTCACCCACTCAAAGTTATGTGTATGATGTTGTCTGTAGGAAAGACTCTATCATTATTTCTCAAATTGATTTCTCCGTAAAAACATTATTTCCAATAGAAATTACTGTCTTTGCACAACATGGGTCAGGCTGCACTCGTGCCACATACCCTACAGGCAAGAGGTTTTTTCCTCTTGGTCAGATGCTGCCTGACTGTAGGGGTGACTGTGAGTATATATCCCTGAAGGAAAGCTGTTTGGAGTGCACCTTTAAGAGAAGAGAGCTACCTGTAGTGTCTGTGGGGTCCTCTGACCAATGAGGTGCTTTGGTGAATGTGAGGTGAATGGGCTAGACAATAATGTCATGACATGTTGGATGTGAGAGGATATAAAAGGTGTGGATGTTACTGAAAATAGAACTACTATTATCTATGAGCTATGACGAAACTGTCTTGAATAAACTCTTGTAAGCCTTCTGATCAAAGCCTTCTGATGCCTGCTATGCCTGAGCTCTTCTGACCGTCATTCCCACTGCCCCCTTACTCAGGACAAGGGGACTCCAACACCTGATCTGTCATTAATGTAATACCAAATCTACATAATCTTGCCTGTAGCGTAACGTTCCTTACAGGAATACTTAGTTTCCCAAAGCAGCAACAGCATTTTCATTAGTGTGACTTCTGCTGCTCATTTAAAAAGTTACCGAAAATTATCAGCTAAGCAAGGTCAGACTGAGCTTCTGTCTAGGCTGGGAAACTCAGTGTATACAAACACCACACCTCTCCTCAGCAGCAAACCAAGATGAAACTCACAGTCAACGATGGTTATTGTTGGAAGGCTTGCTGTTCTAATACTGTAATGTTCCAATTTTTGTGGATAAAGGTCTACATAGTTCTAGAATGTATTTTTTTAATATTCCTAATGTATCTGGGACAAAAAAACACAAGCTCTCAGGCAACCATATTCTTTTCTAATCCCAAGGGCATCCTACTTGCCTGGTGAACTGAAGAAAATATGGAGTGTTTCAAAGTATTATTCAGATTTATAAAAACACCTTGGTAGTACAGTGAAAACAAAAGGCAATATTCAGATTATACTGAATTTTGGAAAACTTAGGTGACCTGTTCTACTTTCAGAGTGCATAGTTTAAATATCTTGGCATTTTCATTTACTAATTACATTTTTACCACAATTTCTCTGAAGATCTACAGACCATTTTTAGATATACTGTCTCATAATTATATTATTAAGCTTCATGTCCCTCTCATGTAAAGGAGGTGTAAAGTGGGGAGGGGGAAGAGAGCAAGGAATTGAAGGCCTTTAGACACAAGCATAAGTCTCCTTTGCAAGAGAAAGGAGAGTTTTGATTCACCTGCTTTAATTCACTCCAGAAACTGCAGTAACACCAAGACCTTCTCCAGTATTCCTGAACAATACTGAACAATACTCCACCCTTCACTATACCACCTCATGCTTTCACAACCATAAAGCATAACCAGTACTTAGAGGAAACAACAAAGACACTTTAGTTAGGCTTTTCTTTTAAATGTAAAAGTGTGTGTAAAAAGTGGTGGGATTATTCAGAAAGAAAACACCTGTATGACTTTTGCTGTACAAGCCATTTAAACAAGCTGCTGACCTGTAGCTTATGCACTTTCGAGTTCTGGTAGATCTCCTTTCAAGCAGTTTTGATTTGGGCTTTTTGGAATCTTTCTTCTTTTCTTCCTGACCTTCAGGTATTTCTGGCTCCTGTTCAGGTAAGACAGAAGTGTCAAAAATATTTATCTCCCCACTCCCTTCACACTCGTTATGACTGAACTCATGTGATTCAGCTATTCATACCATCTAGAAAGCTCAAATCCCCAACACAGCACGGTTTGACTTCCAATATAGTGACTTGTTACAGCAGTTCAGGTGACCACTCACACATCTCGCCCCTACTGGCTACATAACTTCCCAAACAGAGAGTTTAAGGGTGCAGCCTGTTGTATCATTGTGTTCATGCTGCAATGCTGAGATCTGCCTCGGGTGATACTCCCAGGACCAGTAAATGTGGCACCCAAACAAACTGTGTCCAGCATCTCTATGTACTGAGCACAGGGACATCTCTACATGGTGCAGTTTCAATAAAGTTCCATGCAGGTTAGTTTTATTATACTGTTTCCAAGTTATTAATTTAAAAGAAAAAACAATCCAGTCCAAGGCTGCATTTTTCAAATATTTGCTCCCAGCCACAGACTCTTTTGCAAGTTTGTAAAATCTGTTTGAATTTTTCTGTTATCCGGAGACAGGGAGAGAAAGTTGGCCTTGTTACAGTCAGGCAGAGTGGAAAGCCTGTTTAAAACAAACAAAAGGTTTGTTTTGAACCAAACAAAACAGATTATATCATTCCTGATGAAGGCATTTGGCAAAGACTTCAAGAGAATCACTTTAAAAAGTATTTGAAAAGTGACAAGAAGCTGTTCTCCTTGTGAATAAAAGTATTTTTCCTCTTCTGTCAAAGGAAACCATATAAAAGCCTCTGTTAATGAAACACTAAACATTTATAGTTTTTAATCCCATGTGACCTAAACATCATTTGTTAAAGGCAAATGCTATGCTGCTAAGACATACAAGAGGGTACAAGGCTGATGAAGGGACTGGAGCACAAGCCCTATGGGGAGAGGCTGAGGGAGCTGGGGGTGTTTAGTCTGGAGAAGAGGAGGCTCAGAGGTGACCTCAGCACTGTCCAGAACTACCTGAAGGGAAGTTCTAGCCATGTGGGGGTTGGGCTCTTCTCCCAGGCACTCAGCAATAGGACAAGGGGGCACGGGCTCAAGCTCTGCCAGGGGAAATTGAAGTTGGAGATCAGAAAAAAATTCTTTCCAGAGAGAGTAATCAGGCATTGGAATGGGCTGCCCAGAGAGGTGGTGGATTCCCCATCCCTGGGGGTTTTTAAGGTGAGATTGGATGTGGTACTGAGTGCCATGACCTGGTAAATGGACTGGAGTTGGACCAAGGGTTGGACTTGATGATCTCAGAGGTCTTTTCCAACCCAATCGATTCTGTGATTCAGTGATATTCCCTCTGAATCATAAGTCATTAACATTTATTTCCATCTGTTCCAAAGGAAAGCTGTGACAACGAGCTCAGATCTAGATAACTACACAGCAAACACCAGTTACTTAACTGAATCCCACCTTCATAAACTGCCAAATATTGGAGCACTCAACTCAAAACCCAGTTGCAATGGGTAGGGAGGTAATTCTGTGATCGCTTATTGACTGAGTGTGGCATCAGTTGGCTTTAACAAACACTATAAAGCTCTCATGGTCTCTCTGCTGTATTATAAAGGGTCTAGAATTATTTCTGACCTGCATATAGATCAATTTTCCTCTCCATGATGCTACTAACACTTCTGGCACACCACTGAGAAACTCACTCCCTGAGAAGTTTGGAAAATAAAACTGTAATACAACTCGGACGCAGCAGTATCTTACCTGAGGTGGAATGATGTTCTCGATACTGATACCCACGTAGACTAATCGCTCTTTTCTTTAAGAGACAAAAAAAGTGAAAATAAGCTCACAGAAAGACTGTATATATCTCAAATAGTGCTGTAGTTGGCACCCTTTGAAGCTTGGCAGAATCATCCCAAGTGAAAACAGTTATTTTAATTGGGATTATGTGCTAATTCTTATATCATTACATTTTCCTGCATGTATAATGTGAGAGATTTCCAAAGAGTTCTGACAATCAACAGCAGTTGAAGACTGTTGGCACCACAGAAATGAAAGCACGTAAAAAACTGAAAAATATTAATGTTGTGATGAAGATTATGTTTGTCAGGTCCACGACTACAATTTTGGAGGTGCTGAAAGATAAAATTGGAATTAAAAATCACACTGAACTGGAAGAGTTATGTAAAGATAGGATGCAATCCAAAATGGGTAAGTGATGGATCTTAGACCCGAGCAGGAACAACCAACTCTAGAAAACAGTAGGGGAACAAGCAACTGCCTGCGGAGCCATTCTTTGCCAGACAAGAGCAGCCTGAGCAAAGATCAGCAGAGTCAAACTGCCGCAGAAACAAGTGTAATGATATAGATGGACATGTGAACGGGAGAACAGCCAACAGGACACCTGAAGGACACCTGCTCACACCTGGCTGGAGTACTTGCTGCCACCTGGGCATCACACACACTTCAAGAAAGACGTGATCCAGCTGAAGAGTTCAGAGCTAGCCAGTGGGAGGGCAGCAGACATGCCCTGTAGAGAAAGGCTGAAAACCAGGATGGATTGGTCTAGAAAACACTCAACTGAAGATTGAAGAGACAGCAGTACTCAAATACAGGAAAGACTCTTGTAAGAAGCAGCAGGCTGTCCTCCTTGTTCACAGCATGCTACAGGATTAAATCAAAGTAAGCAAAATTCAGTTTAGACAGCTTGCCTCAACACTAGCACCCTGTATCATCATAATTGCCCTGGGCACAGCTCTGGCCCCAGGACACAAGTTTCATGTAACTCCTGTTGTATCTGTCAGTTCCAACTACAGATGGATATCCCAACACCTCACTAACAGCAGTTGGTGCTGATCTTCATGGTGTTGAATTGAGCTTTCATAAAAAGCAGTCTGTCAGGAAGAACAGCCAGGTATTAAAACAGACCAAACTCCCATTACGACAGGGCCCTACTAGCCATTTTCCAGGAAAACAAGGGATAATTTAAACAAATTAGGAGTGCAATGGAAGTTGACAGCATTTACTGATCTCTGGAAGGAGTGTAAAAGCAAAGCACATCTCTCATAAGTCAACTCAACCTGTATACAAGTGCCAAAAACATGTATTAAGTTTAGGTATGTTTACTTCATGTGTGCTACATTTTCAAAACAGAAGCACCTATGTGTAAAAATTTTGTTTCCAATACTTTCATTGAGTTCTAAAGAATCTAAGTCAATTTTAAATGTCTTCTGACTAGCCTTCTGCACTACAGATTTCTATCCAAATAAACTCTGAAAAACTCTTTACTGAAAGGATCTAGCATAATGCTCGTTTCTTACATAAAATGAACAAGCACAGCTCGTAAAGTAATCCTTACAAAATGGATTTTAGGTTGTTTTACAGCCAAAAAGACCATGAACTTTGACAACTCGAGATCATTACATCTAAACTGGAATGACTGGCTGTGTATAAAACTAATTGTTTCGAATCCTAATGTAAGTGCTCCAGATTGATAAAGCAATTTCCGAAAAGAAATCCTCATCCATCTGAACACCGTGAGATTGGTGAGATGAGGAGGAAGAATTTGGTCATACACTGTGCAAAATCACTATGCCCTTGGAAATGAACATCCTAAGGCAAGGAATCCAACAGTTGAAATGAGAAATGAACTAGAACTGCAAATGTTTTTGTATTCAGCAAGTGTCTTTGACAGTTTACTCCACATATCATTCTTGTAACACAAAACACCACCAGACAAGAGAGATTAGAAAAATTCATCTGTTTTTAAACATCAGCAGTGAGGCTTTCCAGGTCTGCTTTTTTCCTCCCTGGCTGGAGTACACACTGCTTAAGAAATTAGCAAATGGAAAAAGGCAATCCTGCTGAAATGCAAAATGAAGTATCAAATGCATTCCTTATTCCTGTGGAGTAGACAGGACTCAAGACTTTGGCCAACAGTTTAAACATTTGAACCAAGTAATCTCCAAGGGTAGGTGCACAGAAGCACTGACGGGTTATAAACTCTTACTAGATGAATTCAAGAAACATTTTATCTCAATTAAGCAGCTAGAAAAGTTGCTACAGGGAAATCATGAAAGTGTGCACAAAAGCAAGTTCTTCACCTGATTTAACCAGGGAGAATTTGACAAGTAGTCCCTAGATGGATTTTCCATCAAGACGTCTGAAAGTATCTAACATGAATTAAAGTGGAATCCAAAAAAGCTTTAATGTCCACTCCCTCCAGCTGGTGGTAGGACATGATTACAGAAGTGAGCATGTACATGAAAAGCCAGGCTGTTGCAGTAGCACCTCGAATTCAGGAACAGATAAAGGGGGAAGAAAAGGTATGATTTCATCTATGTATTTGTAAATCAATGTGAAACCTGAAGTTTTCATTAAAAAAAGTATCAGTGACACAACAGTATAGGGATGCACAAGAACACAGCTGAATCAACCACAGTCAGGTATCTGAGACCTACTGAGTATCACTGGTTCAAAAATCACGATAGTAACACTGCTTCAAAGCATTATTAAGTAGAGAGATCCATAATGACAGAGTTGCATTTCTTCTCCTTGCCAAAAAGACAAACACCACATACTGTGAGTTTTCAGAAACACTGCATTTAATTATTTCTGTGCCCCAAACAGCCAACCTCCTCTAACTTACACATCAAGATGTAGTAAGGACTATAGTTTTCTGTAGCATTGTAATTCTTCAGCTTTTTACCTTGTTATTTGGTGAAATGCACCATCATGAAGTTGGGAGGTTTCAGTATTCAACTATTGTATCAAACTGTCTGTTCTAGCAGGCCCAGGGCAGTGATCCTTCCCCTGTACTCTGTGTTGGTGAGGCCACACCTTGAGGATCGTGTTCAGTTCTGGGCCCCTCAGTTCAGGAAGGATATTGAGGTGCTGGAGCGGGTCCAGAGAAGAGCAACAAGGCTGGTGAAGGGACTGGAGCACAAGTCCTGTGGGGAGAGGCTGAGGGAGCTAGGGGTGTTTAGCCTGGAGAAGAGGAGGCTCAGAGGTGACCTCAGCACTTTCTAGAACTACCTGAAGGGAAGTTCTAGCCAGGTGGGGGTTGGTCTCTTCTCCCAGGCACTCAGCAATAGGACAAGGGGGCACGGGCTCAAGCTCTGCCAGGGGAAATTGAAGTTGGAGAGCAGAAACAAATTCTTTCCAGAGAGAGTAATCAGGCATTGGAATGGGCTGCCCAGAGAGGTGGTGGATTCCCCATCCCTGGAGGTTTTTAAGGTGAGGTTGGCCGTGGCACTGAGTGCCATGGTCTGGTAAATGGACTGGAGTTGGCCCAAGGGTTGGACTTGATGATCTTGGAGGTCTTTTCCACCCCAGTCAATTCTATCATTCTATTATTCTAATCCAAGCTCATTTCTCTTTTTAGGAAACTACAAAAAGCACTAAAAACTAAACAAACCCTAAATTTTACAATATACAATATGAACCATCAGATGCATTTGGTATGAGGATCAAATTGCAAAACAGTTGTTAAACATCTGTTTCAGACACTGAAAACTGCTATATGAACTGTATGCTCTCCTGTTACTGTTAGATCATCATGTTTTTATGCAAGAAAGCAAGACAAACTGGCAAATGCTTGCATTTCATGTAGTTTTTGCCAGCAGAATATTTAGCAAAGTAGGTCTAAAAATATTGTTCACTCGTAATGAGCATTCCCACCACAAAGCAAAGCAGCAGACACAGTTCCTGTGTGTCCCCCACTACTGCACAGATGGAGGCTGAGTGCAAGATGAGTTCACTCATAAAAATAGCTAATAGCTTCATTCCCAAGGCTACAAATTCAGCAGAATTGGCAAGCCATGGATAATTTTACCACAGCGTGATCTAGATACACTCTGAGCAGAAGTAGCAATGTTGGGAACAGTTGGTACCTGATCTGTCACTATCATTGTTGCTGCAACAGCAATAACAGATTTGAAGGAAGTTGAAAGCAGACATGGATTATGCTCTGCTCTTCCCAGCACTGACTCACTACATCCCATGTAATATTACAGGACCTGCCACAAATACAAGCCTTCTCAATTACTTTCTTTAAAAGGGTGTCACCTTCTGCTGAAATTTGCCTTTTGTGATAAAATTCATGCAAAGTTTTGTTTAATAATGCATACAGATGTTATTAAATCCTGAAAAGTACTCAATATATGTCCTAAAAAGTATAAATTATGCAGACTGTTTCATGTCCCTCCTTTTCAGGTCTGAAAACTGCATATAGGATGTTCTGAATATTAAGGCTGTTAAATGCAGTAAACGCATTTGCATTTAGCCTTTGGTATTGGCAGAGATGGACACAAAATTTCATTCAAAGCTGCAACTTCACTGACCCACTACACTATAACAAATGCATAATCTTATAAATCTAGTAAAGTTTAACAGAAACTAAAGCAACAAGACTCAAACCTCACATTAATGTGGATGACCTCAGGAGAAAAGTCAGTATCAAACAACAGTACCTGCGTTCTGCACGCTCCTTCTTTTTTAAGACGACATCCAGATCTTGTAATTGTTCTTCTAATTTCTCACAGAGTAATTTCTAAAGGAAGGAAACACAGTATTAGGTTCTTTCATAACCAACTATTTTGACATTGAAACAACATTCAGACACTTCATTCACTATGTATTTGTCTGGAAGAAGTGTGAGTGCCTTGTTAACCTGGAGGCTCCTCTTCGGTAGACAAGGCTTTACAATAAGGACTGTCTTCCTAAAACACACGTGGCTTTACCATCAAGGCCAGGTTGGATGGGGCTTTAAGCAACCTGGTCTAGCAAAAGGTGTACTTGCCTGTGGCAGAGGGCTTGGAACTAGATGATCTTTAAGGTCCCTTCCAAACAAAACCATTCCACAATTCTATGCACTGGAATAGAGATGTATCCTCCCTGTAACTGGCATTTAATGTAGGAGGCAGAATGCCTAAAGCAAGCAGTAATGATATTAAGAATAAAGATATTTCTAAATTAGTACCACATTTTTGTTGGTATTTACAACTTGGTCTTAAAACATGTGAGGATTGCACAGACATACGTAATATGCACACACAAAGCTGAGTGCACACACAGAGCGAATTCTGTTTGTCCCCTAATCTTTGGAGAACACAGGAGTCTGTGGACACTGCAGCAAAAAGCAGAGATACACTTTAGGATCATTTTCTCAACACATGTTCCATATCTTAGAACACTACTTAATACTCAAGGAGGAATATGTGAAAATTACTTTTAATAGATAAACTAGGCATTATTCCATGTTAATGCCTTCATATTATTTCAAGGATAATCTTCACCCTTTTACAAATCGGTGATTTTTCATATCAAAGAGTACTGAACAGCTACAGAACAAGGAGATGCTCTAACTATCTGCAGAGGAAGCATTCTTACATCATCACTACATAAAAGTACTCCTCAGAAGACAACTAAAAATCACTGTCAAATACAGTCATATCACATCATGCCCGATGTCACTAGCTTATTGTAGGGCAACAGCCCTTTTGGCAAAGAATTTCTCTAACAGCAAGGAAAGGGGTTGGGATCAGGCAGATTATTCTGAAAACGAGCACAAGTGGTTTCTCATTACTTTAACAAGAACAGTGTCACACACACTCTGCTTATCCTCCCAAGTACCATCCCTGCAAATCTTCCTATTTTAAATGTAGACTAAATCAAACTGGACATGTGCCCAGATTTTTTTTTTTGCAGGAGCAGCTTCTAACCTTGGAAAAAAGGTGCTCATACTTGTCTAGCTGACAAGAACAACTCTGGCTTTCCCAACAGAAGACTCGCTAGAAAAAGCAGCTTTCTGTAACCAGCTTCTGAGCAAATGTCTCTGAAAAAGGAATAGCACTTCAAAAACAGCTGGACACTTGCTCTGGCCACTGATCCATCCCTTGCTTCAGTCTCCATGATGATAACATAATGTTTCTTTGGGGAAAAATTAAGATATTATATCTTTAATACTATATTAGTATTGAGGTGATTTAACCAGAGATGGGAGATAATTGCTGTCGCTGGAGATTCCCATCTACAACTCAGCAACACACACTAGCAGAAAAAAGAAAACCAGGGCACAAAACTCAGTTTTACTAATGGACAGGAGGGAAGATCAGCAGTCCTGCCATTCATCCCAGTCTGTTTGTTAATAGAAAAAAAGATCATAAAAAGAACTTGTCCCAGGAACTCTCTGCAAGCACAAGCAAAGCTGTAAAGGAGAAGGGTGAAGTCACACAGGAAACATACATGTTGGCAAGGTGGGCAGAACCACTCTCCATCAGGGATTATCATCAGGGGAGGGCGAAGGCAGGCTGTGTGGTATCCACTGTCACAAGAGTCACACAACAAAATCTGTGGAACAAAACACATTATGAGTATCTTCTGGTATTCACAATATGTAACAAGCTCCAGAACTACTGAACCCTGAGATTAGCCCAGTTGTTTAAAACTTGGTTGTAATAATGCCAAGGTCACGGGCTCAATCCCCTATGTGGGCCATTGACTTAAGAGTTGGACTTGATGAACCTTGTGGGTGGGTCCCTTACAACTCAGAATACTCTGTGATTCTGTGATTTTATTTCCCCAACCAACACAAAAGTGCTCTATACTTTGGACTGTGACAAAACAAACAAACAAAAAAACCCTGGACCACGTTTCCAGGACCAAGAGTGTTTTTATGGGGAAGTTTATGTAGCATTCATTTTCCATTTTAACACTAGATTTTCTCTTACTATGCTTTCTCAGTACTTAGTACTAACTGGACTATATGGACTGCCCTTAGTGTAGAATCTGGTAATGCTTTCCAGTTCCCAGGCTAAGTAGAAAACTCCACCTGAGCAAGATGTGGCATGAACTGTTTTCCCTGTGCACTGACATCCTTGCACAAGAAACCTGGCCCTTCTCCTCAGTCAGGATGATTTTATGACCCATACAGTAGGGAGAAAGTCTTGCAGGCTCTTAGGGGCATGCAGAACTAGGCAACTATTAAAGTTCATACTTAACTGGGTAAAATGTGAGCTACTCCTTTCCATAAAACTGAGGAACAAAGCTGGCATAAGCAGTGTGTGTATCTACTGAAATATTCCTAACATCCTAAAGGTCAGACTTTGCCTCACCTACGCCAGGATATCTGACACAGACCTGAGAACATGCTTACTTTGTGGATTCATATCAGGACTACACATGATGATTTCCCAGATAAAGAGGAATTCATGATGATATCCTACTACTGATGAATGGGACCCATAACCATGACAAATAGTAAAAGGTCACTCTGCTGTTTTTATCTGGGATTTTACTGTAGTCAGTCCTCAGGGTGAGGTGGGGCTGCATCCAGTGAGGATGACTACACAGCTATGGCCTTGTCACAGGACACTGGAAAGCAGATGCGACACTTCTGAGGTTCTTTTTAATGTTGTCTCCTCTGTATTCACTGCAACTGCAGGCAGAACCTCAAAGCCTCACTCAGATGAATTCTAAATGGGCTAAGTTGTGTTATACCTCATGAAAGGTTATATGAGGGTTACATGGGGTACTGATTGACAGGAAGCTCAACAGGAGCCAACAGTGTGCCCAGGTGGCCAAGAAGGCCAATGGGATCCTGGCCTGTATCAAAAATAGCATGGCCAGCAGGCCCTGGGCAGTGATCCTTCCCCTGTACTCTGTGTTGGTGAGGCCACACCTTGAGTGTTGTGTTCAGTTCTGGGCCCCTCAGTTCAGGAAGGATATTGAGGTGCTGGAGCGGGTCCAGAGAAGAGCAACAAGGCTGGTGAAGGGACTGGAGCACAAGTCCTGTGGGGAGAGGCTGAGGGAGCTGGGGGTGTTTAGCCTGGAGAAGAGGAGGCTCAGAGGTGACCTCAGCACTTTCTAGAACTACCTGAAGGGAAGTTCTAGCCAGGTGGGGGTTGGTCTCTTCTCCCAGGCACTCAGCAATAGGACAAGGGGGCACGGGCTCAAGCTCTGCCAGGGGAAATTGAAATTGGAGATCAGAAAAGAATTCTTTCCAGAGAGAGTAATCAGGCATCGGAATGGGCTGCCCAGAGAGGTGGTGGATTCCCCATCCCTGGAGGTTTTTAAGGTGAGATTGGCCGTGGCACTGAGTGCCATGATCTGGTAAATGGATTGGAGTTGGCCCAAGGGTTGGACTTGATGATCTCGGAGGTGTTTTCCAACCCAATCAATTCTATGATTCTATGATTTTTGAGGTGGTAAACAGAAAAAATAACTTTGTTCCCTCCTTATTTAAAGGCAACTCATCTACTCTCATGAGCTTACCACCTGAAACCTAAAAAGTACTCTCCTATGTACAGCCATCCTAAAGGCTGGTGTGCCCTCAGATACCACCAAAGCCAATCCACCAAGTCTGACACAACAGCCAACAGAAGCTTTCCCAAAAAACTTACCAGCTCAGGGTGATTAGGAAGGCCACACTTCTTGCACGGCTCATCATCATCAGCAGGTGGAACTACTTCTTCCTCCTCTTCTTCCTCCTCTTCCTCCTCCTCAGAATTTTTTTCGCTCTCTGAGTCCTCACTTTCTTCATTACTTGAGTATTTCCACCTGCCACGTGTTCGTGTACCTGTCCACCGAACTTTGCTTCTCTGTAAGAGACATCACATCAAGGAAAAAACAGGAAGGAAGTTCACAAGAGTTTCTTCCCAGATCTTAAATAAACACATTTGTCTCTAGATTGAAGTGATTCATTTCAGTCAGAATGGCTTCAGTAAATTTACAGTGGAGCGTTTCAATGAACGGATTGTCTTCTCAAGATCCTTAAAATGCAACAGCATAAAGGGAGAAAAAAATTGCATCGACGTACAGAAAGAAATATTCAAATAAGATTTAAAAGTAGGAAGACAATTTTTTTCACTCAGTCCTTTTGTCTACTTTGACAAGAAAAACTTGGTAGTGAACATGGTAAATTCCACATTTAAACTTTATGATTTTTTGATGATAGCATCCCTCTACCCCACGAGGATCCTTTTTCTCCCCTGCTGCCCCCTCGTACAGTTTTTTTCGTTTTATTTCACTTCAGAAAACAATTTTGTTTCTGAAATGAAATCACTGCACCTTTAAAGTGTATTACTTATATCTAAGTCTTCTTTCACAATTATAGTTTCCAATTATTTTTCTTAGGTGAAAAGTGATTCAGTTGATGCTTTATTTTTGCTAATTAACAAAGCATCTATCCCCTTTCTATCATACTACCATATTTTGAATGAAAGACAGGTTCCAATTAAAATTCAGAAGACTATTTTGGATTATTTAAAAGCAGTCTGTGCAATGAAGGTATTTTACATTTAAAGCAACATGCTACATAGAAGAAACCTTTACTTCTGTTGACTGACTTGCTTCTTACAGCTATCATTCTCTCTCAACTCTTCCCTCCTCAAAGGCATTGAAAAAAGAAAGTAACTTTTCCAGCTTTTTCAACTCACAGTATTTTTTCAGTTTTGACTACTCACAGGCCTGAATAAACTAAAGCTGAATAAACTAAAGTGTACAAAATATTCTATTTCTCCTGCAGGATAAACTTGTACCAGAGCAGTATCTGTCGTGTTGGTAAAATTTTGTTTCAGGCTCTTAACATTAATTTCCACCCCTTTAGAGATTGTCCTGTTCCATAAGCTTCAGTAACACAGGTATTTTAAATCCATTATAGAATTAAGACTAGGTTTTGGCTTAATCATACATCATCATAATTTCAAATCTGTTTTATAAACATCCGTCTTTAAAAAGAAAAGGAACTCAGAGATATAAAATAGACTATTAAAGATTCTGGTATTTTTCATCTTTATCAAGTAACAGAAGCAACAACTTCAAACTTCTTCCTCTATCATAATTATGTTAAAACCTCTCTAGAAAAGCAAGCATCTTTAGATCTCTTGATATCTCAAAACAGAGATGCAGTTAAAACACCTGTAGCAACAATACTTCAAAATTATAAGCACCTAAAGGACTTAAAATCATTATTACTTGCATTTATTTTCTTTTTGAATTCATTTCTTTAAATGGAAAATTTATTTTTCATTTCTTTGTGTATATGTAAGATTTTTTTCAGTATAGATGTTACCATTCACTGAAAAACTGACTGTTTCTTCATTTCATGAAGGTTATTCAACATGACAGTATGTGAAAGAAACTTGCTAGATCACTGAATGCTTTGGTAAAACTACAACATTGGTCAAAAAATGTGTTGCAGTGGAAAAATTGACAGGATTTTAAAAGTTGATATAAAAAGAGTGCACTTACAAATGCAAACTCATTATTCCTTTTTCTTTTGTACTCCATATCAGAAAAAAAGAAGATAAATTGATAAATGGTGTTTATAAATACACACTCACAAGGACACTATACAGATACATGTTTACCTTTCCGTGATATATTTACCTGATGTACTTCTAAAGATCCATGCTGCATAAACAAAAGTTAATAATGAAAAAAAACCCTCCATCCAAATTAAAATGTATATTCCACATATGAGAAAACTTAAATTATATAATGAACTCACCACAACAATAACTTTGGCTTCACCCAGAAACAGAAGTCATAATATTTTTATTCTTCACTATTTGTTGGTGGTTCCTTTTTAGCTTATGATCATCAACCAGACACGAACAGGTATCCATCTAATAAATCCACAGGAGCTACAAGTCTCCATTCAGCCAGACAGACTCATGTCTGATCATGACAGTTTCCAAAAGAATTCTCTCCAATTGATTTGGTCTACTTAGGTTAGTTTAAGTGACAGATTTTACAAATTGGTAAGTTAACAGATATTAGCACTATCTTAGGGAGTGTTTTAAAATTGGTTAAGTCTGCTACTGGGATTGCAAAGTTAGTTTCTTGCAAAAACTGACCAAAGGAACATAATCCTCAATATTCCTATGTAAGCGTCTATCTCCTTACAGATAAGGCTGCAGGTATTCTCTATTCCCAGCTAATAAAACTGTATTACCTTGTTAACCTTAGAATTTGTCTCCTTCTCCTGTTTTTTTGCATCTTCTTTTCGTTCTGTTTTTTGTGCTGCTGTAGATTTCTCCTCTTCCTCTTCCGTTCGCTTCTTCTCAGTCTTCTGATCCCGAGTCTCCACAACTTTCGGAGTAGGCTTGGATATTCTTGGCGACCGCCGCAATGTGCGGCCAATGCTGACCTCTTCTGGCGGTGTTTCTGTCTTCCTCTTCCGACTAGAGATCCTGATGGTTAATTTAATTCCTTCTTTCTGTCTTTCAGAAGTTATTTCTTTATTGTCTGTTGCACAGCTTTCTTCTTCAGAAACTAGCTTATACTTAAATTTGCTTTTAGGTACCGGAGATTCCTTTTTGCTCTCTGAGGACTCCTCTAGATTAGATGCAGGAGCATCATCTAATCTATCTGGCTCTGTTTTGGCAGCATCTGGCTCTTCCTCTTGTTTTTCAGGGCTGGATTTTTCCTCTACTTTGCTCTCCTCAGGTAGAGCCGTTTTACTGTCAGAGTCCTCCTTGTCCAGAACAGGTTTCTCCACAGTAACAGGAGAAGTAGATGCAGGAGGTATCTCAGCAGCTTTTGGAGAATCGGTTTTCTCCTCTGCCTCACCTTTACTTTCCAAAGTCTCCTCATCAGCTAGTGCAAGTGTGGGCAGTTCTGCAGGAGCAGATGCACTTGGGGATGTCTCCAGCTTCTCTGAACATTCTTTGGATGGCAATAGGCTGTCCTCTTTGATACTGGTGTCTGGTTTCTCTTCAGTTGTTTTGGCACAGTCTTCAGAGTTAGAAGACTTTTCTGCAACTGTTTCAGTAGTTGTGCTGTCAAGGGACTCCTTTTCCACAGGACTTGATTCCTCCTTTGAAGGCACTTTCTGATTAGAAACCTCAGAGACCACAGCTCCGATCTCTTTCAGCACAGTTACTGCATTTTTCTCAATCTCACACGTTTTTATAATTTTACTAACAGCATTTAGGGAGTCTGATACCTTTTCCCCACTTTTTCCATTTTTCTCTTTCAGTGAGCTGCTGTCTTCCTTTGCACTAGCAGAGTGTTCTGACTTATTATTTTGTATGACGCTCGGGGTTATTTTTTCACAGCTAACCTCTCCATTTACCAGCACTTTCCCATCAGGACATAAAGCAGTAATTGTAGGGACTCTCTTAAAAGCTTCTTCTTCTGGTTTCCCTTCTTCCTTCAAGACTTCCTTTGTTGGAGTAACACATTTGCACAGGGGCCCCTTTATCGGACTGTCATAGTCATCCGTCAGCTTGATCTCTCTCTTTTTGAGTGGTATTTTTGCCTGCTGATCATTTTTAAGTTTTTCACTTTCTTCCACAGATTTTTCCACAATTTCTTGGGGAGTTTTGACACTAACACAAAATTCTAACCTCTCTGGCTCATGAACTGCTATTTTGTCCGTACAGCTTTTTGCTTCTTTTAGGTCTTTGGGTTCTGTTTTGTTTTCTTTCACCTCTACTTTAACAGGCTTGACATTTTCTTTAAAAGAGTCATTTTCTTCCTTGACAGTTTGTTTTTCTTCATTGTGTTGTTCTGAAGGTTTCTCTAATTTTACTATTACTGGCAATTTTATAATTTCTTTTTCTTCCACTTTCTCAATTTTCAGCATATTTTCATCTTCTTTGACCACAGGAGGAGGAAGGCTTTCTGATTCCACTGACTGTTCCTCCACCTCCTCCTTTTCTTCTTTGATTTTTAATTGGTTTTCTGTTAACAGAGAAAAATAGCTATGAAACAACCAGGGGACCTACAGGATTACAAAGAACATCATGAAAACAAAGGCATATCTTACAACCCAAAATCTCACACACAGGAATCTTCTCTTGTTGAATTATTAGAAATCTCGTTTGTCTAACACTGTCATTAAATGAGTGGGCTGACAATTTTTAGCTGTGTTTCATTAAATACCAAGATAAAACTTAATTTCAGAAGCCAGCAGCAGAACTCTAGATTTATGCTTCTTTCAACAGGCATCTCAGCCCCTTCGTCAGTAGTACTGCAGTATTTTCAGAGGATAAATAAAACCTAAGCAGAGACCTAAGTCTCACTTAAGCTTCTGGACTATTTCAGAAAACAGAACATAGTGTAAGATTCCATGGCCTTCAAGTGAAATTCCTCGGAGAAACCAGTACTGTTTGTACAAGTTTTTATTTCAAGATATACTTAACCATTATATTTCAACAGTTCAGAGAAAAGACATTCAGCATTATGGCTTATGACAAAGTGCACCAGGTTCTTGGGCAATGACCACATCTCCTACCCAGACAGAATACTCTCCACCCACTTCAACTACTGTTTTCAAAACAAGCAATGAACAGTAGCATATGCCAGAAAAACATGTAGAGCTTAAAGAATCAGGTTATTCCACTTTGCTAACTCAGTCTTAGACCATTAGGACTTGCAGTGAGTTCCAGCACTTGGAGTAAAACATACACTATCCTATTATTATGTGCTTAAGCTTATTATTTGTCATTACCTCAGCCTCTTTCTTGATACCTCAGGTTTTTTTTATTTTACCATCCATATTGTGTCAGCCAGCAGTAGAACTCATTAGAAAAAGTAAGCATACTATCACTATATATACCAGAGCAGCTCCTACCACCTGCAAGATGATTCTGCAAGTGTGCCATTAACTGCACACAAAAGGATGATTTTTTTTAACTTCTACCTTCCCCCTCTCCATCCAAGCTACTGTAGTTTCTTTCCATGATGAAAGCTTGCCAAAGTGGTTAGAAATACACAGTGGAAAGTACATGACAGCTAACAATTACATCAAAGAAAATAAGCATTCTAGAAAAGAGCAGCGAGGAAGAATTTACAGATTTTATAATATTTTCAAACACAAAGCATGGATGCATACAAATCTCAGCATTAGTACAGCAGTGAGAGATGCATCTATAAAGCACCAGAGATGGTAACATTTTCAAGACTGATTCTTTCCTCTTCATGGAAGTGACCCCCATTTGGAGCCCTTGTGAAAACAGAAAAAGCTGCCCCTGTAAAGCTATTTGTCTGTAACAGTGAGAATGAGACATTTTTTCTGTGTCTGAATTCCTCTACCTGCCCTACATTTCTGTCTCAACTTTGTCCAACCATTCCTTCTCTTAACCTACCATTTTCTCCCAAACTTCATCAAGGATCAGCAGAATCCCAAAACTTCTCCATACTGAAAACCAGTAGATGTTCTACAGTTAAACTCTATGAACTTCTTGTAAAGTTTTATATATATATCTATATATATACACAAAACTATTCAGTCAAAAACAAGTTTTCTTAATGAGTCAACCCACCAGGCCAGCAGAAAACATGTAAGCACTGGGTCAGTTTACCATATTTTTGTATGAACTAATTTAATACTGCATGGAAAATAACCAAAGCAAACAGGTATTAGGTCTTCCAATACGTTTCTGCTGCACCTTAAAAGGGCTTTGAGTGCAATTCCTGGACAAAAAGGAAGAAAAACTTCAGCTTCTCAACTGCAAGGCTCTAAGCAGTGCTCTGTGAATACACTGATGGAACTTAAGTCACTGTAAATGTAAATAATTTCATTTTTCATTATATACATGGGACAGAGACCTGCTGGGGAGAATCCACAGGAGACCACAAAGATGCTCAGAGGGCTGGAGCATCTTGGCTATGGAGACAGGCTGAGAGAGTTTGGGTTGTTCAGCCTGGAGAAGAGAAGGCTCCACGGAGACCTTAGAGCCCCTTCCAGTACCTAAAGGGGCTACAAGAGAGCTGGAGAGGGATTTTTGCCAAAGGCATGGAGTGATAGGACAAAAGGAATGGTTTTACACCAAGAGAGGGCAAGTTTAGATTAGATATTAGGAAGAAGTTTTTTACAATGATGTAGGTGAAACACTGGCATGGGTTCTCCGGAGACACTGTGGATGTCCCATCCTTGGAAACATTCAAGGTCAGCCTGGACAGGGCTCTGAGCAACAGCATAGTTTAAGATGTCCCTGCTCTTTGCATGGATGTTTGACTAAACAGCCTTTAAAGGTCCCTTCCAATCCAAACTATTCTGTGGTTCTGGACTAGTGCCTAGAGGTGACTGCACCAATACACAGACCAGTGCAAGCACTGAGTCAGGTGCCACAGGATTTGGGGAATTAGCTACAATGGGGACATTCATTAAAATGTTTTCAAATGGCTGGTCCTGAATTCAGTGTAAAGTAAAATCATATCTGAATAAGAGATCTCAATTAGAGGGTTTGGCTTGACTGAGACAAAGGCAAAAATCAGCCCATGGAATTAATTCTGCAGTGTCAGTAACCACACAGGTTGTGCTGGCACTTAGAAGCAGAGTTAGATATTGGAAATACCTTAGACCGAAAGGTAATTCTGCCGGTGATCATCACAATTTACTGCTATTTCTACAATCTTCTTTTAATGCTTCCAAAGCAACTCCAATTTTATCTCAATTTTTTTATTTTATTTCTTCTGTTCTACTGTTCATTGCACAAAGAATATGAATAAAGTAGCCAGTCTTTCTCATTAATACTCAGAACCAAGAGAGGGCCCAGCTTATTCCATACATCCCATTACCTCATACGTATTTGAAGAAACACCTACTCACACACTGTAATACTTAAATCTCGTTTCTGATTGTGAAAATACTTTCCTGTAAACAGTAAAACGAGGTAGTAAAACTGGGGAAAAATTACTTGGGAAAATAAGCTTTTAGCTCTTTTTCATGACCTGTAAAAAGATCAGATTCTTATACCATAAAATACTTCAAGCTAACTTAGTAAAATCAATCCACAAACCAACAAGGCAGCAAGTTAGTACACATGTGCAATGACATGATAATAAGGAAGGAAAAAAGTTCTTTGATCTTACAGATCTTCTCCAACCTAAATGATTCCATGATTCTATAACAAACAATACAGTGGAGGTAGGTAAGGACAGCTTCACTTCTGCAATAGTTTAGTGTTTTTAATTGCTTTAACTTAAGTCTCATGTCTTCTTGAAAAAATCATGTTAATTGTGAAATATTTGATAAAATAACCTATATTTGTCTGATTCAAACTAAGAAGCAAGAATAAACACCAACCCAATACTATATTGATTTCAATCATGGCATTGCACAAGGAGATTTTTTTCTTTCTCAAATTTTAATGTTACTAGAACAAGAAAAGTTTGGCAACAGTTCAATGCCCCACAAAAACATACATTGATAAGCATTTACAATATCATACAAAGTGTACAGCAAAAATGAAAAAAGTCACCTAGGAAACAATTTGTACATAGGTCTCCTCTTATAAATAAATTCTTGAGCTTAAATAGACACTAAAGAACTCAAAAAATATGTATAATTTCAAAGGATTTAACATTTACTTTGAACATTTTTTGTTTCTTTCTTTTTTAAAAAGTCCTAACCTAACACAGTAACTTTCCATGAAGCTAAAAATTTAAACATTGCCACAGCACAACACTTAAAATTTGAGATAAGAAGGCAGAAAACCTTGTGTAGCTGCTTCTTCACCCTTTTTGGCATCTTCATCTTCTATGCTTGGACTTTCACGTGACGAATTCTCCTGCTGAGAATTGTTATTTTTCAGCAGGGCAGGATCGATTTGTGCTTTCAGGAGCTCAAGGGTCTCAGCAAGCTCGTTGCGGTTTCTGGAAGCGAAAAACAAACTGTCTGATAAGCCACTTACTTACCCCAAAGGGATTAATAAAACAAACACCATCTCCTTAGATGAACACTACCCTGAAAACCCTACAGTTATATAATGGAATCACAAGCACACCCCAACTGTCTCACCCTGTCTTCACAGCAGAGGTGCTCCAGTCCTGTCCTACCAGAATGGCTGCAACTTTGCAGTCAGAAGCCTTCCAATCTATCCATACCAAAACAAAGTGATGCTTTTGGAAGGATCTTATCTACTTATCTTAACTCCACTCAATTCCTGTTGGGTCTGGATCCAAGCTGCTACTATTATTCTTTTATTCGTTATCTTCTTGCCAACACTCATTGATTCTGTTTTGCTCTTTCTTTTTTCTCTCAGCAGAGAAGTTACAGTTTTCTGCTCATGCACCAAAGCAACCACACCATTCATGTGAAATTTTCAAAAGCAACTAGCAAAGTAATTTATACACTTTTTGCAAGTATGCATCCAAAGCTCATGTAGCAAACACCACTACGTTGTCTAAAAAACTCCAGCTACTGGAGTTATGACAGCAAGAAGATGTTGGTGCACATCTGTATGAAAGTAAATCTCACTGCACTGTAACTCCTTATTTAAACTGCACATCCAACTATAAGAAAACACCTTAATGTGTAAAGAATTTGAGCCATGACTGAAAATGGTCATTGATTCCATAATGGACTAGAATAATAAGGCTCTCACATTTCTTTTTCAAAGACAACATTCAATTTGTTTTCTCCAGATTTGCAGAAAGAAAGGAAGCTTGCAACAACCCCAAGATGTGGAATCTCATGGGTTTTAAAACCATTTCAGATTTCTCAATGCATTAGTGTGGTTTTTTGCTGTGAGTGTGGAGTGTCAGAGCTTTCCCAGTAGAACCCTGATTTCTTCTGCTTTTGGCCATTATCTTTGGAGTTTATAAAGCATGAAAGAGATAAACACTGCTCAGCTCTTCATCTCTTTGTTTAGATGCTTCTACTCTATTCACCCACAGAATCTGTCCACATGTAGAAGTAATGCTTATTATTTTATGGCCCATTGATAGTGGTTTAAACAGTTCTGTATGGCTCCCCTGTTTACTAAAGTTGTGGCAGTAAATGAACTGCAGGTGGTTTGGGTTGGAACCTTAAAAGACCATTTTGTTCCAACTTCCCTGCCATGGGCATGGACACCTTCCACTTGACCAGGTTGCTCAAAGCTTCATTCAAGCTGGCCTTGAACACTTCCTGGGAAGGGACAGCCACAGTTTCTTGGGCAGCCTGTGCCAGTGCCTCACCACCCTCACAGCAGAGAATTGCTTCCTAATACCTAATCTAAACCCACCCTCTGCCAGTTTGAAGCCATTTCCCCTTGTCCTACCAGTACATGCCTCTGTAAAAAGTCCCTCTCCACCCATCCAAAGCCCCTTTAGGTACTAGAAGTGGCTCTAAGGTCTCCCTGGATTCTTCTCTTCTCCAGGCTGGACAACCCCAACTGTCTCATCCAATCTTCATAGGAAAGGTGCTCCAGTCCTCTGAGCACCTCCTTGGTCTCCTCTAGATTCCCTCCAACAGGTGCAATTCCCCCAAAACCAAATCTGTCCACTTTTAAGAGGCAAGAGTATTCTATTTTCTAAGACATTTAGCTGGCCAGTGAGCAATATGGAGTCATCTTCCTCAAGAATATCTTCTCTTGCTACCCTTTCTATATATTGATTGTAGCCTGATTAAGCAAGAAAAAAATTACATGATGGCTGTTACCAACAAATCAGTGAGTTATTTCTGTATATGACTTTTCACCAAACGTAGATATGCAGAGCACTCTGGACTCCGAATCCCAAGGTCCTGAGTTCCAGTCTCAGTGGGGACCATCCCCTGGCAGTTCAATGCCTCCCTGCCATCCCATCCTGTCACATCTCAGATGCTTAGCAGGGTCAGCCCCGGTTAGTACCGGGTGCTGGGACAGTCCCGAAGACTTCCCTGTCACTGTGCAAGCTCGCTCGGCCGTGGCAGATGGACCTCAGGACTGAAACGGTGGGGCCAGTTCTGTGCACGCTGTGCCTCACTTAAAAAATCCACTGCGCAGGCTGGAAGGGCACACCCACGTGGGGAGAGCCCTGCCCAAATCTGCGTTCCTGAAGTCTGGCCATACATACATACATACAGATATGAAGGCAAAAAATCCACTGTCACAAGCCCTACTCTGTGAGAAACAAAGATTTTTTTGAAATACATTTTTAAGCCCCAATTACAAACAGCTAAAAAAAAAATAAAAATACCTAACAATGCACTTCCATGTGGATCCATCCTGGTCATCCTGTTCCTCTATGTACATCCTGACATTATGCTCTTGATCCAGCTGATACCAGTACATCAGGCCATCCTTGTCCCGACCAATGGGCTGCAGGCGCATGGCATCAGCATCCTCCTCGTTAATGATATTCTTAAACTTGAGATTGTCATCAAACTGACATTCACAGAGATACTGAAAAAGTGAGAAAGTAGAAAGGCTGTTAAAGTATCAAAAACATGAACAGAAAGAAGAAAATCACCTCACTTCCTTTCAGTGTAATTTGGAACTTCTTTTTAGGCCTCTCTCTGTTGGATCTGTGTGTCAGCTGTAGCTTCAGTTTTTTTCAGACCATGTTGTTTTTAAACGAGAGACAAGGTTTGGTTTGTTTTCCCCAGCCAGCTTCGAAGGCTTATTCTAAATTCTTATTACACAGTACACAGTCTCATTCTACACTAAAACCCATCCATAACTTGGAACCAAGTCTGACAGCTTCCTCAAGACTTGAAAAGTTGAAGACCCACCTTTGCCTTTGGAATTCAGCAAGGTAACAAACATTTTTAGAAGTGTGCCCTGCACAAGTAAATAGCTGTTGACAAAACAGTAAGCACAAAACTACCTTCACACAAAGTGTGAGAAATATGCAAACAAACTCTTACACGCAGTTTGAGCCCATCCCACTCTGATGAGTATCATATCTGTTCCAAGATCACCTCTCTATTTAATACATGCACTTACAGTTCAGTCAAGCTGAATTTGCAAGACCTTTAAATGCGTGAGGAAGCCAAACCTCCAAGGTACTTAAGTGAGTGAGGAAAAAATAATTTAGAACTTTAGCTGATGAATGTGTACCTTCAGAATCCCCAGTTTGCATTCAACACTCATTTCTAGGTATCCTTTTTTCTCCATCTCCCAAGCCCAAGTGCTGTTGAATTCTTGGCATATCTGTCACAAACAAAATAAGCAGATTTCCAGGGTTAGGAAATAAAAGCAACTTTAAACTTTTTTACTAGTAGTACCTTTCTATGGTAACTAATGATGCATGATCTCTTTGGGATTGCAGTCAGAAAGCCTCACACAAAAATAAAAAATAAAACTGAAGTAGGTTAGCCAGCACCAGTGAGCCTCCAAGGAAGAGCAGATCATCAAGGCCCTGATCACCACCATGTTCTCCAAACATCCTAAATTAGGCAGCACATCTCTAGACTGGTAATGTATTTTTGTCTTTGCTGTGCAAATATCTCAAAATTTTCTGTCTATTGAGAATATAAATTCTCTCAAGTCAGTATGATTTCTTATTACATCTCCTTACAGCACTCAGCACATAAGCTGCCAGGGTCTCTTGGGGCTCCCTAAGTCCTTCAACTGAACTGCAGATAACTCTTGCAGCTGTTACTCACTTCACGTGGTGGAATGGTTATTCTTCAGAAAATACCTTGGACTTTAAGGTGTTGATAGATATTTTAAAATATTGTAAGTATGGCCAATTTCAATTTATTTAAAGCAAATAAATTCAACCACACCAATATGGGGGAAAAAAACAACACAAAAAAAAGGGGACGTAGAGAATAAATAGATTGAATCAGCATGAGCTCCAGTAGTAACAGTGGGGAAGGAATTCCCTTGCCTCCTGAACAACTCAGACATGCTTAAGAGAGCTCTCATGAACGGTGACAAGCTGCTCATCAGTTGAGCCTGGTGGGATCTCCAGTCAGTGAGGCTATTCCAGTGGAAATATCCATGAGCAGGTGAAAGCTGAGAACAGCTGCACCTCCAGCTGAGATTATTTTGAAGTGCCACTGCTGAATCACAACTGCCCAAATTGAAACACGAGGTGCTGCTGCCCTCAGTCTGCAGGGATGGACTCAATCAAAATAGCCAAATTATTATTAAACACAAGAAACAGACCCCAAGCTACTTAGAAACCTGCCAATCACATCTGAAAGCAGCTTTCTCTGGCAACAGCAGCAAAAATAACCCTAAATTTCACCCTTCAGAAGCACAGATCAGCAGATTTATATTGTAAAACTCTACCTGGACTCCAACCAAGAAAAGGGGCTGCTACCCTGTGCCCACACTACTGACCCTGCACTATCCCTGTGGCCACACTACTGACCCTGCACTACCCCCAGTACTGACACCAGCTCTTAAGCAGCCCAAGGGTAAGCTGGCAGGTTAGATCAGCTCAGCCACCACAGATCATACTCTGACTTCCAGCTACGACTTACAGAGAACAGGGAAGAGTGGTCTGTCACAAGGGATCCTGCTGAAGAGTAGATTTTCCTGCTCTGAGGTTAAGGAATACCACACAGGCACCTTTCTGATGCAAAGCCAAAGGTCACAGCAGGAAACAATTCTGCCCCCTCACAAAATGAGGCTACTCTACTTTGACTCTCACGTTCAACCATGTGAAGTGAAGAACACTGGGAAGCTGTGTATCAAAACCCGTGCTCAGGGCACATGCCAGTTGGTGTTCATTACTTACTCACTAAGTATGAAAACAACAATGAGAAGCTTCATGTGCTGTGGAAGTGTGAGACTGTCAAAGCAAAAGCTCCGAGACATCAGAGCTGACGAAGCATCTGTTCAAACTGAAATTACTACATTTTGACAATTAAAAATCAGATAATTGTGCTTTCTCTTGACAAGTACTGTCACAACCCTGAACTACAGATCTCACTAATTCAGGCTCTGCTGAAATCTTAAGTCTCTGCCTTGACTGAGGGGATGTTTCACACTGATATTAAGACCTGCTGCCTGCAGGAGCAGCTGCCTTCTGCATGCTAAAGAGTGGTCAGCACTTTCCTACCCTGCAAGAGATGCTGAAACATCTCTCTTAAATATTCCCAAAGAAGTTATGATGCCATGTTCCAAATGGTCACTTTAAACAACAAAAACAGGAAGGTGAAAGACACAGCAGAGGAGTCTGCTTGAGTGGGAGTACAGACACCTGAATTCTAACAACTGGAAAAGACAAGTATATTCAGAACATGCTGATTTCGGGTTGAAGGTTCCAGATGGACTAGTCCAGAGAAACCTTATCTGTATAAAAATGCAAAGTATGTTTGACAATAGTTAAGTAAAACATTTTGTCAGGAGTTAGTGGAGTGTGACTTAACTACACATTTCTCAAAGAACAGCTAAGATGGACAGTGCCACTTAGCTGATTGAATGTTCTGAGATTAGCTCAGTTTGGCTAAAACTTGGTTGTAATAATGCCAAGGTCATGGGTTCAATCCCCTGTGTGGGCCATGGACTTAAGAGTTGGACTCGATGATCCTTGTGGGTCCCTTCCAACTCAGAATAGTCTCTGATTCTGTGATTCAGGACAAGCTATTTCTTTACCTCTGTCATACATGACCACATACGTTCCCTGTGCAGAAGAGAAAAGTCAGATTCCTGGAGTCCTACAGCCATTTCCTCCCCCAAAAAGACTAATGAGCATGCTGGTAATCTAACCTGGGGGATTCACCACTAGCAGAGGGAGGCGAAAGAACTCTAAACTACCATGTTTACTCCCTATCCCAAAATATATTCATCTGTCAAAATACCAGACACTATTTCAGAGACAATTTTTATCATACCCTTTATAAGCACAATGAAGTACATTTTATAAACAGTTGGTATTTAAACAAAACACAGTAATACATACATGCACAAATACTATGGGCATGTAAGTCCTCCACAAAAAAGTTTCTACTTACCCAAGAACACGGTCACACCCAGAACGTATCAAACTCTTTTAGCAAAGCAATGTATTAGTAGTTTCTAACAAAGGAAAACCAGGTCAGCTTTGCCTCAGAGTGTATCAATAACATGTGGAACAATACTGCAGCCTTCAGGGAAAAATGCTCTCAGTGGTCTCACACCTTTTCAGTTTTTCCTGGCTTTTGTGGCATTTCCCAATACTCTTCCTTGTTTTTCTAAATTAATTACACACCTTTGAAATGGGGACAATATTAGCATACCTTTCTAATTAGTTATAGTCAAATTCCTTTGTTCTTCAAGGTTCCTTTGAACCACTGTCCAGAATAAGCTTCCAGTTAGCCCTGGAGACTGTTAAATGAAGTAGAATTTATTAACACTTACTTGGTCTGAACAGGGGTGTGAGGGAAGGTTTCCTTACTGCTTCCCCATCCTTTCAATGCCTGCTGAAGAAGATTTTCCAAACTACTCCCTCATAAACTTGTTTTATCCCTCTGCTTTCTCCTTACAACACAACTGTTAAGTGGCTTCAATGGGGTACATAAGTTCACGAGTCAGAGCTGGGTTTTCTCAGCTTGCTGCAATGGTTTTTGGGTTCATTAGGGAATTTAACACAATTCAGTAACCACAGTAGTTGGTAATGCACAAAGTATACAGAAGTAACATAAAGTATTACATAATTATTTTAAAACACTATTATCAATACTTTACATATGGTTAAGGGGTTAGAATTAATCTAAGGCTCTTCAGCAGGTTATTCCCTGACATATTCTCAGCCCTAAAAACATCATCATCTTAAGGCTACACAAACCTCAAGACAAAACCCTGTCTCTGTAAAACTTACAAATAGCCCTTGAGGAGGCAAAACTGCAACTGGGTTTGCCAAGTGCTGTTATTTGTACAGTTGCTATTACCATGGTGCTGTGTGTCTAAGCAAGACACGATCGTGGCTGTACAGACAATAACAAGGTTACAATTCTGTGGATGAAAAGACACATGGAAGTATCTAGAGGGGAGATGGTAACCTTTTAATTCTGACTATCTGTATGTTTTTATTTTCTGAGGAAGTGTAAATCATTTAAACTGAAAACTATTTGCATGTGAAGTGTCAACAATGGCACAGCTGCAATTAACATACCAAGACAGAATTAGGTATGACCCTGAGATTAGCTGAGTTGGTTAAAACTTGACTGTAATAATGCCAAGGTCATGGGTTCAATCCCCTATGAGGGGCCATTGACTCAAGAGTTGGACTCGATGATCCTTGTGGTCCCTTCCAACTCAGAACATTCTGTGATATCTACGTAGAACAACAGGATGCTCTATTTTCACTGATGCATAAATACATTTTCATCTTAGCTGTGCCATTCTGAACATGCAGATATAAAGCAATGCAACACTTCTTTATTAACAACACACACGACACGACCTGTGCATGGTTAGTTCCTGTACAAATACCAAATCATAGCAATTACATCATATCCAGACAAGTGATACACAAATGAAAGTGTTACTGGGTAAATCTCTCTGCTCAATTTAGCCTGCTTACAGGCTACTAAATCTTCTTTATTTAGTGTTTTAATGCTCAAAAAAGTATTTTCCTACCAAGTATGAAGGTGGATACTCTTTTACATGCAGAAGAGAGTGTCTATTTTCAGAGACTTTTTTACACAAGCCTAGAGAGACAAAATGCAGCTGGGCTCTGATGCAGCTGAAGTCTGGGCACACACAGTGCTGGCCACAGCACAGCCCAAGGCTCACTATAATTCATACCAGGGATTGCTCACACAACTACTCATCATATTCCAGCATTGCAGAATAACACAACGTGCATCTTGTACCTTGATCAAGTATTTTTCCCATCTGTCTGCTGTGACAGACTTCCCAATCTTTCTCATCAGTTTCAAGTGAAGCTCCACCAATTCTTTTGGAACTGCAGTATTAAAAGAAAGAAGAAAAAAAGAAAAAAGAAGTTGTTAAGTCTGGTGCAAACATTCTTCAATGCTAAACACTGATCACACTAAAACACTGACAAATTCTGAAATTTTAATAAATCATAAGAACTTCAAGCCTGCTCAATAGCAGCCCCACAGCTGAAAGATGGAGGAAAGTAAAGTTAATCACAGGAGTCTTTTTGTTCATATTTACATTTAGGATAATCATTGCCCTTCTTCCAGTTCAAGAAAACCGACATCAGTGATAAATACATTAAAATTCTGGCAGTGTTAAAGCCACACCTGGACAGGACCTACTTCAATCAAACACCTACAAAAATGCTGTTGCTTGCAGAACATCTGCAGGTGCCTCCAGAAACCCCAGAGCCACATTCTGCACCACGCCTGGAATATCACTGAATCCAAACTAGTTTTGGCTTGGAACATGGCATGGGAGAAATGTCCCAGAAACTCCATCCTCACAGATGTAGCTTTGCTATGTACTTACTCTTTTGTACTGGAGGAACAGAGCCAGACTCAAGACACAGGGCTTGAGGAATGGGAGCCAGAACTGCTGCTGAGCACCAGTGCTGTCACAGAATTAAAGTTTTCCAACCAAATTTATGTATCTCTTTGTGTCCACTCCTCAGAAACAAACTTCAACAGCTCATCTTGGCTCACATCTGTGATTTATAAATCAATTTGGCACCACCAAGTGGCAAATTTGCAGAACACTGCTTTTATAAGCTAGCAAGTAACATGACTTTAAAAAATATGCACCTGATAACAATTAATTAATGCAACTCTACATGCCCAGTGATGAAAACTTTCTCATTTGTAATTTGTTGAGAAAAACTTAAGAATTAACTTCTATTTCTCTACTCTTTGCATACAATTTTATGTTCTAAATGCATTTTCAGTACTCTATGCACAGACACGTTAAAACCTTTAAATCCAAGAACTTTTATGGTCATAATTTATGATTATTGTTTTCCACTGGTCCAGTAGCATTATTTGACACAGGATGAACAGCTGGGACACCAAAAGTGTTTGTTCTAAACTTGAACACCACCGAGATGTTTTTCTTTTACTCACCAACACAACATCTGAATACCTGTGTGTATCTTCTCAATATTTAACTTGACTGCATCTAACCTCTGTCTTTCAGTCAAATGCCTCTATTTTCAGGAGAACATACTGAGTTGGTAAAATATCAGTTCAATGAAAATGCTTGTGTTGTTTCAGAAGTAAACCCCCACTGCTCCAGAAATTTTATACACAAAATCCTTCAATAAATAAATAAATACATGAAGTATCAGCTTAGTTTCCCAAAAGAGACCTCAACACAGATAATTCACACACAACTCTAAACTAGTCCCTTTTCTCTTTTATTCAAGTTACATTTACTATTTCCATTGCCATTGCATATTGAAGACACCTGGCACATATTCTCCTTGCTGTTCCTTGAAAGGGGTGTTTTTAATGATTTTAAGCTACCACCTCTTTTGAAAGGAACAAGATCAAGCTCTTAACCCCAGTAAGTGCCAAGCACTTGGCACTTACAAAATTAAGCACAAACCGCTTTATCCACATGAGCAATTCTATCGGAGTTAACTCGTACAATTAAACATCAGCTTGTGTTTCTGTGACATGGAACTGAGCCAGAGTATTCAAAATCTTGCTGAATCAAAGCTTTTGTTCTGCATCTTTTTTATTTGTTTTTAATCGGATCTCTTTCTTATTGATACATACTCAGAGGAATCCCAGTTTAAAGAAGCAGAGGTGATCTGTTGCATGTAATCCAATCCACAGTCACCACAAAAATCTCTACCAGTCTTAGAAAAAATGAAGAACATCAAAAATTTCAAAATTAAGTAATCTGTACACCCTTGGGTCAGCACCTCCTGTGAGTTGTGTTAGTACCTACAGAAACCTCACCTCCTTTCCTGGGTTCAGTATTTCAGCTCTTGCACTTCCAGGATCTTCAGGACTTATCGATACAGTTATTTTACCAAACTTCACAAAACATTTCAAACCCATTCTCTACTTACTACCCTTTCAAGATGCTCTTCAGGTATCATAAAATATTAATGACTGGTTTTCTAGGCTGGCTTTCCACCAGGTCCTCAGTAAGCACTTAGAGGAATGACATCCTGTCCTCCTGTTTGTAAGGAAGGAGGTGGGAGGTTTGGAGAAGGAAACTCATGTCTAGAGCAGGTGAAGTGCAGCCTGACCAGTCAGGGTGCCAGAACTGCCACAGCAGCAGAAGCCTGCAGGGCTGAGAAACAAACCCTACACTGAAATCAAAATAAATGTAGATAATACATGGATCACATGAGGAACTGTACACCTGACTTGTCCAGAAATACCAGCTAAGGGAGCTGGTAGGAAGGCTAAAGAGTGGTGGAAAATCTCTCTTGTCCCAGAGCACTTACCTGGCAAGGTGTAGAAGTGAACTGGTACACTGTGAGCACAACTATCATTTCAGTCCTCTCAGATATGCATTGAACCTGCATAACTTTAAATTAACTTACTTTAGTTCAGAATATAGAGAGAATTCCTGAAAAGAGTTCATTGAATTGGGGAATCAATAAGGATCATTTTTACACCACTGTTCTATCCGACATGTAATGTACCAAAGAGAATGAATGTGAGACATAAATCACAGAATCGATTGGGTTGGAAAAGACCTCCAAGATCATCAAGTCCAACCCTGGGTCCAACTCCAGTCCATTTACCAGATCATGGCACTCAGTGCCACGGCCAATCTCACCTTAAAAACCTCCAGGGATGGGGAATCCACCCCCTCTCTGGGCAGCCCATTCCAATGCCTGATTACTCTCTCTGGAAAGAATTTGTTTCTGATCTCCGACTTCAATTTCCCCTGGCAGAGCTTGAGCCCGTGCCCCCTTGTCCTATTGCTGAGTGCCTGAATATGCTCACAGCTCATCTTAAAAAAATTGAAACAGATGAGGAAAACAGAAAACATAGATGACAAAGCTCTGGGTCTAGAGGGAGGGTAGGGGGAATCTGTTATTGGAAAAGGACTGCAAATAAAAATCCCTCATATCAGAGGAGATTTTGAGTGCTCGACCCAGAGAGGAAGATCAGAACCACGACATATGCAGAGCAGCTGGTACTGATGTGGACAGCAGAAGAGAACTCCAAACCCTTCATGTTGGGGGATTTAGGGGAAGGGAACAAAAAGTAAAGCTGTGGGATGCAAATGCTGCTGGCAGTTTTAATGTTTCATGAACATAAACAAGTCTTCCCAGTTACCCTGGTAAAACCATTTTCCATGCTAACCTGTTTTGGCAAGTGGAAGAAAAAAATTACTCATAAGACATACATGGCAAGTATTTCCATTAACAGTACATTCTTTTTCATCTTTCTGCCTTGACCAAAATTACCTCAGCATGCTACAACTTCCCTGTCAAATAAAACAACGTTAAACAAGTGTTCAGGTCCCTCTGCTGTGAGTGCTGGAGGGTCATCCTGGAGGCACATCCGAAGGCAAAACCATCCACTCAAACATCAGTGAAGAAAGACTCAGTACATGCTCAGAGTGGAACAGCTGCCCACAGAAGCTGTGGATTCCCCATCCCTGGAAGTGTTCAAGGCCAGGCTGGATGGGACTTGGAGCAGCCTGCTGTAGTGGAAGGTGTCCCTGCCCATGGCAGGGCTGTTGGAATTAGATGTTCTTTAAGGTCCCCTCTAACCCAAACCATTCTATAATAATTTACCACTTAGCCAACCACACAGTAGCCACACAGTTAATTCCCTTCACAGACAGGCCCTTAGGCATAAATTTGCTTAAAACCGGTTGTCTGCATCTTTTATGACAGGCACAAGAGTCCCCAGTGGACAAATAAAGACATTACCAGCATTTTCAATATTCTACTTTATTTCTGTGTGAAGTCTGAAGTCCCATGAGCAGCCCGAGGCAGCAAACACTTTGTCTTCTAGATCAGTTTCAACCAAAGAGAAGTTCCTCATCTGTTTCATTACACAACTTGCAAACTGAGGAAAAGAATGGGAATAGGATCTCCCCTTTGGCACCCACACTGATTTATGATAAGTATTCTTCTCAAAGAACTATCTAAACTCTTTCTTAACTCAACTCTTAGTAAAAAGAAAATGGGAGATTCTTCTAATTGTTATGTGTTAAGATGTTTATACATCACAGAGAAAAATGACAGCCTTGATATGAACTTGGCATGGTAAATAAACAAAAGGATAAAACCTCTAGTTTGGACCAGGCAAGAAATTACAGTGAACCTCTGAAAAAAAAATTGTGGCAAGAAGGAATCCCATCTTCATGCTGCAATCTTGCATTAAAAACAAACAAAAAAAGGAAGCTTGTGAGCTCTGTAGTGATTCCCAAAATAAAAAGCAGTAGTTCCTGTTCCAAAGGACAATCTAAACACCTTATTTTCTATCTGAGTCACTTGATGGGTGTTATCCTACCAAGCTGTGTGCCCATAAAAAAAAAGACATGCAGGAAATGGGAAAAAAATGGAACTGCTCTGCCTCCTGAGTGAATGAAAAGAGCAATTAAACATGCTGTAATTAAACTGCAGATCAAAACAGAATGAACAAGTCACCAAGTAGCAGTTTTATATCCTGTTCCTAGAAAGATTGTTGGCAGGCACTACAAACAAACAAACCATGGTCACATTTAAATGATACTGTTATCCAAGGGAAATACTTTGAAATCTGGATGCTCCTCGGCAGCTACACAATTTTCATACAAATATCAGAGTACCTTTATCTCTCTTATCTGTACAAATACCTATTAGAAGGCTCCTCGCTGACCTGGACTATTTGGAGCACAGGCCACTCTAACACTACTCATCAAAGAGGAGGCTCAGAGGTGACCTCAGCACTGTCTACAACTACCTGAAGGGAAGTTCTAGCCAGGTGGGGGTTGGGCTCTTCTCCCAGGCACTCAGCAATAGGACAAGGGGGCACGGGCTCAAGCTCTGCCAGGGGAAATTGAAGTTGGAGAGCAGAAAAGAATTCTTTGCAGAGAGAGTAATCAGGCATTGGAATGGGCTGCCCAGAGAGGGGGTGGATTCCCCATCCCTGGAGGGTTTTAAGGTGAGATTGGCTGTGGCACTGAGTGCCATGATCTGGTAAATGGACTGGAGTTGGCCCAAGGGTTGGACTTGATGATCATGGAGGTCTTTTCCAACCCAATTGATTCTATGATTCTAAAGTTAAGGTTTCTATCTTGCTCATAAAGCCCCTCCCACCCATTCCCATGGAGGATCCCAGCACTCCACCTCCTTCGCTGCAGTTGGCAAATTTATTGCGACCAACATGGACAGCGCTTTGAAATAGGATTGAAATGTTTTTTCCACTCTCAGTTCTTTCAGTAAGTTGTGTCACCAACAGAGTAGACCTTGCAATGAGAGTTGTACTCTGACTTCACTGCATTAGTCCAACCATTAATCCAGCACTGCCAAATCCACCACTATGCCATGTCCCTAAGGGCCACACTCACATGATTTCTGAACACTTCCAAGGATGGCAATTCCACCACTTACCTGGACAGTCTGTTCCAATGCTTGACAATCCTAATATTTTCCAAAATATCCAACCTAAACCTCCCCTGTCACAACTTGAGTCCATTTCCTCTTGTCCTGTCACTTGTTATTACCTGGGAGAAGAAACCAACCCCCACCTGGCTACAACCTCCTGTCACGTGGCTGTAGAGAACAAGAAGGTCCCCCCTGAGCCTCCTTTTCTCCAGGCTAAACCCCCCCACTCACTCAGCTGCTCCTCAACAGACTTGTGCTCCACTGCCCTTCTCTGGGCAGCACCTCATCCAGCACCTCAAAGTCTTTCTTGTAGTGAGGGGTCCAAAACTGAATGCAGGATTCAAGGTGCGCCCCCACCAGTGCCAAGTACAGGGGGACAATCCCTGCCCTGGTCCTGCTGGGCACACCATTGCTGATCCAAGCCAGGATGCCACTCCTGGCCACCTGGGCACACTGCTGGATCATGTTCAGCTGCTGCCAACCAGCATCCCCAAGGCCTTTCCCACCAAGCAGCTTTCCAGCCACTCTTCTCCAAACTCACAGCACTGTACTGAGCACCCTTTCCTCCCATTTTTTTTATTCTACCACCTTCCCTTGCCCACAATTCAACCTGATTACACTTTTCTCTCTAATGCCCACACTGCTATCAGTCATTTTTTCAATATATCTAAAATTGAGATTAAGAAAGTAATTTCCATTGTCATAGGCATAACTCTTGAAGCTGGAGTTAAAGACCATACCAATATAAACAAAATCCCCAGAGAGCTGTTTTTCAGCAGCCTTTCAGCAGTTAGAAGATGGTTTAATCTTTCACAAGCCCCCTGTTTCATTCCCTGCCCATTAAGTTCCTAGGAATGCTGGGGACTCTTTAAGAAACGTATTAAGAAAGAGCAGAAAAGTTAAGAAAAGAAACACTGGTTTTAGAACAAAACATAAAATTTAGGAAGAAAAGCACGCTGTACTGTGCAATAAAGATGAAATAGAGATAGAAAAAAAATCCTTTGAAAACAATGCAGGAAAAAATAGCACACGATCTATTTTAGAAACTTGGAAATAGCCCAGTAAAGACCGCAAGTGAAAGCCTGGTTTACTGCTTCAAAAAATGTACAGAATAAAAAATGGGCTCCAGTCCACAAACTCAGGACATTGGAATGGGCTGCCCAGAGAGGTGGTGGATTCACCATCCCTGGAGATTTTTAAACGCAGATTGGATGTGGCACTGGGTGCGCCATGGTCTAGTTAATGGACTGGAGTTGGACCAAGGGTTGGACTTGATGATATCGGAGGTCTTTTCCAACCCGATCAATTCTATGATTCTATGATGAGCAACTGAGAAAAATCGGGCTATGGCAGCAATGTGCAAACAAGCCAATTGCACTGAGAAACAGGGGCTGAAAACATTTGAAATTGTCACTTGATTGCCACTGTTAAATCACCTGCAGTGACCACACCGTGCATTTCAACTACCTAAATCAAGAGCACTTGAATTGCTGATCCTCATTTGGGCATATGCAAACGCTTGCCCTGAAACTGCTGGGACCACAGCCTACAGGAGCAAAGACACAGCGGCACAGGTATCTTTCATTCTGGCCAGTATAAATCAGGAAATAAGATCTCAACATGAGCCAGCAGCGTACCCAGGTGGCCAAGAAGGCCAATGAGATCCTGGCCTGGATCAAAAATAGCGTGGCCAGCAGGACCAGGGCAGTGATCCTTCCCCTGTACTCTGCATTGGTGAGGCCACACCTTGAGTGTTGTG
>VWZD01011076.1:547823-557842 GCA_013396695.1 Sakesphorus luctuosus
CTCCATCCCTGGAGGTTATTAAGGTGAGATTGGCCGTGGCACTGAGTGCCATGATCTGGTAAATGGACTGGAGTTGGCCCAAGGGTTGGACTTGATTATCTTGGAGGTCTTTTCCAACCCAATCAATTCTATGGTTCTATGATCTTCTAAAATGACTCCAAGCCTCTCTTGCCTGCCCAGGCACTTCAACCTCCAATACAACCAAGACTTCAAGGCCATGAAGAAAAAAATCTCCCCTTTTCATTCCTTAGCCCTGAATTGTCTAATTATAATTCTCAAGTGAAGAGGAGGTTTGACAAAGGTGAAAAGCAATCACAAAGATTACACTTTAACAGTGGACTCAGGAACACTTCACAGCTCCTCAGTGCACTTCCAGGGCTTCCCAATACACCGGGATAAGTCTACTTCAGAGAAATTTTAGTAGCTTGGTCGTTTCCCCACTGGAAGCAGACTCAGGCCAGGGACAAGCTGCAGGGGGTGGCACCATCACGCAAGTTCAGGCACTAGGAATCAGCCCTTGGAGCATCTTACAGAGTGCACTTACCCACCCACAGAGGTGCAGGAAGATGTAAGGTGACGTGTTTTGCCTGTGTTAGACACCAAGGTGGGGCGGTCCCGCAGTGTAAAGGAGAGCACTCTGGACTCCAAATCCCAAGGACCTGAGTTCCAGTCTCAGTGGGGACCGTCCCCTGGCCGTTCAAAGCCTCCCTGCCATCCCATCCCGTCACATCTCAGATGCTCAGCAGGGTCAGCCCTGGTCAGTACCGGGTGCTGTGACAGTCCCGAGGACTTCCCTGTCACTGTCCAAGTTCGCTCGGCCGTGGCAGATGGACCTCAGGACTTAAACGGTGGGGCCAGTTCTGTGCACGCTGTGCCTCACCTAAAAAATCCACTGTGCAGGCTGGAAGGGCACGTGGGGAGAGCCCTGCCCAAATCTGCGTTCCTGAAGTCTGGCCATACATGCATAGACACCAAGGAGTCTTACAGACAGTGTAGGCAGAGTTAGGAGCCCTAATGAAAAAAAGCAGCAGGTTGATCAGATAGGTTGATCCAGCTGTGCAGTCAGAAATGCTAAAGAGGCACACAACACTCAGAAGCGCAACTCCTCTCCAGAAATATCGGTAGCAAAAGGAGGATTTACATCCAGACCTCAGTCTGGATTGAGGCACTTCCTGGCCATTACAGTCATGGAAGCTCACACTTGCCTGAAAGTATGTAAGTGAAAGAAGCTGAGATGGCAACGTTCATCCTGTTCACCTCTGATCTAAGAGTAAGTAGTTATGCAGCTACTCAAGCAGTGGTAAAATTAATTCGGTGTCTTTATTCATTCTCAGAAGGATCAAAATTACAACACCTTACCCAGGAGAGTGGCCCAGCCACAAGGCAAACAGCTAGAAAATAAATGAAAAATTCAAAGGACCAAAGAAAGAAGAAGAAACTGAGTCTAATTCCTGTGAAAAGGAGCCTAAGCTTTCGTCCCTACACCAAGTTCCTGGAATCTTTTAGGAATATTGCCTTTAAAAACTAGGAAAGGGCAGCAGCAGAGCAGTAGGATTCATCTAAGCACATGCAGATATTTACACCTGAGCTAATTCCATATAATCCATTTATAGTCCACAGAGAGAAATACACTTTTAGCAAGAGTCAGCTCACTCTAAAGTAAAACATCTGAGCTCTGCTAAACACATTTGGAGAGATTAATTCTGTTGTAGAGTGTCTGGCAACTTTTTCCAGTGAAATCTCATGAAAGCAACGTCTTGGGGGAAGATGTTGACGATACCTGAGTGTTACCAGTTACAGGGAGGGGGCCATGTTGTATTTCACTCTTAAACCCTCATCTAAACTCTTACGCTCCCCATTAGACACAGAATTACCACCTCAGCCTCATTCATACAGTTTATCCCTGCACAGACATTTCTGGGAGACAAAAATCAAATGTCTTCTAAGCACAGCAGCAATGAACTTCAGATGGAAGAGCTCATTTCAGAGGTGACCTCAGCACTGTCTAGAACTACCTGAAGGGAAGTTGTAGCCAGGTGGGGGTTGGTCTCTTCTCCCAGGCACTCAGCAATAGGACACGGGGGCACGGGCTCAAGCTCTGCCAGGGGAAATTGAAGTTGGAGAGCAGAAACAAATTCTTTCCAGAGAGAGGAATCAGGCATTGGAATGGGCTGCCCAGAGAGGGGGTGGATTCCCCATCCCTGGAGGTTTTTAAGGTGAGATTGGCCGTGGCCCTGAGTGCCATGATCTGGTAAATGGACTGGAGTTGGCCCAAGGGTTGGACTTGATGATCTTGGAGGTCTTTTCCAACCCAATCGATTCTATGATTCTATTCTATATCCTGCTATGTTAAACTAAAGGATCCTTAGTGCAGTGAAATAAGTGAAAATCAATACTAAACACAGGAACACAGAGTTGTATACATCAGTAGTTAAGAAACCTTCAACTTTATTTACCTTTATTCACGTAACAGACATAACAAGTTTCTTTCGATGTGTTCTATAATGAGAATAAATTGAATGAAAGTCCTTTTTTGTTCATTATATGAAACTAAGGACAAACACAAATGCATTTTAATCCCTTCCTTTGTTTAGTCAATTGAAACACCAATCTGGTGTCAGTTTTGCTGAATTTCCCAGGTACTGTCGAACTGTTAACATTAACAGAGGGAGGATGTTAATTATACTAAAAAAAAAAAGAAAAATCACTTTCTCCCACATCTCTCCCTTGAATAAAAAGACAGGATTAAAAAATTCAAAGCAGGTTGAATAAAAATTGCTTTTCTAAAACAAGTTTCATTACCAACGCTGATGTTACCATTCCTCAGTCTTCAACTGGGGCAAAAAAAATCAAAAACAGAAACCAAAACAAAACCCCAAATCAACCAACAAACCCCCAACGAAAACAAAACCCCCAAAAATACTTATCCTCTTTCATGTATCAGATGAGATCTACTACAAAGACATTTGTGCCCTTTCACAGGTATAATTTGAAAACCACTATGTTTCTTCTCTATTCACCAGTGATGCAATCTGCACTTCAAGTAAGTCTCATTTTTACTCTGGGATTCACCCTTTCATCTTTCATTTTCCAACCACTTTACTCAACAATAGCATCAAGTAAATATTTTTGGTACCCTCTTTGTAACCTCCAAACATTTCAGACACCTTGTCTCGAAAACCTAGTCCTGCAAACCATAATATTTTCAATAAATATTTTCCATTTACTGGACTCTAAAGAAAGACAAGAATATAACCATGCTACAAGAACATACATTTTAGATTTTTCCAAACATCCATCAGTGCAGCTTGTGCAGAAAAATTTGAGTGCATTTGGTATTCGCCAAGCAGCAGCATTATGTGAACATGAGGGTTTTTTAAGGATCAGCATAAGCAAACTTTGCAGGCAAAGCCAACACGAGTCATTCTGCAATGCATGACAGGCTTCCCCATCAGCTGGAAATAAGTAACTGCACGTCTGTTCTGCTCTAAGGCAACATCATAGAATCACAGAATCGACTGGGTTGGAAAAGACCTCCAAGATCATCAAGTCCAACCCTTGGGCCAACTCCAGTCCNAGCCTTGTTGCTCTTCTCTGGACCCGCTCCAGCCCCTCAATATCTTTCCTGAACTGAGGGGCCCAGAACGGCACACAGTTCATCAGTTCATCAGTCTATCCACAGTGCAAGTGAAAATTTAGAATAGTTTTTAAAAACACCCAATGATATCTGGAATGAGACACATGGAATCTCAGAGACTTGGGCAAAACAGTCGGCAGGGAGCAATATTTGTAGCAGCTGGCAAAGAGTTTGTGAAAGGTGGCAGTCACAGCTGGATCAAAGTCATTATTCCACAGATGAATTCACAATCACAAACCAAGAATTTTGTGACTTTAATCCAATTTAAACAGAATTTGAGGCTTCTTTGAAGCTTTTACTTTTGCTAGTAGCAACTTCTTGTCTGTTACAGCTTAAGAAACCCAGGAAGCAAGAACAGAAATTTAAGAGGCAAAACTGTCCAACTGCCTGACAAAGTGTTAGTAGGACATAAAAACACAGCGTGGTTTTTGACCAACTTCCTTAAGTCTAGATCTAAAATGAAGACTTATTTGAACTTAAAGAAAAAGCAAACCAATTATGTCCTCTTGTGAGTTGATAACTGAATCTCATACAAAGTGAAGATTCAGAGAAGTTTCATCCTTGAAAAAACCAACTCTTTAGTAGGAATTTCTATGAGAAAACTCATGTTCTGACCTGTCAACACTATTAAAATATCTACCCCATAACATAATTCTTTTAATTGCAAGAAACGGTTATAACTGGGGGGCTGGTGAAGTTTCTCAGAGATGCCAAGACTACGAGCTCTGGGTCCACATTATCTCCTGTCTTAAGGGGCGGTCCCATGGTGTAAAGGAGAGCACTCTGGACTCCGAATCCCAAGGACCTGAGTTCCAGTCTCAGTGGGACCGTCCCCTGGCAGTTCAATGCCTCCCTGCCATCCCATCCCGTCACATCTCGGATGCTCAGCAGGGTCAGCCCCGGTTAGTACCGGGTGCTGTGACAGTCCCGAGGACTTCACTGTCACTGTCCAAGCTTACTCGGCCATGGCAGATGGACCTCAGGACTGAAACGGTGGGGCCAGTTCTGTGCACGCTGTGCCTCACCTAAAACATCCACTGTGCAGGCTGGAAGGGCACACCCACGTGGGGAGAGCCCTGCCCAAATCTGCGTTCCCAAAGTCTGGCCATACACACAGACATCTCCTGTGTGTCGGGGTGGCCTCAAAGCCACAGAGCCCTTTGCCAGACTGGCAGCTCTGTCACCTCTCCGTAGCTCTGTAACTTGGGCTGCCTCGCCTCTTACACAACTTTTAATCTGAGCTGGAAAGTAAGACAAGGGTAACAGCCTGAAGGGACACTGAGTTTCCAGCGTGTTGCCATCACTCAATCCTCACGTTTGAGATATGAACCCTCCAACCTACACAACCACATGCAGATGCTTATCAGGAGCAGCCAAGAGCCCGGCAGCTCCCACTGCAGACAGAAGGAAAGTGCCACGAAATAACCCTCACACGAATCTTTGCACTGAACCAGCTTCCCAAAAACACAACAGTGTCAGAAAAACATGAGACTTCTGACATCAAATCCTTCCCTTTCCATACAGAACAAAACAGCCAGAAAGGAAGGTGAACAAACCTGGGCATGTTCATGCATGGCACTCGGAAAAGAAAATGATAAGCCACAGTGCGTGTAACCCATCACTTGATCTGACAGTGACCAACCAGCTGCTGCTCCAGAATTTGGGCAATGAAAACCCACAGCACACGTACAAAATTACCTGCCCCGAGGTGAGCTTTAAACCACCTTTTTACATAGAGTCTGGCTTACCCTAAAAGCAAAGAAGTTCATGTTATTAAGTTTTATTTTAAAACATTTTCACTACAACTCAATGTTCATCAGTGTCTAAATCTTTTTGAGCTCTGGCCTCAGTAATAACTTGCAGCACTCAATTCCAATTATGGAACATGTGAAAGGCATTTAAATGTGAAATACTTTTGAATTTCATTCAATGCACCATTTATAAAAGGAATGCAAAACTCCAGGAGCCTTTCTGAGAACACTTTTAAGAAATGCCCTCTGAAGTTAATAGTACAAGCTTTCATAAGTGCTCTTTACTTTTGCATTATCTTTCAGGATGCAGCTGCAACAGCTGAGCACTAAAATCAAGACACAGGCAAATAAGCACACCAGAAAACAAGAGGTAGATACACATACTCAAAAAAATATCATGTCCCCCAAGATTCTCAGCCCATTCTTTGGGCTATCTGGTATTCTGTTAATGTTAAAACTCCAGGTCCATGTTAATAGGTCTGCTTTCCTCTGAACTATCACAATTCTACCTAGAGTATTTTGTTGAGCTAAAAGCTCATTTTAAATATTCTGGGATGCATTTGTTATAAACATTTTCCCTTCTAACACATACTTGTAACTCTCCTTCATTTGCAGTTCTGTTGCCCATTTGCAATACTCTTTCATCCACAGCAGTGTTTCCCCTTAGGCTGGATTAGCTACCTTACTCCTTGACCTTTTTTAAAAGCAACTCATCTTTTTCTGTTTTCTTGTTAAAGATATGAATTACTCATTTTATCAATAAAAAAATTAAAATAAATTAGGAATTTTACTTTATTTATACTAGTGACCAATAAAAATAATCTCTTTTTCTAACCAACTTCCAGCTGTTTAATCAGGTTAAGGTTTATGGTGATCCTTTCCCTCGGAATCGATGACCACTCTGGATGCTGACTCACACTCAGGGGTTGACTTGGCTTGAGTGATGCACTCCCTCATGTTCTTCCAACCCTCTGCCAGGGAGAGCTGTCAGGGATGAGCAGAAAGCACAGCCACTCCTCAGCCAGGCCTAAGTTAAAATCGACAGCATGAACACAGACCACTGGCAACATCAGTTTGCATTAACATGCTGGGCTGTAGCCTGCAATGGCTAAAAACATACTCTGTGGCTCACCAGATTCCTTCTGCCACAAAGAATAACATCAAAGAAAGGGTTGGGCACAGGAGTTACTATTTGGGTCATAGCAGGTAAGGCTGCTCTAAAACTCAAGTCAACCACTTTAATCAGTGACCTCCTTAAAAGACTTTGCATCTGTGTGTAAGTACCTGTAGCACATGAGCAATCTCATCTATACCTCAGAAAAGTTACCCATGATTTCAACAGAAAACAGAGTGTTTTTCTCTGTAGAATTACTACTACAATAATCAGAACTACGAAATTACAATTTCATAAAGTTCACCAAAACCGGATGTAAAAGCTCCTGCTTTTGATTCCCCAAATCTTTGTTAAACTCTTTAAAATGTGCTAGTCCCTGTTTTCCACTTCTGTACCCAAACACACATTTGTACATGTTTTACCAGCTGTATTTCTGAACTATTTCAGACAGCCAAGCCAATATCTAATCCCAGCAACACAGCATGCACTCACATTGTTAGCGTGTTCCACATCATCTCCTAACACGTCAGTTTTATTGTATTTCATCTTTATTGCCAGAAAGGCAGTAGAATAAAGATATCACAAATTACCCTAATAATCATACCTTATGATTATTAAAGAGGTTATTTAAGTTTTCAGCAAGTTCTCAGTTCTCTCTCTTATTTTAATCATTGCACTGCAGCTGATGACTTTAGCCACATGCTTCCTCTTCTTTTTTTTTTTATATAAGATGCTTCTGTGTCCACAATGCTCTGCAAATCCACCTCAGACTTCTCAGCTTCCTTCATTCTACTGCTAGCTCTGAGTACATTCTCCTCCTGGCTCTCATCAGGGCTAGTTTTCCACCTTTAAAACAATTTTACTTGGCACACAATCTCGGACATTTAGCCCTCAGGGTTATCTTCACTGTCCTACTCCCATTGGTCAGACAAACATGAGTTCACAGACCTCTACCAGGTTTACAAACATGCTCGATCAAGGATATAGAGCCTTTATTCTCTGACTTACAACTACTCTGTCTGGTCTCCCTTCTTATAAAGGTTACATCTTCCAAAAGCTCCCTTGTTGCCCTATCAGTTTTATTAACCTACTGTAAAACTTTCTTAATCTTCATACAGATTGCAAATACAGAATCATAGAATTGATTGGGTTGGAAAAGACCTCCAAGATCATCAAGTCGAACCCTTGGGCCAACTCCAGTCCATTTACCAGATCATGGCACTCAGTGCCACGGCCAATCTCACTTTAAAAACCTCCAGGGATGGGGAATCCACCCCCTCTCTGGGCAGGCCATTCCAATGCCTGATTCCTCTCTCTGCAAAGAATTTGTTTCTGCTCTCCAACTTCCATTTCCCCTGGCAGAGCTTGAGCCCGTGCCCCCTTGTCCTATTGCTGAGTGCCTGGGAGAAGAGACCAACCCCCACCTGGCTACAACTTCCCTTCAGGTAGTTCTAGACAGTCCTGAGGTCACCTCTGAGCCTCCTCTTCTCCAGGCTAAACACCCCCAGCTCCCTCAGCCTCTCCCCACAGGACTTGTGCTCCAGTCCCTCCGCCAGCCTTGTTGCTCTTCTCTGTCTGCTACAGAATTAGTGCAAGCACAAATACACATTTCAAGGGATACTTTTGCCACTTAATTGAAGTATCTCTGGCAAAGTAGGGCATCCACATAGCCACTCGAGGAGAGCTTGAGCTGGTTCCCTTACAACTACCACCTCCAGGCAATACTGGGCGGGGTTTAGGTGGGGGTTTTTGTTGTTATATTTGTGTCTACATATAGATAGATATATATATATTAGTTAAGAACAGTTAGGGCAGTCCCGTGGTGTAAAGGAGAGCACTCTGGACTCTGAATCCCAAGGACCTGAGTTCCAGTCTCAGTGGGACCGTCCCCTGGCAGTTCAATGCCTCCCTGCCATCCCATCCCATCACATCTCGGATGCTCAGCAGGGTCAGCCCCGGTTAGTACCGGGTGCTGTGACAGTCCCAAGGACTTCCCTGTCACTGTCCAAGCTCGCTCGGCCGTGGCAGATGGACCTCAGGACTGAAACGGTGGGGCCAGTTCTGTGCACGCTGAGCCTCACCTAAAACATCCACTGTGCAGGCTGGAAGGGCACACCCACGTGGAGAGAGCCCTGCCCAAATCTGCCTTCACCAAGTCCGGCCATACACGCAGACATACATGTTGCATCCCACCCCACAGCTTTCTGTCTTGGCTGCTTTATTGCAATGTAGTTTTGATAACAACACCACCACACTGCAAGCTCTGGGATCAAATGAGAATTTCCACACTTTATCACCCTAATTAATACAGCTTTTGTGAACCATCGCAGTTCATTCTCATGAGGAAACCTTTATAATCCTGATAGTCATTAATAGTAAAAGGCAATAAACTTGCCCTGGCACTTGTGCTCCCAGATAGCTGTAGATGAGTTGGAAAATAGCCAGGGCAGTACCAGAGGGATACTGACTAGAGTAAGAAATAAAGTATTTACTCACACTAACAACCAGCTTCATTCATCATCCTACTGGTTTAGGACAACTATTAGGATAGGAAAATGGTATAGCCTTAGACAACCCAAAAAACTAGAGAGCTTCATGCTGATAACAACCATTTTCCTGGAAAAGAGGATTTTCAAGGTTATGACAGGTGAGGTACAACTTGCTATCCATTCTTCAAATACCGACCAAGCCTGTGAGTTCAAGGGTAAGCAGCATTTTTCTGCAATGTACTAAAAGATCTAAATGAACATAATGTAAAGAAATTGAATACTAAAACACAGCAGCTGGAATACAGAAATCTTGACAAACAGGCCTTCCCTCACTTAGAGAAATTGTTTGTTTTCTCCAGACCACTACAGACATCAACATGGTCACAATCTCTACCGTAGTTCTGAGAAATTCTCCACTGCTTGAGCTTGAAGAGCTTTGTTTGGCTCTCAGGGAGACAAATAACTATATTAGGATGACAGCAAACTGCACATATGAGAGACTGACAAATGCAAGAGGCTACTGAGAAATACTTGTTAATGCTAAAATATTTGTTTAGGTTCGTAGAGAAAGGAAAGTTCATTGATTTGGGGAGAAACGGGAGAAAGGGCAATGCAATAGGGTAGAAAGATCATCTTAGTGTTACCGAGAGCCATAGACATTGTTATTCCACAACTGGAACAAACTATGCTCCTACTGCAAGGCTGGCCGAAACAAAAAGTGTACACATCTTTTGTCAGTTTTGTTATTGTTCAATGTTTAAACATTTCAAACTAAGTAGATGACTTTACCAAACTCAAAAAGCATCGACAGCCAGACACCAAACTGACAGCCAAACCCATGGAGGCACTGCTCTGCCCCATCATAGGTTCTCAAGCAGGGAGTAATGAGTGTCCTGTACCAAAAACGGTGTGGTCAGCAGGACCAGGGCAGTGATCCTTCCCCTGTACACTGCGTTGGTGAGGCCACACCTTGAGTGTTGTGTTCAGTTCTGGGCCCCTCAGTTCAGGAAAGATATTGAGGGGCTGGA